>OY804584.1:21805720-22151557 GCA_963680875.1 Bathymodiolus brooksi
ACTCTTGTTGTTTTTTTTAGATTTGTAATAGAAAGTATTTTGTATATACATATACGTCACGGTACATGCATATTTAAAAAAATGAATTGGAAATTATAAATATATGTTATTCATGCTTCAATCTACTTCAATATTTTTTTTCATCAATTGTGCAATTTTACTTTTTAGTAAATTTTTCAGAATATATATATTTTCTATAAAATAAATCAAACCATTAGTAAGAATAATTCTACAAAATAAAAATTAATTAATTCCATTAAGCTAATTTCATATATATCGCTGTGTTTAAAGTGTCATTAAATTCTAAAATTTAACGGTAAATACTACTTGTCCGAAGTTAATTTTTCTTCTGTTTTTTTTTCTTCGATATATTGTTTTGTTTAAGACGTTATTTAAAACAAATTCTAAAATATTCCGGTAAATACAACTCGTCTAAAGTTAAATTTTATTCCTTTTTTTTTCGTAAACTTAAAAAAATATAGATCAATGTATAGTATTTCAAACGGAAGTTGTCAGTAGGTCGTAAATAAAGTCAAATGGCACATTACCGTTTATCGAATGTAAAATTAGACAAATGTATGTTAAATACTAGCCCATAAACCCCGTGAAATTTATTTACGAGGTCAGAATTTAGTATGCATCTGATCTGCAATAAAAGTCAACATGAACAAAATAGAAACTCGTAAATAATGATGAAACATTAAATCATTTGTTGTCACAATCATGTTATTTATGAAGACAAATATATTATTATAAAATGCAAATAATCAATAAAAACCACCATTATTTCAGTTTTCTATTGTAAAGTATTCTCACTGTGTAATGTAATAAAAGTGAACAGAAACTGTGTCGTCGCTGTCTATGTTCATTTCTGTCAACAAACATATTTTCGTTTGGAAATATACTTTTTAAGAATTTAGTTCATTCATGGAAGCTGTGTCGCTGTCTATGTTAATTTTGTAAACAAAAATATTTCCGTTTGGAATATAACTTTTTTAAGAATTTAGTTCATTCATGGAAACTGTGTCGCTGTCTATGTTAATTTTGTAAACAAAAATATTTTCGTTTGGAATATAACTTTTTAACAATTTAGTTCATTTATGGAAACTGTGTCGATGTCTATGTTAATTTTGTAATCAAAAATATGTTCGTTTGGAAATACATGTATAGCTTTTTAA
Source organism: Bathymodiolus brooksi (assembly GCA_963680875.1). NCBI lineage: Eukaryota > Metazoa > Mollusca > Bivalvia > Mytilida > Modiolidae > Bathymodiolus > Bathymodiolus brooksi. Next base: position 21,806,899 of record OY804584.1, read on the forward strand.
GAATTTAGTTCATTCATGGAAACTGTGTCGCTGTCCATGTTAATTTTATAAACAAATATATTTTCGATTGGAATTATAGCTTTTTATTTAAGAATTTAGTTCATTCATGGAGTTATATGTGATATTTCACTGGACACGGAACGTTCGCAGATTGTACCACAAAATTCTGTTCAATGTTGACTAAAAAATCAGTCTGAAATTATATTATATTTATATGTGCATAATTAATATCGATATATTCTTAATTTTTGTTTATATTTGCATATTCAAATTTGTTTACTGCTATTTACTAGTTTGTAAAACGATAATCACGCTCTTCATAAACATATACAAATAGATTATTATTGATTGGGATAATATTTGCATAGATATTTACCTATTTATTTATAACGTAAACTAAAATAAAAAAAATGATATTTAAAAAATCTCGCGAGACTTTACATGACGAAATAATTATAAGCAAACTTTTAAAACATTGGAAGATTCATCAATAAAAATACGTAGACTAAGATATATACATGTATACTAGAAATAATTAAGACGGTTCTACGATATTTTAAAAATCTCGCGAGACTTTACACAATGAAATAATTGCATGTATAAGCAAACGTTTAAAAACATTAGAAGATGCACTAATACAAATATAACAGTTTGGTTATTTATTTATATCGGATTTAGAAAAAAATTAAGATAAGTAGAAGAAGAATGTTGCCCCCAAGTAAATAAAACACTGCTGTCTAGAAAGAAAGGAAAGATAAATCAAAGAGATAAAATACTATTTACATTAATCTTTAGGGCAACTGACCGTTTCAATTATCTACGAATTGACCCAGTAATTTTATACAATCCAGATGTAAGCTAAGCATATACAGTACAACCTGGACACTCAAGGGAACATGACAATGTGGCCTTTATGAGGAGTTGTTCTTTATATACAGGTTAAAATTATATGCACTATTAATTAATGGGAAAATGAGACTGTCCTTTAAATTATAGACAGTGATTTGTGATATAGAGGTACCCTTTAAGGCAGGTTTGACTGTATATATATATATATATATAAGTTACTTCTGGGCCTGCGTTAAAGAAGATCCATGGACTTAATTTTTACTTGTCCGCTAATACTTACAAGTAAGCATTCGGAAAACCTTCTATGAACAATCCAGGGTTGGTTTATGGTGTTTAGCGCCACTTTCAAAAAATATTTCGGTATATTGTACTATCAATAGAAATCCACTATTGTGTGTTTGTCACTTAATCCGGTTTAGCTTCTGCAGGGAAACATTTTTCTTAGTGACAGCAATGACATAATTGCTTAAATAATGGCTCCGTTTTCAGCATGGAAAAAAGAAACACATATTTGGATGTTGAAATGTATCTATAGATATGATAACAACGGGTAACCTGTTTTTGGTCGTATTTCCTTCCTACTAAATATTTTAACATGCCAATGAAATATAAACACACAGTTCAAAAGATATTCCAAGATTTCCACAAAAATAGGAACATATTCAAAATAAGTCACACAAAGCAAAATAAATCCCTGTTATTAAATTAGAACTAGATATTGAATAATTTTGACAATAAGTATAAACATCCTGAATTATACTAAGTGAAAGAGTAAACGAGAAGTTCATTCTTAGCACCAGCAATTTTGGAAAAACTGCAATACTTTTTAAGTACTGCAGTTTTCACAGAATTGCAGGTGCTAAGAAAATTAGTTTGATTTATTTAAGTGACGTCAAGGGCATTTGCAGATTAAATAAACATAAAAATATAAAATATGATGTAGATTTGTGTTTCAAATTTAACAAAACGCATGACAATAGACCCAAAATAAATGCGAAACAATTTTAAATGGAAAATGCATTTAATTTAGGTACATCGGCACGTGTTTGCATTTTAATCTCGTGAAACCTAAATTATATATTGTTCAGACTTCTCGAACTCAGTTTTTTTCTATAGTATAATCCTTCGGCATCTGTTTCATTTTCATCTCAAAACGAATCATTTTTAGCCTCCTCTCTCAGAAGAATCTCTGGCAGAAGTTAAATATAGCTACAACCGTGATTGATTTATTTTATCATTCCTCGTGTAAAATAACCTACAATTACCTTTCTCGTTGTTCGTTGGACAAATCTTTACACGTTTAAAATGTCGTAATTTATCAAGACCAAATTACGTACAGGATGGACTTCTTCGATATCCGAGACTTGATCAATGTACTTTTCATGCAAATGCACAAGTATGATCTTTAATCCATGGATTATAGAATGAAATCTTAACAAAGAAACAAAAACTTGATTTTTTTCCATTAAAACATTACCCTATGGTATAATATGATCAAGGATGGAATTATTTTGTTATGTATAAAGACCGACAATAATGTGTAAATCGTCTGAAAACCAGTCGTTGCAATCTAAGCGTCTTTTACGCAGAAAGTACTACCAGGTTCGTTTTGCATGTTAGAGAGATACTGTGCATGTCATAGATCAAAAGTTCGTTAGTGTTATCTAGATAAGCTATACAATTTTCAACTAAATGTAAGACTTTTTTTTTCGAATGATAATTATTTTCCCTAATACTACAATGTACTATACCTGATAGAATTCCAGATACATTTCATGACGGTAGTATTTTTTTTTTTTTGTATAAACATTAATATATTGAATTAAAAATTTATTGTAATTTTTTGCTTTCATATATATTTTGATAGCATATCTTCAGCAGATAGGAAGAATTCTAGACGAAAAACAAAACAAAAAACACGACAGAAAACAGACTCAATTTATTATACAAGAGAACCTTTTCAGAAGTCAAATATATCATTGAGAGAACGGAAATAATGTTTACCGTATTTTTTCGTTATCAAATATGGAGGTTTAACGGAGTTATCCCCAAAATTTAAGAAAGCCTGCAATCTATGACTTTGGAAATCCAGTTCCTGGTTTGGGACAGGAGAAAAAATGTGGTTGGTTTAAACCAGTTAATGGGATCGCAACCCTCCCAATTGCACAACTACTTGCACTATATTTTGCACAACTACCGGCACTATATTTTGCACAACTACCTGCACTATATTGTGTGTTTATGTTTTATCACCATGATGCACATTAACATGGATTAACATTTATTTAATTTACTGAAAGTCACGACTTAGCTAAAAAAAAACAATTGAAAATACTGTGTTCGTCTTTGAAGTGGAACAAAAGCAGGATGATTTATTCATAATAATGTGATTTTTAAGGGATGAACAAAATCGACCTTCAGAAACAATATTTTACGTTAGTTTCGAAATCTTTGGATTTGGATTTATTATTTTTATTTTTGGTGTTTAACGCCACTTTCAGCAATATTTCAGCTATGTCATGGCGACCAGTTTTAGTGGTTGAAGAAGCCGGAGTACCCGGAGAGGAACCACCGACCATGGGCAAGCAACTAGTAAACTTTATCGCTTGCGGCTGTGAGTCGAGTGCACCCTTTTTTGTAATTAACAAAGCCGGGCGCGAACCCACGCCGTATTGGTGATAGGTTTGTATGAGTTGCTGGGTAATCCAACTACCTAACTCATTGAGCCACCCGGACCCTCCGAAATCTTTGGTAAACAAAACAAAATACTTTAAGCGAACATTTCGTCAATGACTACCGTCTTATGTTTACAAGGTAATATTTAAATTTGAAGGCTTCATAGTATTTTTGACGTTTTGAAGCGAACTGCCAACAATTGCTATTTCACAACAAAAAACCTCTTTACGCTATTCGATTTGGAGTTTATAATATTTATTTGATCACGTGTCTTATGAAGAAATTTAAAACATTGTATTGATTACGACTAATTATGTTGTCTGAATTTATTACTGGTGTGTATTTAAAAAACGCTGTGAAATTATTATAGTGGAACTGGATACATTTGTATCTTGATATTCATGAAATATTGAGATAGACAAAAAGAAAATATATTATTTTGTATGCAAGTTTGCCTGTGAGCAAAGTGTTTTTATTTAGTAATATTAAGAGAACAAAAACAGGGTAGTTGGATTTACTACTACCTGTGTAATCAGTGTTTATCACCATTTACATTGTGAGTTTGAATCCCGCTCATGGCGAGGTGTACAGGGGCGGATCCAGGATTTGTGGTTAGGGGGAGCCTGAGTAGGCGAGGGGTCTGGGGACCGCTTAAGGTCCCCAGCGGATCCAAGGCAGAGCCCTGATAGGGGACCAGGGGGGCGAAGCCCCCCGGAAGCTCTGGGGTTTGAGGAATTACAGACATTTATTTGAACGACAATTTTGAACCAACCACACCATTTTTATCAGACCAAAAAAACTTGACTTTGAGTCTTAATTTTGTCGGATAATTGTTAACAATATGTTTTTGTCAGATTATAGGAAGGCATGCCTTGTAAGAACCTAAAGTAAAAATTTTCTTTGACAACCGTGATGCGAATTGTTCAACTCATGACTGATCGATCACGATATTTTAACCCTTCAAAGAACTATTGGTTTAGTTTTAACGCATTCCTCATTTCACTAATTGATCTGTACTTTCGATGCTTGTCCTTTCGGGTGGTTCTAGTTAATGCTGCCCGTCCGGATGGAGCTTTTCTTTTCGTCGTTTGATTCATTCATTGAAAACGTATGATTCGACCGTTCTTGTTTATAGACAAAAAAAATCGGAAATTGTCAATAAATGAACTTGTTATTGATTTCTGATCAGCTAACGTAACTAAATTAGATGATCAGAATCGTTTCATGCAGCATTAATGTTAACATATTCGCCTTTGTTTGTCTATAAACAAGAACGAATCATACGTTTTCAATGAATGAACCAACGGCAAAACGAAAAGCTTCATCCGGACGGACAGTATATACTGATCATTTATCAATGGGTAGCGCTTTTTAGAATGATATCCCAAATTTACTCCTAATATCATTACTATTCATTTTGACTTACAGGTCACGAGTTAACCATTCATGAACAAGTTGTTTGTTGAACTGCTTAATTAACGTTGTATAACATATGCTTTGCGAGTTTTAGGGGGGCGCACGCCCCGCACGCCCCCCTCTAAATCCGCCTCTGGTGTACTCTATACAACATTATGTGATAAAGTTTGTCGGTGACTTGCGACAGGTCGGTGGTTTTCTTCGGGTACTCCGGTTTCCTCCACCAGTAAAGCTGACCGTCACGATATAACTGAAATATTGTTGAAAGTGGCGTTAGACACCACAAAACCTTAGAAAATCTAAACTATTTTGTGTACAAGTTTGTCTCTGAGGAATTTTTTTTTTAAACTTAGTAATACTGACAGAAAAAACATGCATGCTGCCTATTTTGGTGATCACAGACCTACGGATCATGCCCCTTTAAAAACTTATGGCATAGCGCGTTTGGTTATTATTGGCAACATTCTACTGTTAGGTTGAGCTGTAACACTGATATAAATCGTTGCAGTAAATAGTTTTCTAATGTTTTCCACCACCCGGACACCTTCGTATGTTTCCGCTGCTTTGCGTATGAATATATATCAAATTGAAGTATTGCAATTCGCAATAAGACGGTTTACTCATCAATTAATGCGCATATAAACAAATATCGCTTAGCCCAGCTGTCCCACGATTTGCAATTCTGAAGTCAAAACAGTCGTAGACTTTGGAATCGTTATATGATGGACGTGACACGTTGGTTGTTTTGCCACATGGTACTAAGCGGCACCTGTTTTTAAAGCAAGTATATAGCTGTTCTTTGATCACGTCCGATGGTAGGATTGAGTGCCGAAGAGCCCAGCGTGTTCCTCAACAGTGTAGAAATAAACAGAATTGATATCAAATGGCACTTAATTTTGCATACCCTTTCTCGAAAATTACATGTAAGGTTTGCAAAGAAGCCCGAAGTCAATTCTGAATTCATCGATTAATGTACTAGATCTCGAAATAAGATGACAGAACATGTCAGTCTCGCCATGATACAATATATTATTATTATAATTCCATTCTAACTAATGTTTCTCTGACTAACAAATGTAAAGATTTCGAATAAAGATTTTAATTGAGGGAAAAAAAAAAAAAAAGAAAAAAAAATCCATTCTCGACATAATATTCTGCCATTTTTTCTATATATATCACGTTAGTGGAGACACAGAGAGTAGCTAAATCAAATCATTGTACGCTTTAAAGGACAACAACTGACTACTACACAGAATACATGGGTAATTTAGTGGGAAATCTAATACATCTGGGTGAAATAAAATCACCTACATTTTATCAGCTTTCATCATAAATCAGAACGAGGTCGTCTTCTATTTGACTGTGACATTTTGTCTATTGTACTGCTGTGGTAAGACTAACGTGTTTTGTTTCTGTGCCCTGAAATATTAACTGATGAACACTACACCGTACGGGTTACTGTCATTGATAGATTTTTAATTGTTTGATTTACATGGCATTCGATTCTTGACCTTGACCCGAGACAATTTAAACCAATTTAATATACTTTCTACTTCTTGCTAAGAATACGATATCGAGATTATATACACAGCCATATACTCATGTTTTGAGTGATTGAGTGACTGTTTGTTGCTTAACGCCAAGCGAGAAAATTGTAATCTCTGTCATGAGTGAGTGGGTGGGTGTTGCTATGCGCCAACTCGGCAATTGTTCAGCTATGTCATGGCAGGAACAAGTTAATTTTCAATGAGATGATGATGAGGTCCACTTTGCACTAGACCAACACGCTTAGTTAGATCTTGTCTATGTCATGATGAGAGCAAGTTACATTCGATGCCATTATGATGATGATGTCCGCCGCTTTATACAAGAACAACACGCTTAGTTAGATCTTTTCTATGTCATGATGAGAACAAGTTACATTCGATGCCATTATGATGATGATGTCAGCCGCTTTATACAAGAACAACACGCTTAGTTAGATCTTTTCTATGTCATGATGAGAACAAGTTACATTCGATGCCATTATGATGATGATGTCCGCCGCTTTATACAAGAACAACACGCTTAGCTAGATCTTTTCTATGTCATGATGAGAACAAGTTACATTCGATGCCATTATGATGATGATGTCCGCCGCTTTATACAAGAACAACACGCTTAGTTAGATCGTTTCTATGTCATGATGAGAACAAGTTACATTTGATGCCATTATGATGATGATGTCCGCCGCTTTATACAAGAACAACACGCTTGGCTGGATCTTTTCTATGTCATGATGAGAACAAGTTACATTCGATGCCATTATGATGATGATGTCCGCCGCTTTATACAAGAACAACACGCTTAGCTAGATCTTTTCTATGTCATGATGAGAACAAGTTACATTCGATGCCATTATGATAATGATGTCCGCCGCTTTATACAAGAACAACACGCTTAGTTAGATCGTTTCTATGTCATGATGAGAACAAGTTACATTCGATGCCATTATGATGATGATGTCCGCCGCTTTATACAAGAACAACACGCTTGGCTGGATCTTTTCTATGTCATGATGAGAACAAGTTACATTCGATGCCATTATGATGATGATGTCCGCCGCTTTATACAAGAACAACACGCTTAGTTAGATCTGTTCTATGTCATGATGAGAACAAGTTACATTCGATGACATTATGATGATGATGTCCGCCGCTTTATACAAGAACAACACGCTTAGCTGGATCTTTTCTATGTCATGATGAGAACAAGTTACATTCGATGCCATTATGATGATGATGTCCGCCGCTTTATACAAGAACAACACGCTTAGTTAGATCTTTTCTATGTCATGATGAGAACAAGTTACATTCGATGCCATTATGATGATGATGTCCGCCGCTTTATACAAGAACAACACGCTTAGCTAGATCTTTTCTATGTCATGATGAGAACAAGTTACATTCGATGCCATTATGATGATGATGTCCGCCGCTTTATACTAGAACAACATGCTTAGTTAGATCTGTTCTATGTCATGATGAGAACAAGTTACATTCGATGACATTATGATGATGATGTCCGCCGCTTTATACTAGAACAACATGCTTAGTTGGATTTGCATAGTACTAACTCACTAAAACAACAGTCAGCGGGTAGATATGTTGCTCCACTCAGTCTTTGTTCTGTATCTCAATATGACAAACATTAAATTTAATATCATGAATGGCACCGTTTTAAGAGTCACCGGTGATATTTCTAATCAAACAGGAATATAAAGAACCTCCTACATAAATTATCGATGTATATCTTCTCCTAAATATCAAAATGTGTATCATAAGAAACAAATGCTGGCATTTACCGTTAATCCGTGGGTGATGTCGTGGTCGTATGGTAGTTGGATTTACAACTACCTATGCAATCAGTGCCTATCACCACTAACGTTGGGAGTTCGAAATCCAATCATGGCGAGGTTTCCTCGATACAACTTCATGTGATAAAGTTTGTCAGTGACTTGCGATAGGTCGGTGGTTTTCTCTGGGTACTCCGGTTCGCTCCACCAATAAAACTGACCGCCACGATATAGCTGAAATATTGTTGAAAGTGGCGTTAAACACCATAACACAAAAACCACAGCCACACCGATATTTCAAATTAAAGAGTAGCAGTTAACAATATATTATTATTTTTATTCACCTTGTGCCAAAATGGCCATTGACAAATGCTTCATCATTACAACCAAAAGGTGATTTTGAACAATGCACATATGTGCATATCAATATAAAGATGTGAAATCGGTCGGAATAAAAAATAAATATCAAAAATTTATTTTGGTTGATTTTTACAAAGAAGATAAAATATTAAGATTAAATTCATTTTAAATATGTAGAATTTAATTCACCGTTTTAATATATAATTGTCCTACACTTTTGAACCATTGTCAAGTATCGACTGTGGTATAATCGTGTACTGAATTTTCGACCAATTACGTATTTCCGGTTTGAATATGAAATCGACAGTCAAATAACAGCCATGTCAATCAAACATCCATTTGATCAAGATACACATTCGTAAAGAAGCTTGCTTGCTTTACAATAAAACATAAACCAGATTCCTGATACGTAGTGTTCCATAATAGAGAAATGTCACAATTTGTATGGGTCTCTTCAGAAATGTATAAGATAAAAGCATTTGTATAATTCGATATTAAATTGTTTGGAATGATTGCTTAAAATATTCTTTTAGCTTTTAACACGTATATTTTCAGTCGTAAAAGCCCCAAAAAATTGACAAAAAGATTATTATCGAATTAATGGGTTTTTAAACACTCCAAATAAACCTTAATTAAAAAGAAAAGAACACGTGATTAAGAATTGGTAGTATTGATTTGAAAAAAGAAGTAAAATATACAATAGTTTGATTGACGTTCTACTGTACTGATAACAAATAAATTGTTATGTTTTCAAAATTGTATTAAACCCTGCAATTATGTGTGTTTATTTACTACATGCAGTCGTTTCAGGTAATTCAGTCAAAATCTATTTAGGCATATCGACATATTACTGTATCTAAATACACAGGGGTACACTTTATACAACATTTCAGTTACATCGTGACGATCAGTTTTATTGATGGAAGAAGCTGGAGTACCCGGAGAAAACCATCGCTCTGACGTATGTAATTCACAACGTGTGTGGTGATAAGCACGATTTAGAGTTGTCAATCCAGCTACCATACAATCATGACCACAATAATCCCTCCCTGAAAGATGAAAATAATATCTGAAAACATGAGACATTAAAAACATGCTTTAAAATTACTTACATGGTAGGTAATTGTTCTGCTTTATCAATTATATCTTCTCAATATGTTATACCAGACGTGGTATTCTGAAAGCTTGTTCATAAACTTGTTAAAATTTACAATTTACATATAAAATATATTCATTTATATACCTGTGAAAATAATCTTGCAAAATAATATGTAATGAGCGCTTCCTATAATTAATTTTAGTTACTTTTTTTCACGTGTTTTGACCGTAAGTGTCCGCGCAACATTACAGAAATGACTTAGAGAAAAGCAGCATACAGCATCCCTAAATATAGGATAATAAAAATAATTATGATAATTATATAATACAATGTAATGATATTACGCTTAATGAAGGTAATGATTACGGATAATAGTGTAACGCTCTTATAATAATATATAAATCTTGTTATGTCAGTGTTGTGTACGGAAGGAGTGGGAATAAAGGAATCCGGGGGTATTAATTTCCAATGTCTGATTGCCACCTTAATAAAATGCGGATGAGCTTTAGAGCAAAGTAGTTCCAATAATTTCCCTAACATTGGTTCAGAGATTGATAACATATCAACATTCGTAATGAACATGTGAAAGCACGAATTTGAACTCTTGGACTGAATTTAAAAAAAAAAAGGTAGATATCAAATTTTATTGCGCATGACGACGCACTTCTAGAGAATTTGGAGAATCCAAAGGGTAAGCAGAATCCGTAAATCGAAGAAGAACAGACAACATATTAGCCTCAAAATCGAAAGATTGGAAAACATCAGAGAAAATGACCAGATTTTTATAAATTAATAGCAATCACCGAGAAGCTTTATCTTGAACATTTAACAAAGAACAGCAAAAACTAGATAGCCGGTATGGCCGGTACCCTTTTTGTGCAATAACTAAGTAGTCAATATGACTGTTACCCTTTTTCTGCAATAACTAAATAGTTAATATGACTGTTACCCTTTTTGTACAATAAGTAGATAGTCAATATGACTGTTACCCTTTTTCTGCAATAACTAAATAGTCAATATGACTGTTACCCTCTTTGTACAATAACTAGATAGTCAATATGACTGTTACACTTTTTGTGAAATAACAAGATAGTCAATATGACTGTTACCCTCTTTGTACAATAACTAGATAGTCAATATGACTGTTACACGTTTTGTGCAATAACCAGATGGTCAATATGACTGGTACCCTTTTTCTTACAATAACTAGATAGTCAATATGACTGTTACACGTTTTGTGCAATAACTAAATAGTCAATATGACTGGGTCCCTTTTTCTTACAATAAAAAAATAGTTAATATGACTGGTGCCATTTTTGAACATTAACTGGAGTCAATATGACTGTTACCCTTTTTGTACATTAACTGGATAGTCAATATGACTGTTACCCTTTTTGTACAATAACAAAATAGTTAATATGACTGGTCCCCATTTTCTTACAATAACTAGATAGTCTATATGACTGGTACCATTTGTGTACAATAACTAGATAGTCAATATGACTGGTCCCCTTTTTCTTACAGTAACTAAATAGTCAAGATGACTGGTCTCCTTTTTCTTACAGTAACTAGATAGTCAATATGACTGGTACCATTTTTATGCAATAACTTGGTAGTCAATTTGACTGGTACCATCTTTGTACAAAAACTAGATAGTCTATATGACAGGTACCATTTTTGTGCAATAACTAGGTAGTCAATATGACTGGTCCCCTTTTTCTTACAATAACTAGATAGTCAATATGACTGCTACAATATTTGTGCAATAAGTAGATAGTCAATATGACTCTTACCCTTTTTGAGCAAAAATTAGATTGTCAATATGACTGTTACCCTTTTTGTACAATAGCTAGATAGTCAATATGACTGGTCCCCTTGTGTACAATAACAAAATAGTTAATATGACTCGTGCCATTTTTGTGTAATAACTAGATAGTTAATATAACTGGTACCCTTTTTGTGCAATAACTAGGTAGTCAATATGACTGGTACTCTTTTTGTACAATAACTAAGTAGTCAATATGACTGTTACCCTTGTTGTACATCAACTAGGTAGTCAATATGACTGGTACCATTTGTGTGCAATAACTAGATAGACAATATGACTGTTACCATTTTTTTGCAATAACTAGGTAGTCAATATGACTGGTCCCCTTTTCCTTACAATAACTAGATAGTCAATATGACTGGTACCATATTTTTGCAATAACTAGATAGTCAATATGACTGGTCCCCTTTTTGAACAAAAACTAGATTGTCAATATGACTGTTACCCTTTTTGTGCAATAACTAGGTAGTCAATATGACTGTTACCATTTTTGTGCAATAACTAGGTAGTCAATATGACTGGTCCCCTTTTTCTTACAATAACTAGATAGTCAATATGACTGGTACCATATTTTTGCAATAACTAGATAGTCAATATGACTGGTCCCCTTTTTGAACAAAAACTAGATTGTCAATATGACTGTTACCCTTTTTGTACAATAGCTAGATAGTCAATATGACTGGTCCTCTTGTGTACAATAACAAAATAGTTAATATGACTGGTGCCATTTTTGTGTGATAACTAGATAGATAATATAACTGGTACCCTTTTTGTGCAATAACTAGGTAGTCAATATGACTGGTACCCTTTTTGAGCAAAAACTAGATTGTCAATATGACCGTTACCCTTTTTGTACAATAGCTAAATAGTCAATATGACTGGTCCCCTTGTGTACAATAACAAATAGTTAATATGACTGGTGCCATTTTTGTGTAATAACTAGATAGTTAATATAACTGGTACCCTTTTTGTGCAATAACTAGATAGTCAATATGACTGGTACCCTTGTTGTGCAATAACTAGGTAGTCAATATGACTGGTACTCTTTTTGTACAATAACTAGGTAGTCAATATGACTGGTACTCTTTTTGTACAATAACTAGGTAGCCAATATGACTGGTACCATTTTTGTGCTATAACTAGATAGACAATATGACTGTTACCATTTTTGTGCAATAACTAGGTAGTCAATATGACTGGTCCCCTTTTTCTTACAATAACTAGATAGTCAATATGACTGGTACCATATTTTTGCAATAACTAGATAGTCAATATGACTGGTCCCCTTTTTGAACTAAAACTAGATTGTCAATATGACTGTTACCCTTTTTGTGCAATAACTAGGTAGTCAATATGACTGTTACCATTTTTGGGCAATAACTAGGTAGTCAATATGACCGGTCCCCTTTTTCTTACAATAACTAGATAGTCAATATGACTGGTACCATATTTTTGCAATAACTAGATAGTCAATATGACTGGTCCCCTTTTTGAACAAAAACTAGATTGTCAATATGACTGTTACCCTTTTTGTGCAATAACTAGGTAGTCAATATGACTGTTACCATTTTTGGGCAATAACTAGGTAGTCAATATGACCGGTCCCCTTTTTCTTACAATAACTAGATAGTCAATATGACTGGTACCATATTTTTGCAATAACTAGATAGTCAATATGACTGGTCCCCTTTTTGAACAAAAACTAGATTGTCAATATGACTGTTACCCTTTTTGTACAATAGCTAGATAGTCAATATGACTGGTCCTCTTGTGTACAATAACAAAATAGTTAATAGTTAATATGACTGGTGCCATTTTTGTGTGATAACTAGATAGTTAATATAACTGGTACCTTTTTTGTGCAATAACTAAGTAGTCAATGTGACTGGTACCCTTTTGGTGCAATAACTAGATAGTCAATATGACTGTTACCCTTTCTGAGCAAAAACTAGATTGTCAATATGACTGTTACCCTTTTTGTACAATAGCTAGATAGTCAATATGACTGGTCCCCTTGTGTACAATAACAAAATAGTTAATATGACTGGTGCCATTTTTGTGTAATAACTAGATAGTTAATATGACTGGTACCCTTGTTGTGCAATAACTAGGTAGTCAATATGACTGGTACTCTTTTTGTACAATAACTAGGTAGTCAATATGATTGGTACTCTTTTTGTACAATAACTAGGTAGCCAATATGACTAGTACCATTTTTGTGCTATAACTAGGTAGTCAATATGACTGGTCCCCTTTTTCACAATAACTAGGTAGTCAAGATGACTGGTACCCTTTTTGTACAATAACTAGATAGTCAATATGACTGGTACCATCTTTGTACAATAACAAAATAGTTAATATGACTGATGCCATTTTTGTGTAATAACTAGATAGTTAATATAACTGGTACCCTTTTTGTGCAATAACTAGATAGTCAATATGACTGTTACCCTTTTTGTACAATAACTAGGTAGTCAATATGATTCTTAACGTTTTTGTACAATAACTAGGTAGGCAATATGAATGGTACCCTTGTTGTGCAATAACTAGGTAGTCAATATGACTGGTACTCTTTTTGTACAATACCTAGGTAGTCAATATGACTGGTACTCTTTTTGTACAATAACTAGGTAGTCAAGATGACTGGTACCCTTTTTGTACAATAACTAGATAGTCAATATGACTGGTACCATCTTTGTACAATAACAAAATAGTTAATATGACTGATGCCATTTTTGTGTAATAACTAGATAGTTAATATGACTGGTACCCGTTTTGTGCAATAACTAGATAGTCAATATGACTGTTACCCTTTTTGTACAATAACTAGGTAGTCAATATGATTCTTAACGTTTTTGTACAATAACTAGGTAGGCAATATGAATGGTACCCTTTTTGTGCAATAACTAGATAGTTAATATAGCTGGTACCCTTTTTGTACAATAACTAGGTAGTCAATATGACTGGTACTCTTTTTCTACAATAACTAAATAGTCAATATGACTCTTACCCTTTTTGCACAATAACTAGATAGTCAATGTGACTGGAACCCATTTTATACAATAACTTGGTAGTCAATATGACTGGTACCATTTGTGTGCAATAACTAGATAATCAATGTGACTGGAACCCATTCTATACAATAACTTGGTAGTCAATATGACTGGTACCATTTTTGTGCAATAACTAGATAATCAATATGACAGGTACCATTTTTGTACAATAACTAGATAGTCAATATGACTGGTACCAGTTTGTACAATAACTAGATAATCAATGTGACTGGAAACCATTCTATACAATAACTTGGTAGTCAATATGACTGGTACCATTTTTGTGCAATAACTAGATAATCAATATGACAGGTATAGTCCGTTTGACCAGCCTAAAACAGGACTAAAAAATTAATTAAAAATCAACAGTTCAACTTATTGATTTTTTTTCTTCACACATTTACTCATATATCATCTACCTACTCTGACAAATAATTTCAGAATTTTGACACTATTTTCCAAAAAGTTGCCCATTAGGTCTCTATGTTAAATATTTGTACCAAATGTGGATATGTGCAGAGGGAGTTAGTATGCTTGTTGTAACCAACTTCCAGTGTAAACAATAACAACAACACATGTGATTTTATTTACATTTCACTGTCATGTGATTACCTAATTTGAATATGTCACCAGAACCCAAGCATGCATGAGATGTTCATTTCACTTTCACCAAGTGACAATTTTGATTCGGCTTCAAAATAATCAAACACTTTTAGTATTAAATCCTGTTTTTCATCTGAAGTTTTGAGAGGCATGACTATCCTTTCTATATAAGTATTGGTAGAGTTCTAAATAAGGGCAGATAATTTTTAATTTGTAAATATTAATTTATGAAAAGACCAAAAAAATGTTGTTTTTTTCTACCTTTATTTTATATTTTTTCTATTATATTTAAAACAAATATATATTAATTACTTGGTTTTTTTATTATGCTTAAATAACATACATAAAACTTGTTTTCATTTTCTAAAAGTATACACAAAGCATGCAAAGCATGGGATATTTACATGGTATATCTGGTCAATACACATAGGCTTACTTTATAACCATGTTCTTTGAGTTCAAATACTGGGCTTTAGAAAACACCAAAACAAAAGTGATTTTATTTAGAATTTAAAGAAAAAGATTTAAAATTCAAAGGCTTGCATTTATACTTTTTACTTTTAAATTTCTAAAATAATTTTCAATAAAATGTAAAAAGTTAAACTTTGGTTGAAATGAACATCTCATGCATGCTTGGGTTCTGGTGACATTCAAATTAGGTAATCACATGACAGTGAAAGGTAAATAAAATCACATGTGTTGTTGTTATTGTTTACACTGGAAGTTGGTAACAACAAGCATATTAACTCCCTCTGCACATATCCACATTTGGTACAAATATTTAACATAGAGACCTAATGGGCAACTTTTTGGAAAATAGTGTCAAAATTCTGAAATTATTTGTCAGAGTAGGTAGATGATATATGAGTAAATGTGTAAAGAAAAAAAATCAATAAGTTGAACTGTTGATTTTTAATTAATTTTTTAGTCCTGTTTTAGGCTGGTCAAACGGACTATACCATTTTTGTACAATAACTAGATAGTCTATATGACTGGTACCAGTTTTGTACAATAACTAGATTGTCTATATGAATGGTACCAGTTTGTATATGTGTCTCTCTACCCCGATGTTCAAACTCATTATCTTTTCCCTCAATGAACGTATGCTGGTCTTATTACTGATAGTACTGAACATAGATTGGATGGGCATGGATATGTTGATGATGCGACAGACTGTTTAAAACTGTCGATCTAGTTGTCAAGAGTTCCAGCACCTCCTGTTTTTAATTCCTTGTTGTGATATACGCTGTCCTTGAGGCGTGAAAAACGATGTTCCGTTCGTCTTGATCCTCTTTTGTTTTGTTAATGTTGATTGTATTTATTTCTCTATACTGGTGATATTGTTAGCATACAAATAAATCAAGAATTAGTATAGTATTAAGTTCTCCTGGAACTAAAAAAAAACCTATAAGTGAAGCAAAAAATTAATTGATTTAATTTTTTTCTTAAATAAAATAAATAAATAAATAAATAAATAAATAAATAAATAAATAAATAAATAAATAAATAAATAAATAAATAAATAAATAAATAAATAAATAAATAAATAAATAAATAAATAAATAAATAAATAAATAAATAATTCAAAATAAGAATACAAATTATAGCACTTTCTTTTTGTTGATAAAAAAAACAAAGAATGGGACCTGCTTTGTATGATATTATATCATAGCGGATTTAAATTTAACTTAGGAGAAAATAAATGCACGAAATAAAAGGGGGAACATTTGAGGAATCAAATACGGGAAAGCAAGCTTGGTTAATTCCGGTAGAAGTTCGGGTATTATACCTTTTAAACATAGCTTTCAGTCACAATGTTAGTGTCACCTATGTTGGATTAACATTTTATTTGTGTATTTACAATATTATATAACGTTACAATACGTTGCGGGGCCGACGTGTTCGTGGTCGTATGGTAGTTGGATTTACAACTGCAATCAGTGACTATCACCACTACAGTTGTGAGATCGAATTCCACTCATGGCGAGGAGTACTCTGTACAACATTATGTGCTACCGTTACTTTGCGACAGGTCGGTGGTTTTCTCCATGTACTCCGGATTCCTCTACCAATAAAACTGACCGCCACAATATAACTGAAATATTGTTGAAAGTGGCATTAAAACACCATAACTTCAACTCCACAATTCTTTGAAACGGAGGTGTTGATTTTTGTCATCTGTTTCTAATTTTATGTCTATCTTTTTTTCTTTTTCTTTTTTAAATCAAAGAAACTGTGATATTCGTCGTCCATGTTTTTTAAAATCTTTGTAAACATCTAAATTGTGATCACATTTTATCGAATCTATTAAAAACTCAGTTCTTAGGTAGTTTTCTGAATTTAATTTTATTTATGTTATTATTAAATGTCACCGATATTATCTGTTTTATTTAGTTAATATTTCCCTCATATTTTTTTATTTAAGCAAACATTTTATATGTTGTTCAAAATATACGCTGATACTTTTATGACATGCTTATTTTTGTCTTCAGTATTTACAGCAACATAACCTACATATCTTTAAATGTACGACGTTTCTTCAATAAGATAGAACGAACATTCTTGTCAAAATCATTTTCACATACTAAAGAGACGATGACACGCTATGTATATGACTAATTGAGTTACGAGGTTCCTTTATCCCTGAGTTGTGAATGCAATTTTGATGAAATACGAGTTTTAAACGAAAATAATTTCAAAATAAAAATTGAACATTTGTCAAATCAATAAACTTGATTTATGACCCAAAACAAAACAGCAATGGGGCCATATAAAGGGTTACTAAGAAAGAGAAAAAAAATAAGTAATGAAATTTCTCTAAAGCCTTCGATAAGGTTCCCCATCATCGACTGCTTCACAAGCTGGACTATTATGGAGTGAGAGGAAACACATGGAAATGGGTACAGGACTTCTTGAGTAAGAGAACGTAGAAAGTCGTATTAGGCGGTGTTACATCCTCCTGCGCAGACTTTATATCCGGAGTCTCACAAGGTACTGTGATGGGTCCATTGCTGTTTTT
This sequence comes from Bathymodiolus brooksi, assembly GCA_963680875.1. Lineage (NCBI taxonomy): Eukaryota > Metazoa > Mollusca > Bivalvia > Mytilida > Modiolidae > Bathymodiolus > Bathymodiolus brooksi. The sequence continues at coordinate 21,825,136 of OY804584.1, forward strand.
AACCTTCATAAATGACTTGCCAGAACACACTACATCTGATGTTCGACTCTTCGCACACGACTGTCTGTTGTATAGACATATCCGAAATGATGAAGATGTGGCAGCCTTACAGAAGGACCTAACATCACTACAGCAATGGGAAGAAACATGGCAGATGCAGTTCCATCCGCAAAAATGTAATGTTATTCATGTAACCAACAAACGTAAGGGAACGACCATTTAACTTGAAGGGGGGGGGGGGTTATGGTTTTTTTCTAAAAAAATATTCTGATTTTGGTGGAGGAAAAATAAATAATCTGATTCAGAGTTTTTGTCATATAACCTAATGTTAAATTCTGAAAAAAAAAATTCCCGCTTCGCGCGACAAAAAAAATAAATATTCTAACTCTTGTGTTGTCCGAAAAAAATTTTCTGAACGAAACAAAAAACCATAACCCCCCCAACTCAAATGGGAACCACTAGAATATCGCAGGTTGACATCACGGCTAGTCATGTTCTACAAGATCACACATGACCTCATTGACATCAATGCTCCATCCTACTTACTACCAGGTGATGTTAGAACAAGGGGCGCAAATAGATATCGTAAACCAACAACCGACAAGGATATCTACAATTTCTCTTTCTTTCCAAGAACCACCACTAATTGGAACAGGCTACCAGAAACAACTACATCAGCCAATACCATCGAGAGCTTCCGTATGCAGCTGAGTTCCAGCCAAGCTGCATACTTCACACACTAGGTCCATGTCTTTTTGTATATAGTTTTAACTGTTTTTAGTCGTCTTTGACATGCGTCAGTGCAAAATTACACTCAAGATGAGTCCTGCACTATACCAGGAAGAAGAAGAAGAATTATATATTGATGAACCAACCAAGACCGCTTGTATTTTATTTGTTTCGCTACTCAATACTGAAGATATATACATGTTCTAGTTTTAAAATGAGTATATCTTATGACTTATTTGTAGATACTGGTAATTCGGTGTTGATTTCATAATTACATTATAATTATTTGTGTCATGAAATTAGATAATTCTTCACCAATTAGCATAACCGTATCACCCTCGTATTTAAAGTGCACTATGTGACATTGTGCAAGCAAGCGATACAACTCTTGCTTACATTTGGATGGTCGCCATTTTTAATTCAATTGTCCCAACACTTTAATTTTGGTAACTTGTCATGCAATACGTAAATATTATATTACCAATGTAGTGTTGAATGTAAAAAACCATTGTTTCCGAAAACGCGTTGACACCTTTAAAGATATTACATCCATGCGTGTTACGTCATTTGTACCAGCAGTTACATGTTACCATATTGAAACCGAGGTCAACAAGGGGATCATGGGTAAAAAATGTTTCCTGTAGTATTATTTTGTGATAACATCTTCATTTTGAATTGATATGTGTTGCAATACGTCTGTGAATTGAAGTGTGTTGATGTGTTAAACTTGTTCACGTGTTTAGGGTCAGTATTACTATTATGTAATGTACACAGTTTTAGCTGATGAAGTACACACATTTTTGTATTATTATTTCCCCCCTTTGGTTAAAACCATGTGGTTTAGGCCTAGACTATTTTGACGGTTTCGAATGATTTAACATTTTAAAGATACAGGCGTACCGAATCAATATGAAATGTTTTGTGGTTATATATTTTTAGGTTCAAATTTCTAAGTATTTTCTTTTTCTTGTGTTGTGTTCTGAAGGTGCTCTTTTCACATGTTTTGTGGTCAGTGTTCGGATGTTCTCGCGCTAATCGAGAGAATAAAGAGATACCAAAAGCCAATACTTGACCTCGCTTCCACTGAAATATTAATCGCTGTACAGCAAGGTCGTTTTTACTATTTCTTTTCTGAAACAACACTTACAATCAGGAGGATTATAATATGAGACAACATTTTAGCATAACAAATACAGTCAAACCTGCCTTAAAGGACCCCTCTATATAACAAATGACTGTCTATAAAGGACAGCCTCATTTCCCTCATTCATGAAAATAGTTTTATCCTGTAAACAAAGAGAAACTGCTCACAAAGGCCACAATGTCAGATTGCCTTGATTGCTCTTTATATACATCTCTGACTGTATATGAAATTTAGACGTATTTGCGAATGAATATTATGTGGAAAAAGATAATATAGCATTTTTAAGAGTCACGGGGAATTATGCTTTACAATGAAGAAAATTGGTCCTATTTCTGTACCCGGAGTCTCAGGAAAATGATATAAAAAGTCACACAATCCATTAAACTGTACACTTTGTACATTCAGTTGAAAAGGAAATTCCACTTTTAAGCATAATTTGATTATCGTTTGATTGATTGATTTATATTGAATGCACGAATTATTCACTTAGTTTACACGGTTGTTTAAATGGAAAATGTACGAAAGTCAAATAAAGCAATTATTATCAAATAGGTTGATATATTTACAGAAACACACTGGACTCTAAAAAATACCTCAAATGTTTACTGCGTGTTTACTTTCTTCAATTTAAAAAAAAAATTATACGAATATGAAATATATCAGGAACAGAGTGTTTATATATTTTAATTATTAAAGAAGTTTTCATACTTTTTTTGTATGAGTTTCTGTGTTATTTCACATATTGTATTTCTAGAGTTCAGATCTGACGTATTGTGTCTACGGACGAATTTCTAAATAAAGCACTATCAATACCACTGACTATATTAATCTTCCTGGACAAAAAGAATGATGCAAAGTCTAAATATAGTAACAGCTGGACATTTTTGTAGATAACCACTGAACATAGCTTTAATTGGTACATCAAAAAACAATAATACAATCAGAGGGTCAAGAAGGCATCCCAGTGAGGTCAGAGGGTCAAGAAGGCATCCCAGTGAGGTCAGAGGGTCAAGAAGGCATCCCATTGAGGTCGCAGGTGATTTTCACAATTCCAAATAAACTAGCGGTTGTTGTTAATGTTGTAGATATCGTTGGATACCTTTGACACATGCTTGTTTGCATTGCTCTTAAGAGTTACAGGTTGCCTAGATTTTATGTAAGAATATGCCCATGTTTTATATCTTGACGATCAATGTTACATGATTTTATACACTTACATACATTTGTGTATCGAATAAACCCTCATTAATAATTCACTTATAGTGGCGAGAATAGTGATAGAACAGCACACACTTCTTTTATGCCCCTGAATCCTGAACCCTGAAATTAAAGGCAAATGCGTGCCCACGGGACCTCTCTAGACTTTAGTTACTGAATATGCACAAAAGGACAATTAAGTTCTAACATTTATGACAAAGGTAATGATTTTAGTTTTCCTATGGTCAATTTCCCCTCGGTCAAGTAGAAACACCAATCTTAAACATATATGTATATGTTATCTGGATGTGAATTGATTGATACCGAAAATATCAGCCTGCCGAGCTAGAATATGAAGTTTGTTGGCGAGTGAGCGAAGCGAACGAGACACAAACTTCATATTCTGTCGAGCAGGCTGATATTTTTCAGTATCAATCATATTCACATTCAGATGACATATTTATCATCCTTAAATCAACCATAAACACGGATACATCTATATTTGTATTTTGGCGGGAAAAATTACATGATTCAAAATATTCAAAATACGCTTCCCTAAAACAGTAGTTCATAAGTAGTTTGCAAATACACCATTCATTTTTACAGGTTTATGTAAATGTTAAGATTGTTGCATTTTTCCTTTAATTGTGATATTCATTGGTTTTTTTTCATTACAAACATCAAAGTCACCCATTTTCATTAAAGGTTTTGCTTACCAATGCCGTTCCGGTTTAGAAAACATGAACGTCACAAACTTCCTCATGACGTAAACAATTATGACGTCTCAGCAGAGGTTATAAAGTACATTTTTGTAGGACGATGTTTGTTGATATTTCTAACACGACAGTTCCTAATTTGATATATGTTTAAAAAAAATAATGTTAACTAGCTAATGGTGTCGATGAATTTTATTTATTTTTGCCATCTTCACAGGATAAATGTCAGGAGAATTTGGTGATAACTCCTGCTGACTGTTGATAAGTCCTGCTCAGCTCACGCGAACTTTGATACGAGTTTTTCTTATGGAGCCAGCAGGTAGATATAGCTGGAGGGAAGGATGATAAGATATATATATACCACCTGTCAAGCAGATGGTTTGGTCAGGGATACCAACTATCCACGCTACAATAATATCTCAAAAGGTTTTATGGACATTATCATAGATTTGTAGACCATTACCGTATATCAGTATCTCAGCTGCTTGTAGACATGTTCCCGATTAATCAATATACCCCATTAACAATAACAGGATGGGAGCTATTAATAGATCATGATATGTCTACTCTTCCAGAACACATGTGTGTGTCATCTGGTTTTTATTAGTAGTATGGATTAACATGACGGATGTCACTAGTGGAGCAGGAAATGTCTACCCTTCCGGAGCATCTGAGTTCACCCCCGGTTTTTAATGGGGCCGTGTTGCTCAATCTTCAGTTGTCTGTGCAGTGTCGACCATTGTTTGTCTTGTTTTGTACGTTGTCTTAAGGTCTTTGCATTGTCTGTTCTTCCTCCATTTATAACTTGTAGTTACCTCTTTGGTATGCTCAAACTTTTCCTGGCCAAATTTGTACAATACACAGAAATATATTCCATTCATGAAGCAGATGAATCTTACCCAATCAATACACGTGGTCTCGCTCAAGTCTTTGTTGTTGTTATTGTTTACCAACAATGTGTCATGTTAATTATTTGTATTTTTATGTTTTGTTTATCCAGATTAGTACTCTTCTCCGTAGTTGTTATGTTTACCTTTACCTCTGGACCAACACGTTCCCTGTTGATGTCTGACGACAAATAGGATGTTATAAAACCACTCCTCCGTCTCCGACCATGTGCAATTGAAGGACAGACACTATTAACAAGATGTTATCGCCCATTTCTTGTGATATATTTACATTCCTCGAATGATGTTTTCCTGAAGTCAACATACACCTGATGTTTATAACATGACAAAGTTTATTCACAACCTGTGTCGTATGATGTATAAACAATCTCTCAGACTAGGAACATCCGCACACATGCAGTCTAACAATTACGAAGACGGAAATGCACTTGGGTGGTAGGGTTGTTCTTTGAGGTTGAAAACATCTTCTGCAAATTTGAACCTATGAAATATTCTTAAAAAAAAACAATCAGTAGAAGAGTTTGTTTGTGTGTGTATGTGTTTTTGTACGAGAATGATGCCGAAATATGGAAGTATGAAATATGTCATGCAAATGTTAAACGAAGATATAGGCAACTGTTTACTGTGCTACGTAGGAGACTATATTTTCAAACTATGCTCAGTTTTCAGATACGATATGTACAGTAAATTTAAATTAATATAATTATCATACAAAGTGCTTATGAAAAGACATGTTGATGTGTTATGTATTTTTCATGGCAGGTCTTAAATATTCCATGTATGTCGAGTATGTAAATATGTTTATATTATATATTTGACATAAATTCTAAAATCTACAAATATGAGTCAATCAATCAATCAATCAATCAATCAATCAATCAATCAATCAATCAATCAATCAATCAATCAATCAATCAATCAATCAATCAATCAATCAATCAATCAATCAATCAATCAATCAATCAATCAATCAATCAATCAATCAATCAATCAATCAATCAATCAATCAATCAATCAATCAATCAATCAATCAATCAATCAATCAATCAATCAATTGGTTTAAGCTTTCTGACATTTAAAAAAAATATATCGAAACGCATGTTCTGTAACCAAGCAAAATTCGTGCTCGTTATTTGGAATGTTTTTGGAGTTTTTGAGTTACTCAATAAAATTATGTTCACGTGTATCCGTTTCGTTCCGTTTCGTTCCGTTCCGTTTCACGAAATAGTATCAACCTTGTGATTATGTTCATGTGTATATTAATGCTTGTCGGTAAAAAAAGGTAAATAAAAATGTCATATTTCTACTCTTAAAATATAAATAAAGAATGAAATGATCGATTGATTGGTGTTTAGGGCAAAATGAAATAAAGCTCGTGTTTTCAGTTAAAGGTTGGTTTGTCAGTTGCTACCAAATGTTCAACAATATATGTCAATTATAAATCAAAATTCGGGGTATTGAACAAAACAAATATTTGGTGATTTTCCTATTTTCCACCGCTATAAATGAGTTCACCCCTGGTTTTTTGTAGGGTTAATGTTACTTGATCTTTACTTTACATTTGTGTGTAGTGTTTCGTACAATATTCTTTGCTTTTTGTCTTTTTCTTTTGGACATTGTATTGTCTGTTCTTCTGGACATTGTATTGTCTGTTCTTCGATGTTTGTCTTATGACTGGGATGTCTTCAAACTTTTCTTAAGTACATCACAAAAATAGAGCACATCCTTTAATACAGATTCCCAAGTAACTAGGAATAAAAGCGAAGTCTCTTATCATGTAAAAGACAACTTAGGCAATATATATGACTTGAACATATTATCAATTTTATTTTGGTTTATGAGCCTTTACTAATTATGAATATTGTCATTCATATTTACAGATAAAGATCTCGAGTGATCAGAAATTAACGAGACTTGGCGTGTGTATATACAAAGGGCAGATAACTCATTGTTTACTGATTGATCGTACAACACAAAAGGTCAAACATTTTATAAATGGCGTGTTCCTGTTGTATCTGTTTGAATTCAAATTTCGATCTTTCATATCCTCTCACGGAATTCTCTGTTATCGGTGTTCAATCTGCCCGTAATGACACCCGGGGTATATTCGTAAATAAAAAGTCAAATTTTCTAACCGAGTAGCTATTTGCACCTGCAAATATGATTGACAGTTTGGTATAAAAGAAAGGTTTGTGCTTTTGTATGACTTGAACTGAAAAGTATTTTTAAAATTTACGAGGTGCGACACACGATAGGCGATAAGATTTGGCTATCATGCAATATTTTTCGCTTCATTATTATTTTTTAAAGAATAAAATATGCAATGCAATCGTCTTCAAGTGGGAATTGAATTAATTGAGCGTAAAGGCAAGGTTACTTTAACGTTTTAATAACAGTTGTAAATGTTCATTTAAATAAAACCTGATGATTCTTGTCATAATTTAAGTTTTAATTAGAATTTATATTTTTAAATTAATTTAAGTTTTTTCTATGTTTTACCTTAGGGACCGACCATTTAACTTGAAGGGGGGGGGGGGGGTTATGTTTTTTTTGTTTCGTTCAGAATTTTTTTTTCGGACAACACAAGAGTTAGAATATTTATTATTTTTGTCGCGCAAAGCGCGAAATTTTTTTCAAGAATTTAACGTTAGGCTATATGACAAAAACTCTGAATCAGATTATTTTTTTTTTCCTCCACCAAAATCAGAATATTTTTTTCAGCAACATTGAGAATCAGAATAATTTTTTAGAAAAAAAACATAACCCCCCCCCCCCCCCCCCCTTCAAGTTAAATGGTCGTTCCCTCAATATTATGATTTTTAAATATTGCTAATTGGGTTAAGTCCTGTCTTGGAACGTGCACAAAAGGTGGCGGTTTAGCTTACCCATGTGTAATAAATTTGGATTTAATCCGTGATAATCTAGTGAAACAAGCTGAAAATGAGTCAGTTCTCCATAAATATATATAAAAAAACTGATTCAGTAATACCTAAATGAAACTAGAGACCATTGAGCCAGTCCTACCTAAATATAGCTTAAGAAAATTGAGTCAATTCTACCTAAAAATAATCACGGAAATGTGAGTCAGTTCTGCCTAAAATGTAGACACAATTAGGATTGTTCTATGTTCTACCCAAGTTTTAGAGCAAAGGGTCGAATCAGGTTTACCTAAATGTAGCACATGATAATAGGCTCTGACTAATGACAACAAAGTAACTCAAGTTAGTAATACATAATATATAATCAAATATTTTGTGAAAATTGACAATACAAATATCTTACGTAAATCTTGTTGTTGACGGGTGCCCTATGTGGAGCAGGAACTGCCAACTCTTTCAAATTACATGGGTTCACTTCCGGTTTTTATTGGGGTTTGTGTTGTTCGATCTTTAATTTTTTGTATGTGAAGTATTGTAGATCAGTGTCTGTCCTTTTGTCCCTTTGCTTTTGGTCATTACATTCCCCCCCTTTTTTTCGATTTACGGCTTCTGATTTACCCTTTAGAATCTTCAAACTTTTCTTTTAAATATACAGCCGCTATTCAGCGAGGACAGTTTGTTTTGACAGTTCATGTTGAATAAATAGTTACTTCCTGTATTGGGTTATCACATATTTCATTATCACTATTTCAAGGAGGATAACGAGTTCAATGACCGCGCACCAATTCATGATCACATGATCAGAGAAAAATATTTTCTGATAACGTGACATGAATCGCATGTCATTACAAAGCATTATTTATTGTATCTGTATGGCTTGAAATCTTGAATCGTAGTTATTCGTGATAAATATGAATTAATATTAGACAGATTTAGTGCCTTTCAGAAAGCACAGTCGAAATTCTCACAGACAATCACCATCATCAACTCTTTAATGGAAACTTCAGAATTAGTTGTGGTAGAATTATTGTTCTGCGAAACGATCACTATTAACTCAAAGGAACTAATTGTAATGATACCGGTAGTGGACGATTAAAATTGGAATTTTGAATTTCCACCACATATTTGGTGTCGAAATTTGGAGAACACGTTATAAAATATTGAGTAACCATTAAGATATATTGTATTACGACACACCGTCCGTATCTTCAAAGAGCATCCAAAGACAAACAAAAGATTGAGCAATGAGAACTCGACTTAAAACTAAGATTTAGCTTCAGGTTTTCTGAAGGGTACGCAGTTCCTGTTCCATTAATTGCACCCGTCATGGTGCTCATCCTAAGAAGAGTTTGAAGATACCAAAGGGGCAATCAGAATCCGTATATCGAAGAAGAACAGACAACACAATGGCCAAAAGAAAAAGTACAAAAGGACAAAAAACGATCTACAAAACATACATATAAAACTAAAGATCGAGTAACATGAACCCCAGTAAAAACCGTGGGTGAACTCGGTTGCTCCGGAAAGTGATAAGTCATAAACGAAGAAAGAAGAACTGGATTGTGGCCACGACAGATGAAACATATTCTTGGTCCTCTGTGATGCAGATATTTTGTAACGGTTAATCAAGCCATGATGTCGGTCAATTCAATTGTATCGTAATACACTTGGACCAATAGCATCCCTCTGTCAAGAACGATAATCATGATGAGAAACGGAAGCTCACGTTTCAGAAAATATATGATGTTGGAAAGATTGAATATTGATACACTTCTTATGTATGTTTTTTTTCCATTTTGTTTCTTTTCTTAAAACATGATTTAGCAAGGTAAACCTTAAACAATATTTGTGTTTTTTTCCACCTCTTTCACCTCTCTAAATATAGTTTTCTTCGCCCATCTCCTGCATTGAGTAAAGTCAGATTATGCTGGTCTGTGGCTGACTTGTCAAATTCTCATAGCTTACCGAATTCCACCTTTCCGGAGATATTTAAAAAATCCAATATACTGTGTGGAAACAAATATACTAGTAAACTAAATTAACAAGACGGGTGCCACTAGTGGAGCAGGAACTGCCTACCCTTCCGGAGCACCTGAGTTCAACCCTGGTTTTCAGTGGGGTTGTTGTTGCTCGATATTAAGTTTTCTGTGAAGTGTTTTGTAGATCGTTGTTTTTGTTGTTGGCCATTGTGTTGTCTGTTCTTTTTTGATATACGATTCTGATTACCTCCCTTTGGTATCTTAGATATACACGGATTCTGATTACCTCCCTTTGGTATCTTAGATACACGGATTCTGATTACCTCCCTTTGGTATCTTAGATACACGGATTCTGATTACCTCCCTTTGATATCTTAGATATACACGGATTCTGATTACCTCCCTTTGGTATCTTAGATATACGGATTCTGATTACCCTTTTGGTATCTTCAAACTCCTCTTAAAGACCAAATACTCGCGAATATCTTTTTTTTTAATTTTACAATTTTATCTCATTTTTTTTATATAATTAGAACAGAAAATTGATATCTACGATAAGTGATCTGGCATGAGAAAATGACATCAATATTTATTTCCAAAAAAATATTCGCACTTAAGTACTCTGTAGAATAATCTTGAAAAAGGTAACCTTCTTTATCTCAAGTCCTTAAACGACGACATTGTTATCTTAAGATGGTTTTATATTCACGTATGAAATACTTCTATGTTGAATTGAAAGCGTCAGGCATATACTTCTATCAAAGATTTATGTCCTATTATATATGTAAACAATTTACTGTATTATCACAAATATGACACTAAATTAGTATACCTTGAATGTTGTCATAGATTGGGAGAGTTTAGTGTTGAAAGGGGGTAATAAATATTAGCTCTAATTTTACTTGGATTGTTTCTGTAAGATTTGAAATCTTGGAGATGTAAAACAGACATACAATGATAATAATAATAACCTTTCTTAGTGCAAGTTCTTCTTTAATGTATGTCCATTACATCTGGCTACACAATGATTACGTCATACAGGATGTACTGTGGGGGGACCGACCATCTAACTTTTATGGAGGAAAAGAGGGAATTCGGGAGTTGGTGGCTACGACGAAAAATTATGTAGCCGAATTTTATAGAAAATAAAAAAACGACATGAAAAAAAAAACCCATTCAGGCTCGTGGAAAAAGATAAATGTTCGACCTACGCTCTGTGTTCTATTCTTCACATGCAATTAGTAATATAAATGATTGATTAATTGATTGATATTTAATTTCACGTGAGTAATATTAAGTATAGAAAAAAATGTAGCAAATGTGTGAATCTAATGATGCAATACAAACGTACCGGAATTAAACTTTCACCTGACTTTTACCTAACACAAGCAATGTCCGGGTAAACATATATATATACATTCATATCAGCTGTCAAGCTTATATGACACGAGCGTGCTACATAATAATTTTACAATATGTTCCGAAGTTATGAAACAGGTTGACACTTGGAATGCTTCGTACTTCATTACCCAAAGCATCGGCATCTTGACCTCGGCCATGCCAAAGCTTCTCTGTGTCAAATGCCAAGTCGATATTAACAATCGGAGTGCAATAATTAAAATGTATCAAAAGCTAACAGTCATGCAATGGAAAACTAACCTAGCTACATCACCTGCATGAAAAGTGTTACAATTTTGTTACAAACTTTTAAAATTGCGTGATGATAGGTATACGACACCCATTGTCCATTCAAAGCTGTAATTTAACTGTTCAATTGGTCGTTAACTTGCAACTGAGAAATTTTGAAACATTACCCCATTAGAACGGATATTTTCTGAAGCACAAAGGAACATTAAATTTATGAATGTTTTTGGCACATATTTTAGTTTTTATTTTTTTTTAATAAGAAAATGACTAATTTTAAAATAGTATTGACTTGAAAATAAAATCTCTATACCAAATTCATACTGATGAAAATAAAATTGAAATAGTGATGATCAACAATTCACCCTCTATCAACAGCTAAACAACTACCTCTCACCTCGGGGTCGTCGTGGTCGCGATCGTATGTTAGTTGGATTTATGACTACCTATGCCCCGAACTTACGGCAGGTCGGTGGGTTTTTTCTCAATAATCATATTCCAAATCTGGTCATGTATTGTTTTGAAGTTTACACAGTCCACAAGACAATACGACTGTCTTAAGATTGATTGATTGATTGATTTTATGGTGTTTAACGCCACTTTCAGCAATATTTCAGTTATATCATGGTGATCAGTTTTAGTGGTGGAGGAAGCCGGAGAGAACCACCGACCATGGGCAAGCAACTGGTAAACTTTATCACTTGCGGCTGCGAATCGAGTGCGCCATTTTTGTAATTCACAAAGCCGGGCGCGAACCCACGCCGCATTGGTGATAGGCTTGTATGAGTTGTTTGGTAATCCAACTACCTATAACTCATTGAGCCACCCGGGCGCTTAGTTCTCATTGGAAGTGGTTATATCAGGCATATAAATCAATAACCTGGTAAGAGTGCAAATGGATGCTTAGAGTTTAACAGAGTTTGGTCTTAAGAATGTAGAGGTATGCTATATATATGATGGATAAAACCAGGGTGTCAATCAAGAGAAACAGACAAAATATTGATCACACTACACAGATCGAAGACAAACAAAATAAAAAATGAAACACAACACAACACAGACAAGTAAAGGATGGACAACATGGACTCCACCAACACATCGGGGTGAATCCAGGTACTCGCTAAGGGTATGCGGCATCATATCATTTTGTGACCATTCATCATTCTACTTCCGTTAGAAATATATTAACTCAAAATTATGAAGATGGTCAAGAAGAGTTTGAAGATACCAAAGGGGCAATCATAATCCGTATATCGAAGAACAGACAACGCATTGACCAAAAGAAAAAGTACAAAATGACAAACAATGATCTACAAAATATACATATAAAACTAAAGATCGGGTAACACGAACCCCACTAAAAACCGGGGGTGAACTCAGGTGCCCCAGAAGGGTAAGCAGTTCCTGCTCCACTAGTGACACCCGTCGTGTTTATCTAGTTACAAACCCGGTGATAAGCCATGAACGAGCATGAACAAAATCGTCAAGTCGCTATAACCGGCTTGTAATCTTCCTTCACGGATATCTACTAATGGGAGAATAGCTTGCGTTTATAAAATATGATAAAAAGATACATTGTACTTTAATTGTCTTTTATGTCTCTTATTTACATAATATCTCTTTTATGCAAATTAGATGCGTGTCAGTTGCATATTTTTTTCTGAAAAGTTGACGTTGAAAGACTTATTCATTCAATGATTTAAGACATTTTCGATAATTTGAGATTTAAAATGTCAATTCTTCTTGTATGACAATTTTCTTGTGGACCGTGTTGTCTTTTCCGTAGATCTATCACAATTGACACGCCATATGCTAGTAAATATTTACTTTAATTGTAAGAATTGTTTCATTATTGTCAAGAAAAATGAAATCTGGTTACAAGCTTGAAGAAACCGACTCAACAGTCACATGTTGTTTCCTTTCAATATCAGAACTGTGTCAGATATTGTATGTTTCTAATGACAAACATGGCACTGACGAATGTTTCCATGTATCTACTTACCGAGTTGTACAGTGTCTAGGGTGATATCCTGTTCTAATACGTAAAGCGTGGCCGTAGATCACAGTAAATAATGCGTTTGAATAATGTCATATTTCCAGCACATCAAAGTCCTCTTTGGTAGATTCCGGCAAAGAGTAAAGAGCATTACACCCACCATAAAACGCTAAATTGATCGTTCCCCCCAACTCGATACCTTTCCAGTGGCAATCAAATGGTTTTGCCCACGTGATCACACCCCACCATCATTTCCGTAATTTTGAGGTATAATGTCGTCTTTAATTTTCAAAAACATTTCCCACTGAATGTTATCCAACCAACAATCAATATTACAATCTATTGACAAATAATGGTTTCGAAATTAGAATAACCAAACATGAGTCATGTGTGATGAAATATAGACACACTACCTTGAGATTTAGCTTGTGTAGTCTTCACTATATTTTGGGTGAGTGATTGTTGCTTAACGCCAACTCAGCAATTGCTTAGCTGTATTTTGTCATGGCGAGAACAAGTTACTTTTCAATGAGATGATGATAATGAGGTCAGCTTTGTACTAGACCAACACGCTTAGTTGCATTTCTATGGTGCTAGCTCAATGAAACAGCATTCCGTGGATACTTATGTCGCCCAACTCGGACACATTATCCCGATTCCGAGACAACCAGTCTTTGCTCTTTTGGTTTGACCCGATTCGTAGATATTTAATTTGGTCATCAGGTAAACTCACAATCAAACTATTGGCCAAATAATACAAGACAATGTTAAGATACGAAAGGATAATCAGAAGCCATAAATTGAATGACTTACAATTTAATTGGCAAAATCTGGGAGGAAGAAAGCACCAAAATCTGGGAGGAAGAAAACGCCAAAATCGGCTATGATTACTCTGTTAAATATTCTTGTTATCTAATTGTCTAACATTTGCCATTTCAAGTAGCCCAGCGACCTATGAAGAGCAATCAATAGACATACAACATATTACTACTGGCTTATCAGAATTATATAAACGTTAGAGAATACCGAAGGTGCAATCCAAATTGGACAACCTAATGAAACTGACAACATAGGGTACACAAGACGAAGAAAAACAAAACACAATATGTGTTGGACACCACTATACGCATGCAAACACAACTAACGTAAATTAGACATGAACCCTCCTACAAACAACTGGCAACAAAGACGAACTGAACATATTTCTTATGCGGAAATCGTAACGGACATCACAACACGAAACTCAGAATGTAGATTCGAGCTAGAAACGTGGCCCGACTTGCACTTTTCATTAGGAAGTGATTCTGGTAATACAATTCATTATTGGTTGTTTTCGCCAAACATGGTGTAGGATTCCGCCATGTTCTACTATAATGTAATGTGCCCATTTCCCGCCATGTTCTACTATAATGTAATGTGCCCATTTCCCGCCATGTTCTACTATAATGTAATGTGCCCATTTCACACCATTCGTCATTTGCTATTCATCAGTAACTTTACTTGTTTTGTTATCTGTTCAAAACATAGGTGTCACGGTGATCTAGTGATTAAGGTAATCGATGATGACCACAAGAATCTCACCGATTATGTATATGCCTGGGACTAGAACACAACTAGGCTTACCCTACTTGTACTTACACGTGAAAATTCTTACCAAGTACTAACCTAGGGCCCGGGTGGCTCAATGAGTTAGGTAGTTGGATTACCTAACAACTCATACAAGCCTATCACCAATACGGCGTGAGTTCGCGCCCGGCTTTGTAAATTACAAAAATGAAGCACTCGACTCGTAGCCGCAAGTGATAAAGTTTACCAGTTGATTGCCCATGGTCGGTGGTTCTCTCCGGGTACTCCGGCTTCTTCCACCACTAAAACTGGTCGCCATGATATAGCTGAAATATTGCTAAAAGTGGCGTTAGACACAATAAATCAATCAACCAAGTACTAACCGATACCATGGTTGTCTCATCGAACTCAGCTTCCTCCATCACTATGTCTAGTTGCTACGGTATAGCTACAAAAATGTTGAATTCAAGAAAAAAAGATCAGAATGAACATATTACTCCTCAAGCTTAATTGCCACTTCATTGTGTTCTATATACGATTTTTAATAGTTTCATAGAAAGTTATTGGCATTATGGCTACTTTTTCAGGAGATCTTCATTTCATCATCTGTATTAATGAGGATCGTGTTGATCGATCTTTAGTTTTCTGTGTAATGTTTTGTAGATCGTTGTTTGTCCTTTTTCTTTGAGCAATTGTATTGCCTGTACCTCTTCGATTTATGACTTCTGGTTACCCCTTTGGAAGCTTCAAACTCTCATTGAAACGTTTATGATTTCTGAAGATAAGCAAATTAATTCTAATGATAGTACTTTCTTCTTGTTTAAATCAATAGTTTTCAAATTGCAGGCGTTCCACTTTGTGCAAAAATGATCCTTGTCTCGAAAACATAAACAAAATGCATTCTCTATCTTATGGAGATTTTTTACTTCACGAATGTCTTCACGATATCAATGTTGTCTCATTACAAACTCAAAAAATATTGTTTCATTTTTTATTGAAATAGTCATTGGCAGTTAATGTTTAAAATGAAAATATAACATTTATCTATTTTCATAGACATATTTTTGACTGTCAAAAACAAACAAATAAACAAATAACACAAATCCACATTAAATACAAAAAATAGCATTTTTTACATTAGATAAATTCTTGTTTTAAAGGGTATAATTTTTCTGCAAAAAAACAGAAAATAATCACAATAATAATGATCATATATCAAGTTAAATAAGTTTGATTTTTATTTGTGAAGCACAAATATTGTACATTTCATGTACACGTCATGAAAAAAAAAATTATCTCCCCTGTGTGCTCTTTTTTTGTGAAGATACAAATGGCATACTAAAAGTTCAGCTATGTAAACTATCATCGGGAAAACAATTTAAACAAATGTATTGTTAGCCATTAAACAGGTGGTTGATACATAAATAAATAAGCTTGTTTATTTCATAATCATACATATTGTTTTATTTATTCGTCTCCATGTAAAGTGATATGCATTTTTATAAACAAATATATAGGCCTGTTCGATTGGTAATTTTAACTAGCAACGTCAACGAATGTCTTTATTTATCAAAAAATATTATGACATAAAATGATTACCATAGAAATATATTATAAGTCTCTGATTTTGTATCATAACAAACAGATATAACATGTAGTAGTGTGAAATGTGATTTTTTTTCTGTATATTCTTTTTTTTAAAACTAGGTCAGATATAATTGGATTAAATATAGAAAAGAAATGACGTAATACATATCATCTCACTAGAAGGGATGTGAATGTAAATAAATATGACCGGAAATGCCCCGTTTAAATAAATGAAAATGAAATAACAATGTTTCTTATACTTGTGGAGCTCATGCTTCGAACGAGAAAGTGTGTTCTATATATTTCTGATAAGACTGTTGTAGAATTAAATTGGAAGGGAACTAAACCATAATGTAGTGTTATAAAAACTAGATATTTATTAGCGTGCAAGGAAACATAGATCGATGGTGTGATGTTTGTGCTCTTCAATACCAAAGAGTTCCATAAAAAGGAGACTCCCATAACATTCTCAATCATAGTTTTTTTAATCGTGTGTGCGACTTTACTATTGGTTATTAAAAAATGACAGAAACGCCTAAGCTATTGTTTGAAATAAGCAAACATCTTATTTTTGGTTTCTTTCCCCTTTGAGCATAGCAAATATTAATCCCTTCTGTTATTAAATTACAATCTTATAATGTTTATGTCTTAATCTAAATTTTCTAGAAATTTAAATTTTAATCAAAATCATCAAAAAGTTTGATAAATGAAATTTTAAATATGATTCATTTGCATAATTTGTATTTTATTTAAATTAAAAAGTAAAAAATGTTTATTCCCAGATCTTAGAAAAATTATGTTCAATTCCATCTTTAAATAGAAATATTTGACAGTGTATAAATTATGAATTCGTAGTTCTGGCCGTCATTTTCTATCAATCGAAATGCGAATTTTCATTTTATTCAAATAAACTGACTGCATTTACATATAAAGTATACAAAACAAAAAAAAACTAAAAAATAACTAAAATAGCTATACAAAAAATAATAAAAATAATAAATTATTATCATTATGTACGTTTTAAAGTACGTATTTTCATATAAAACTTATTGTTTTATTTAAAATAACAAAGAAAAAATCTACCTCCCAAAATTAACATTATATGAATGTAAAAACACTATATTTCATTCAATGGTGAAGATGTAAAGGGGACATCGATGACGGTAAACGATGAGAAATATAAATAATAAAATCATTGTCCTTAACCAATAAGGGAGATAACTCTGTATGTTAGATAAGAGAGATAACTCATTTGTAGATACGGGAGATAACTCAGTGGTAGATAAGGGAGATAACTCAGTGTTGTTTCGTATTATGGTTTAACAATATCAGAAGATGCTTAGGCATCTTAGTTCCATTTTTTTCTTCTATGAAGTCCATTGAAACATACATATATTAGATTTGACAATGTGAAATACATTATAGAATATTGATGCATCTATAAATAGATCTAGTATAGAAATCACGGTGAATATCATTTACAAAAAAGTCAGGACATATGTAATAAAATAATGACAAGAAACAACATAATTCTCAACTAGTACCTCAAAACGTTTTAATTTACCCTGATTTCAAACCGAGGCTGCAGCCGACTACCATGTTGACTGCTAATTGAAGATGAAGCATGTCATGGACAAAATGCTAGCAAATTCTGCTGTCTTCGATTTTTCCTTTTCCCCAATGAATAAATAAAACAGTTTTAAGGTCTCAGCTTAATCACGTGTGATTGGTTGAATTTGACAGTTAGATCACTTCGATTGTTTTGAAATTAATTTACTAAATTTAGCTTTTTGTCACTAATGTCTAATTTTCAAAATTAATCTTCAGATGTACCGAAAATGTTTTTTTTAAGAAATTCATATAATCTTTGAAACGACGACAGCAAAATTATGCTACACGTATCTGCGTAAAAACCACGTCCTCTCCTTTTGAGAAATGCAACGTTTTACAACCAAACTTTGTGTTCTTGGTGATTTTGTGTTTTGTTGGTTACGAACAATCTCTGTGACGTAGTTCACAAAGACAAACGTGAACATGGTTTTATAAGTCTGGCAGTTAGAACCACTTCATTAAATGCGGTATTTAAAGCAGCACCCGTACAACCTTGGTGTTCTCGTGTATATATATATATCGATATGGATTTCTAATGATAATAATGATAAAATCATGCTTCGCCTTGATTTTTGCACACGACATATCACTCTGATAAACAGTCCCACAATGCAATGTTCTGCTTTTCCCTTTTAAAATCAATTCATTGCAGAAGTTCTATCCGTTACAACATTCTCAAATCTCTCAGGAACTGTTTCATTACTCACAGTATTCTTCTAAGGAGATCCGTAAGCTACATAATTTACAGTTTTATTTATTTCCTACAGAGCGCTTTTAATATCGTGTTCATGCGCTGCTTTTTCGAGCGCGTTGCAGAAATTCATATTTTTTGCAATATGTGACAGTTTATGTTCTTTTTTCCACTTCATTCGCCTATTTTGGAACCAAATCTTTATTTGCCTTTCTGTCAGATTTAGCGCATGCGCGATTTCAATTCGTCGTCGTCTCGTGAGGTATTTATTGTAGTGAAATTCCTTTTCTAATTCTAACGTCTGGTGTCTCGTGTAAGATGTTCGGGATCTCTTTGATTCAGCGTCTGATCCATCTGTAATGACAAATAAGAAAAAAAATGGTAAATTATTTATTCAGGCTTAACAGATGTCAAATAACTATGCATAAGAAATGTAAAGATGAAGAACACCTCAGTTTTTCAGTTCAAAATTAATTATCACCTTTTAAGAATAACAAAATAAAGAAAGATCAACGATTGAACATATACACGTTAGAGAAAACCGAAGGTGCATTCAAGACTGGACAGTCCAGAGACAAAAGACACATTGTTCACCAGACAACCACCGAGAACGAAGACAAAAACTACACAATAATAGTAATGATAATAATATACAATTATGGCCTTCATGAGAAGTTAATATCCATAATTATTAAATTGAGAAAGGTTTATTTTCCCGAGGTCCTTCGGACCTCGGGAAAATAACCCTTTCGACATTTAATCATTATGGATATTAACTTCTCATGAAGGACATAACTGTATTATTATACTGAACTAATATGAGGGAAATAACTAGTTATTGGTTCGACGTGCTGAGGGAAATAACTAGTTATTGGTTCGACGTGCAAAAGCGCGCCAATTTCAAACAGTAATTTTGTGCTACGTGCAGATTCCCTCACAGTTATTTGACCTACGTGCAGTTTGCCGCGGGAATAATGAGTTATTTCTTGTTCCATGGAATAAAACTTTGAAATATCTTAATTATTTCTTGCTTGGTTTCCATAGTAAAGTATAATAATAATAATTATAATAATAATAATAATAATAATTCTAAAAAAAAATCCAAAAAACTACAAAAAACCCACAGAAAACTGTATATCTTTAAATCATCAATAATACGAATGTACAGATATATAATACAGCTTTCTATAAAAATCCGTCTTGTGGTTCAGAGTTTGTGATGGGACCATGCAGTTATTGTTGTTTTTTAACTTATGACACATTGTTATTGTGTGTGTTATGTGTCATAAACTGTTTATAGCATGTCAAATGTTAATAAGGTTTTTGGAGTTTATTAGTTTTTTTGTATATATAGTTTCTGAAGAATTGTACCGCGTCATTTCACAACGAATTATATAAACACCTGACCCTTTCTACAATAGACGTAAATATCATGTAAAATGTTTACGTCCATTTGAAAACATTTTTTCGCTGATTCCTAGTTATCAATTTCATTTTAACCTAGCAGAACCTTTTGCTATATCAAATAACATTCGAAGACTTATATTCCACGAACAGCATATTTCTTTAAACCGCTATATATGCAATTGGTGCTTATCACCGCTGATGTGGTTTCGACTACCGCTCAGGGCGAGGTGTGCAACATTATGCGATAAGGTTTGTCAGTGACTTGAGGCAGGTCGGTGGATTTCTCCGGCTACTCCGGTTTCATCCACCAATAAAAACTGACCGCCACGATATAACTGAAATATTGTTGAAAGTGGCGTTAAACACCATGAACCAAACCAACCATCATTTCAACCCAGCAGGAAGTTTTTTTGATATTAAGCAAAATTCGAAGAATTATATTCCACGATTACGCGTTTATTTTCCAGTTTGAAATGAAACAGCATATTTCTGTAAACCATGTAAAATCTAGTAGTTATATTTAAATTCTTCAAGTCAAAAACAAAAATGTTTGGTATTCATCATTCCACATAATTTCATTGACCAGGGAAGTCTCAGGTGGACAGTTGTAAATAAATAAACAGCTGAATGTGACAAGTTATGAATAAGTTACATGTAATATACAAATGTAACACTAAGGGTAAAAATTGTGAAAAACTTTTTTTGATTTTGAACCGTTTAATGTTTTATATATTATAATGTCATACAAAAATAGCACCAAGGCAATCAGATTGTTTTGTCTAGGTTTATATCATGTTTAAAATTTATCTTTTTTCGTGATTTGTTGATTTTATTTAGTTTTTTCTAACTTTTAGTTCAAATTAATATCACTCATCTAATCAAAATTTTATTTATGGTAATCTTATTTGTGAAATGACAACTTAGATAAAAATATACATTTGTATATCTAGAAATGATGACTTTACGAGCAGTAACATAGCCGTCCTTATTATTATTATATGACAGCCATGACATATCATATGTCATACATGGGTCTTGTACTTTCCATGTTTAGGATGTGGTCATTTCTTGTATATTCTCTATTGAAGCATATCTTTGAAGTGTGTGTAATGTTTGTTTATATTTCTGGTGGATGGATATCTAGTAATCACCAATTGGTGTCTAGGTTTTCAATAACCGGTTAAACCCCGCCACATATTTGTGTAAGTCTCAAGCCAGGAGAGCTACACTTCCGTTGGTTCTTTTCGTTCTGAGTTTCTATCATTTAAATGTTGCAATAGAATACTTTTAATGTTTATTTTCAATAATCGCAAAATCAGTAAATTTACAAATTATTAATTTTCTTCCCCTAGAGATTGATTATGCTGACCGAGAATACATTAGCACATTTAAGTTAAATATTTGTGTGCACCATATACGTATGACAGTTTACGAAGACAAACAATGCAAAAACTTGTGTCATTTCGAATTCGTCTAAAAATCGCCACAAGCAAACAGAGCCTCATTCAATAGATCTCAACTAAATCCAATATGTCTTCTCTGTGGAAATGGTGAAGAAACTTTAGATCATTTCTTACTAACATGTGACCGTCTAGATGGCACCCGTGCACCGTTAGTTAAGGATATAATTAACACTTGTAGCGCTCTATTCGCAAAGAATAAGGTGGATGGTGAACGTTAATTTAATACACGTTTTGGTGAATCCATATTTCTACTCTAATAGTGGAGAATTTACTATCATTATTAGCGAACAATTAGAGCCCCTGTGTAGATTCCCATGCTATAGACTTCATACTAAGCGCTATGAACATTTAGGTTTGATGTCAAAGAAGATGAGGAAGGGTGGTAGTGCGAAGACATGAACTGTGAATGGGATTGATTGCACCCTGGTAGGGCCCAATACTAATTTTACCTGAAGTGACGTTTTAGATTTTAAATTCGTCTAAGGATATACCGCAATAATTTTAAACTGCGTATATAGTGCATAGTGTACAGTAACATTGAAGTTTTATTATTGTGCATGTGTGTATATAATACGTTTTTATGGAAGTGGATTTACAACACTGATTCGTTTTAGCTATTTGATTTTATGTGAAACCGTACTTCCCGGTCAAGGAGATGTACCTAGATTGGCAGAAGTTGATTTTACAGATACAGAATGCCTGTAGAAAGTACAAATCTAAATGATTGTTCACGTATGTTATTTTCTACCCCAAAAACCTTGAATAACATTGTATGCGTGAAAATAATTATTGCCCTATTGAACTACGGGTTAATAAAAGTTAAAAGTGGGTCAGACTTTCCGATAAGAGGAAGCCCGTCAAATTCTTTTGGCTCTAAAAATAGACCCGGACCAAAATGTTGTTGGTTCTTGGTTTTATGGTATTTAATTTGGTATAAAAGCCCATAATTCCAAATAAGGAGTGCAAACCTCACTACCCCCCCCCCCCCCCCCTTTCCGTCTATGGTTTACTCGATCTTCGTTATTGTTTGTGATTGTTTTACAGTTTATTGGTTCTTATAACAGTTGTCCATAGTATTAAGATAAATATGTTAGACTAGCCTAAACTAATGGAGAAAAAACCCACTATCATGTCAATACAAAAAATACAAATACTATATTAAAGAAACAATTAATATGTTTAAGATGTCCATTTCTCTTGTCAGTTTCATCTGTTACAAGCAACTCAAAACTCAACAAATATTATTTTATCTATCGAGGTCACATTTCAAAACATCAAAGGTTCTTATGTACATCAAAGTATATATTAATTACGTGACCCTACAATTCAACAAATACAATTACATATGAATTATTATATACAATACAAAAACTTAACGAATAACTACATTTCTAAACAGATACATATCTCTCCTATATCAATTTCTGGACAGAATAAAGTCGAGAAATATAAGAAGGTTGATCGCTTGATTTCAGAAAAAAAATTTGTCCTATTTCTAGACGGTAAAATGTAGGTGTATTTCAATGATTAATATTAATTAGCAGTAATAGGCTGTTAAAAACCAATTAACACGTGTCTTAAGTCAAATAGCTAATTTCCTTGTTTTTATTACATTGATTTACGTTATACGTATATATATATATATATACACCTTGTTTGTGTATATTACTAATCGTTAGACTTCATATCACAATGTTGTCTGATGGAAGAAAACAACTATTTTGATTTTATTGGATGTATAGGGGGGAGGGAAAAATAAAATGTGTAAGCAACATCTGATAAACAGGAAAGCAAGGCATCTAGGTACAGGAGACTAAGTTTTACTATTAACAAATGCACGATAGCAATATACCTTTGATCTGCGGACATGCGTACTAACTCAACACGCGATTTGTAAGTTAACATAGAAAGAAAACCAGATGATATTAACCATTCTAAAAATCCCGTTTTGAGACCATAAACATAGTTTAACTCTGTCACGTTTTATATAAGTGCCTGTACCAAGCCATGAAAGTGAGCGGTCACGTGATATGTTTAACACTGCCATGTTTTATATAAGTGTCTGTACCAAGCCATGAAAGTGAGCGGTCACGTGATATGTTTAATGAGCGGTCACGTGATATGTTTAATAGGAGTCACGTGATATGTTTAATAGGGTATCGATTTCACCTCTCTTTCTATGATTTTCCGATTGGATTTTGGAATGATTTGTTTTTCACTTTTACTATATTTAGAAAGAAAGAATATTGATATTATTAGCTTCTCATTATACATATTACTTAAGAGTCTACAAATAAGACTTATAAATGATAAAACATATATAAACTCGTCATAATAGCATATGTCTGTACACAACCACCATTAGTAATATCTGGATATGAAATCATTGTCGAAGGCCTTGGTGATTCTATCAACGTCGTTCTAACAATGCCCTTATGTTCTGTATACCAAGACATGTATCAATCACATTGCAACATTAGAGTGACGAGGTTGTCTATTTCATAATATTGGAATTTATCAGAAAGAAACTGTGTAAAGAATTATCTGTACAATAAATAGCTGAATGTGGGCTAATGGCTTTCGATTATTTCTACATATATTTGTAGAGAGATCGTAGTATGATATTCTTCCTCATTTGTAAAGAAATATTGATTTGTTTCTATTGTGCTTTATGTCAATTTTGAAAAAAAAATCTTAGATTTATGGGTCAAGTTTCGATCATGATCTAATAAAGTTTGATTGCACTTATAAGTATAATGCTGAATGTTCACAGGGCTCAAACACACAGAAGATGCTGAGCGCGTCCCCGCCGGAAGGAGGATAGGGAGAGCCCCGTCAATGGGTGGTTGACAGGTTATAAAACGGAAAACCTAGCCGTGGACCATAATGAGTAATGTTTGGATTTCCAATCTTTCGATTTTGAGCATACCTGATGAAGGTTATTACAGAAACGCCATCGTGCGCACTACATTTGTCGTAAACACTTCTCGGTCCTTTCCTCGTTCATGACTGATCACCGGGTTTGTAACTAGATTAACACGACGTGTGTCACTATTGGAGCAGGAACTGCTTACCCTTCCTGAAGACCTGAGTTCTCCCCCGGTTTTTAGTGGGGTTCGTGTTACTCGATCTCTAGTTTTATATGTATGCTTTGTTGATCGTTGTTTGTCCTTTTTCTTTTGGCCATTGTGTTGTCTGTTCTTCTTCGATATACGGATTCTGATTACCTCCCTTTGATATCTTCAAACTCTTCTTGATATCTGCGTTATTATTGTAGAATGCCAGGCTCCCTGCAGCACGCTAAAGACTTCTTTTGTAGATTCCGAAAAAAAAGCACATTATAGCTGCTACAAAAGAATAAATTTCTCGTCTCTCCCAAATTTCCCATATTTTTCCAGTGGCAGTCAAAGGCAGTCGTCACGGTCGGCCCATCCCCCCTTTCCTATCTGGGGTTGACGTATTGTCGTCTGCTGATGTTAAGCAATAATCAATCAATCAATCAATCAATCAATCAATCAATCAATCAATCAATCAATCAATCAATCAAGCAAGCAAGCAAGCAAGCTAGCAATGTAAGCATAACGTGTTATGTATCTTGCATGACAGCTAACACACATATGACAACCCTGCATACTTTTATGAAAAAAGGGTTTAAACAGTGATCAATAAAATGAACAGCTATCTCTCAACATAAAAAGACCACGGCATCTATCGATATCAGGTTCTGGCTTGGGACAACCATAAAAATGGGGCGGTGTTTACCGAAAAATAAGCAACGGCTTTCAAACCCTTTTTAACCAAATCGATCAATTCGTTAAACAGAATAATTTTGTAATTTGAACACGTAATATATTAACGAAATTGACAATGTAATATGTCATGTTTGTATACAATTATGTTACAAAACACATTAGACATAATTTATGTAGTATATTTAAAGGAGGTTACATTATTGAGAGCCGCACCCACTTTTTTGCGATACAAGTGTTACTTACTTTTTTTTTTTTTTTTTTTTGCATTTTCTATGATAGCCTTTTAAATCACTGATGCGTTTTTGTTCGAAAAGGTAAATAAAAAAGCACATACCTTTAAAACTTTAACTCCCCCATAAAATGTGTATGATAATTCTTGTATCAAGGACATGTATATATTGCGGATTAATCTGTTTGTGAATCAGTTTTGAAAATTTGCTATTTACATTCTCTAATCGTTTAAGGTTCAATTACCTATGTGTTTGTATTTAACGGTGAAAATGATCAGAAACACTGTCAAAAACTATTAAAATCTATTTACTTCCTTAAAGTGATATATAGTCATACATTAAGTATATAAATCATCAATAAAAATAAAATCGTAAACGGCCAATGAACGGGATCACCAAATTACCGCTTATGTACATAACTAATTTTCAATGAGCCGCCATTTTCTATAGGAAGAGCAGACGAGAATCACATATTTAACATGCGTGAATTGTTTTATTTCCCTACAATTAACATTATAGTCCATTTATGGAAAATTTACTACCTCATGTTCTCACCATAGGGTTATAACTGTCATTGGGAAGTGACATTTTCTCTAAAGAGACGTCTAAATCATACAACATGGCTATACATCATGTGCTTTAACCACCAAGGTGTTTTGTGTTTCGTTCTCCATGTAACGCATGAAAGGGCTTAGTAGCCAGACGCGATAGATCAAATAGCTGTGGTTTGTTTCGGTGAAAAAGGTTAAACATAATTTTTAATACACAAACTTTAGGTCACATAGCATATATTTTTTAAAGGTCGAGGTGCATCTTGTCCTGACATTGAAGTACATTTTATATTCAATAATTCAGATATATTGCTTTATAGAAATAATGTATACACAATAATGAGGGTTTGGACAGGTAAAAGATGTATTTCTGAAAACAATAATTTTTTAATAAACTGATTTTTGTACCCCCCCCCCCCCCCCCACCCTCCTTTCAACACGTATGATAAGATGATTATGGGTATTGTATGTGCCGTTTAAAGTGGACAAAGCACAGTGCAATTGACTAGGATATTCAGTTCCTGTTTTCCTAGTGACACTCGTCGTGTTAAGGATAAATGACACGAACATCATCTGATGTAGAAATCGTGTTGGATACCAGTATACGTAAATACATAACAAATACCAATTACAATGAAGTTTATTTTCTTGTTTTGTAGTTATTTATTTTATCCGACACGTAAATGCTTCTTTTTTTAAAGAAAATAACCACATCAGTGTGTTTGTTTGTGTCAATATCCATCAAAACATTCTCTTTGACAAAAGTCATATTTGTTTTTCTTCAAGCCGTCTTCAATACATTGCGTCACACTCGTCTCAGAATTTGTCCTATCGAATCTTGTAGACAGTGAACTACATAACAAGAACACGTGGTATAAATCCTTCGAATTTCATCCATAACATACTAGACTGTGTTAGTACATGTACTTTTAGAATAAACACGAACGTATAAAATTAACATACTTTCCTATTTGTAATTCACAACAAGTATCAGGTCGTTGGTCGTACCAATGTACGAAATACTTGCGCTGAACAGTTTGAAGAAAAAAATAAGTGTATCATTTTTTTTTAAATCTGTATAAAAGATTTCGAAAATTTCTCTGAATATGTTCTGGTCATTCAGTATACAATAAAAAGAGTATGATGCTGACGTTTGTTTATAAAATCATTGTTTATAATATCATTTTCACAGAAAATCCAAAGAACATTAGTGGAAATGTTGTGAATCTCTCGGTCATTTTACCCCAGACCAAGTTGACATAAAAATGTCAACATTGACAACATATTGTTGAAAAGGCCCGGATATTGAGACATATCGTCTGATGAAATTTTTTTTATTTCCATTCTCATATTAACGCTCAGGCCCTGCACAATAAACAATCGCCCATTGATATTCAAAGAATTCAAATATATTCCAAATATTAAAAAGTTTAATATTTGAAAAACCCGAAAGTATACAAAAAGATTATGTTACAACCAATATCTATCAATATTACAGAGATGATATTTGTCAGTTATTTAACTGATTTCAGCTTTTTTTCCTCTTAAATTTGTATTCTGAAATTTGCAGGAAACAGTCAGAACAGGTCAACAATGGACCTTTCAAAGGGGTTGTAGATGGTTTCAGTTATTTTTCATTTATTTTCAGGGTTTTTTTTGGTCAGTCATCCCTGATATTGAGAAATTTCTAAAATTGTGCAAAAAAACCCAACAACTGACGATATAGAATATAAGCTCTGTCATCCAGACCCCCATAGTATCGTGTTTACAACAATTAACAACGTCTTTATCCTACAAAACATGCAAATGGTGAACAAATGAAATAAGACATTCTTTAACATTTCCTCACGTTCGTTGAAAAAGATCAGGTTTTCTAGTTGTGTATATTTAGAGCAAACTGTGTGTTATATATATACAGTTTTTAACAGATAAATAAAAAGGTCAAATAAAAGAAATTGAGTTCAGGCATTTCATTGCTTGAACCCTCTTTATTTTGACACATAATCTGTCTTAAGCATTGAATACATTTTAAGACGGCCCGAGTGATTTAGTTACGACAAAAAGTACTTCAACGTTATGAAGACAAAAATTAACTTCGACCTTGCATGTATTGCACTAAAACAGACCTACACTACCATTATTTAGGCGGTTGCAGTTCCAGAAAACAAGATTTATTTAAAAGTTGAGACAAGTTTTAAGTACATCGAATTGATGTTCTTACTTATTTAAAAAATGTTTAGAAGTAAAAACACAAGAATTACAAATCAAATACAATATCATAGGGTTTGAGGTTATGGTGTTTAATAACGGCACTTTCAACAAGATTTCAGTTATATCATGGCAGTTAGTTTTATTGGTGGAGGAAACCGCTGTACCCAGAGAAAACCACCCGCCGCAAGTCACTGATAAATGTAATGGTGTATCGAGTAAACCTCGCCTTGAGCCGGATTCGAACTCACAACTTCAGTAGTGCTAGACACTGATTGCACAGGTAGTTGTCAATTCAATTACCATACGATCACGATCTCGACGGCACCGTGTGCTTTAAAAAACTATATCGTGAAGAAAAGTGGATCCTGTTTGTTGTCTGGTTATTCCATGTATTGCTTAGTGTTTCATTCTTATATAGCTTTAGGGACATGCTTGACCGCGTTACTTAAGTCGTTGACCTCTGGCTACTAGCCTAACAGCACTTGCGTGGGTTCGCATCCAATTCCCCATCTTAAATATTATGGTTTCCATGCACCATCCGGTTGTTTCGCCTGTTCATTTTATTATACCTTTCCAGGTCCCCCCCCCCCCCCCCCCCCCCAAGCAAAAAAGTATAATAGGCAAGATATAACAGAAATATTGCAAAGCAAAAATCATCCAATCCGATCTTATATGGTTTATACATACTCGTTAACCCTTTTGAGATCAAGTAGTGCCTCGACATTTTTCCTTCAAAATTAATATGCACTGGTCCTTACAGAGTTATATAAATCATGCCATCCATTTTCGTGTTTGCTTACTGATATCAGCATTGACTTCAGTCAAGCGTAAATTTCATAATACGAACTACACGCATCCTTATCACGCATCTGGCATCCTTTCTAAATCTCGCCATTTTTTTAAATTTATGTCCTTATGTCGTTCACTAATGAAGATGAAAAAACACATTTATAACGAACCGACACTTCATTTAATTATATCTTTTGTTTCTCTATTTTTTTTACCAATCTTAATCTTATAGAATTTAGGAAGAACCAAAATGGAAGCCTTCCCTGATTTATAGGTTTTTATGTTATCTTAATTCACGCTTTTTATTAACAGAATGAAACATTACTTCACGTAATCTAAATTTATTTCATGATAAAAGCAAACAAATTTGCGGGTTCAATGACGTATCATACAATTGATGTCTCATTGATATTATATCTAACTCCCGATGTATAAAGTGCTATAACTCAACGAACACACCCTTGGTTTTTTTTTATTCGGAACGCTTCAAGTATGAACATCCGGAACGCTACGGAAACTAATGATAAATCTTCATTTCGATTTCAGTTCTTTTTCTGAGGATTAAAAATTTGTCTCCCTATTCTAATGGCGAATCTCAGTTCTAATATCAAAGCGATTCGACATCAATTTTCAATCTATTAATTACTTTTTCTCATGATAAGACTGAATAAAAAAATAGGAACATCCCATAATTCCAAAGGTTAATTTTCCTAAACTATTACATAATAAATTGTTTCTTAAAACATTGATGTGACTGCAAAATGTTTGTTCTGTCGTGTGACTTTAGCACGCGGAGTTTACTTTGTTCAAAGGAAACGCCATGTTTGATGTGTCCGCGATTTTATAGATATGGTTTGATGAACGCATCAACTGCAATGTGTCAAGGACACGTCATATCAAAGAATTCTGGTTATTGTAGCCCCTATGACGTAGACATTTTTGGGATATCACGTTTGAAATGGTAATAAATGACGTCACATTTTTCCAAAGAAATATTTTCGTTTGTGCCGAAAATTGACATGTTATTCTTCTGAAAAAACAGAAGAAAAAAAAGGAAAAGTAACAGAATAAAAAGCAAACGAAAAAAAAAACAAAAAAAAAACAAACAAAACAAATCAAAAACAAAAATGGGGGGAAACTAAACTAGGAATAGAAAAAAAAATAAAAAAAAATAAAAAAAAAAAACAATACAAACGTGGATAATTAGAATGTGTAGATACTTAAAATAGTCTGCAATTTGGTTAAATCCCTGTTAACTTCTTGCCTTTTATGTTAATATCTCTGTTTGAAGTCGATGCCATGTTACAGACTCATTGCAATTGATATGGTATTACATTGCAATAACCTAGTATAGTAATAGTACCCTAAGTGCATTCCTTAATCCATGTTAATACTTTACCATAATAAAATTTTACAACCCTGTTGCGTCATAACTAGATTGAGACAGTGATAACAATACGGGTTCCATCTGTTGTTAGGATATTAATTAATGATAATTTTTAATTTTGATTAATTACATCACATTTACAAGGTAACGACATACTACGCAAAGACATATAAATGTAAATTGATGACAGGAGATGAGACTAAAAAGCTTGATAAATGAATCGAATATGTGACGAATTTCATCTATTGCATTGTTTAAAGGGAAACCTGTCAGCCAAGGTTCCGAGATAAAAGCTTTACTTTTTAACCAAAAGCGTCCCTATTCTAATCGCATTTAGGACTTTGCATAATCTTCAAAACGCTTTATAATAATAAAAGAACATTTTCTAGAGACAGAAACGTAATATTGCGGAATTGTCTGGTATTATTTGTCGAAAAGAAACAAAATATGATATGTGATCAATCAAACTCTGTCAAAAACTTAAATAACACAATAAATATTACTCTATCATACTCAGGAACTTGCTATAGAAAGTGACCATTATTAAATGTAAATTCATTCCATGATTTTAAGGAGTGTAATCAGACACTATGACGATTTTAACATGGCAAATGTACTTTCTTGTGTAGCTGTTAGAATATTTATTAGAGAGTTTTGATTGATTTATCATCGCCTTCTTTGTAGGAGACACTAAGTAATTAACCTAGTTGTTATTTGATTTATGTTCAACAACATTGTTCTATTTATTTTTACCTTATACATTCATTTATTTAAATGATTAATATCTTTGTTCCAATACACACACATATAGATTTTAATTTCTGAAATTGGTTTAAAAAAAGGCATAACACTTGCATGACCGCATTATTTGACCTAAGGAGAGGTTTTGACCTAGGGAGAGGTTTTGGCCTAGGGAGAGGCTTTGACCTAGGGAGAGGTTTTGACCTAGTGAGAGGTCTTGACCTAGGGAGAGGGTTTGACCTAGGGAGAGGTCTTGACCTAGGGAGAGGTTTTGACCTAGGGAGAGGTCTTGACCTAGGGAGAGGTTTTGACCTAGGGAGAGGTTTTGGCCTATAAAACTAGTTTAATCCCGCTGCTCTTTTTACGGAAGTGCCTGTATCAAACCATAGAAGTGAGCAGTCATGCATTTATGTGCTAAGGGTATAAATTGTTCCTCTTTCTGTAATTTTGATAAATCTACCATTGCAAGTTCTGTTTGCATGGTTCCACATTCCGAGTTCACGACCGATTGTAAAAATTAGTTTCCCTTCAAGAAAATCTGCAATGTGTCTACATAAGGTTAATATAAAACAAGATGATAGACAGATAAGTACATTATGACTTATGTGTTTTATGGAATATAGACAAACAATGAATTAAAGATCGTGTGGTTTTACTTGTAGTTGTTCTGTAGTATAAGTCTTCGATGGTCAATCACGATAGCCACGAAATGAACCGTTAAAATTCCTGACTGCTATCAATAAACATACCACAGTACTTAACAGTACTTTTCTAAATACAGCGAATGTATTCTCTAATTTAATCGTTATACACATCAAGACTTTAATATGTATCTCGTCTTAGAGCAAGATATACTTTCAAAGAAAAAATGATAAAGTACTGTCACATAACATAAACAATAAATAAATACAAAAAGGGAATACAAACGAAATAAATAAGCAAACAAACAAACATTGAAATAAACACCTAAAGGAAAACACCAACAACACAAATATATACAAGACAAACCAAAATAAAATAAAAATCAATAAAAACAAAAAGTGAAATTCCGAAATAAAGAACAATACATCAAAACACACCTACACCACCTCCATCCTAACCAAACCCACGGTATGCAAACACAAATAAGGAAGAAGAAAAAATGAAAAAGAAGACGCGAAACGTTCTTTTCAACGTTAATTATGTGTAACGTCAAGTGTCACCAACATCGTGCGTCTATACAATAGAAAAATAAATAGAACCCAAAATGTTTTTCACATAACATGTGTTTTTCTCAATATTATGATCTCCGTATCAACATGATATCATTTGTATGTGTTTTTGATAATATTGAAAATACACATATTATTTATTTTTCTATTACATAAAGATACACAAGTCCTGGTATATATATATACAGTAAACTCTGTAAGTAAAGGACATTCAAGGGAACCTGAAAATGTGTCCTTTATGAGCAGTTGACCATTATATACAGGTTAAAATTAAATGAACTATTCATTAATGGGGAAAATGAGACTGTCCTTTATAGACAGTGATTTGCTATGTAGAGGTGACCTTTATAGACAGTGATTTGCTATGTAGAGGTGTCCTTTATAGACAGTGATTTTCTATGTAGAGGTGTCCTTTATAGACAGTGATTTTCTATGTAGAGGTGACCTTTATAGACAGTGATTTGCTATGTAGAGGTGACCTTTATAGACAGTGATTTGCTATGTAGAGGTGTCCTTTATAGACAGTGATTTGCTATGTAGAGGTGACCTTTATAAACAGTGATTCGCTATGTAGAGGTGACCTTTATAGACAGTGATTTGCTATGTAGAGATGACCTTTATAGACAGTGATTTGCTATGTAGAGGTGACCTTTATAGACAGTGATTTGCTATGTAGAGGTGACCTTTATAGACAGTGATTTGCTATGTAGAATGTAGAGGTGACCTTTATAGACAGTGATTTGCTATGTAGAGGTGACCTTTAAAACAGGTTTGACTGTATATCTAAAACAATAGTCAAAAATCGGAAAAATGAAACCATACGCGAAAAGCGAATTATAATGTCTTGAAGGTCATTACACAAGAAGAACCAAAAAAATAAAGTATGCATGAAAACAAGTTTTATATCTGTAAAGTAGAATAGGGAGTGAGTGATTGTTATCTACAGTTATATCATGGTGAGAACAATTGAATTAATAATGAGTAGCATCTCCTATCTGTTTAGTACTAGACTAACACACTGTGTTTGATTTTTACTGTACCAGCTTCACTGCAACAGCAGTCCACACTAACCATGTCATTCCACTCAGACACGTTATCTTAACTCTAAATTAAACACTCTTTTTTCTTTCTTTAATACTTTTGTTTCCAAATCCATGTAATTATTGTGAAAACTAACGTTCTTCTCCCTCAGGCATAATTAATCTTAGCAGATTTTACTATCCTGTTTTGGCCCTTTGGTTTACGTGCTCCAAAAGAGTTTTAGATTATTTGGCTTTCAAATATTTTGGTGTTGAACGTACCTTATGATGGTTGGTCCAGAAACGTGTTGTGTGCACAATGTTTGATATCAACAATTGTATTATACTTTTGACTTGTTAAATACCGGTTGATGGTTGGTCCAGAAACGTGTTGTGTGCACAATGTTTGATATCAACAATTGTTTTATACTTTTGACTTGTTATATACCGGAATACCGGTGTCGTAGAGTAAACCTTCCCCCATAGTAGATTACCCCCCCCCCCCCCCCCCCCCCGGAAGATCTACTATATAGTAAACCTTCCCCCATGGGGGTAGGTTTACTTTATGGTATTTATTCTGCATAGTAAACGTAAACCTTCTTACCTACTCAAATACTGCATAATGGCTTCGTACATTTTTGTTTACCTTTTAATCATAACCGGATATAATTAATGGTATATAACAATTAAAACTAACACGATTAAGGTGCTAAATTCCGAATCAATAGTAATTATCCGGATTAAGGGGGGACATTTACTATATAGCAAAATATCCGGGGGGATGATCGGCTATGGATGGGGGAATGTTTTGCTATATAGTAAAGTATTCGGGGGGAAGGTTTACTACGGGTATATAGCAAATATTCCGAGGGGGAATGTTTACTATAGTAAACATTCTGGGGGAAGGTTTGTTATGTGGAAGGTTTACTATACGACACCGGCATTAGTACTATGAGTACATTCCATGATCTTGTAATAAAATTTAAGAATACACACTGACAGAAGAGTTCCTAAATCCTATAGAAATACCGTAGAAAGAGGCAATATAGATACCCTTAGCACACATATGTATGACCACTCATTTTCCTGACTTTGTACAGATACTTCAGTATAATGTGGGGAGGATAAACTAGTTTTATGGAACCAAACCTCACCTCTAAGTGAGAAATACTCCATCAGTGAGTTTGGTGAGCGCATTGACTTAGTATTGAGTCTGTTTATTTAGAATGTTTTCATTACTGCCATGCTCAAATACTTTGCACTTTTACAAACGGAATAAAATTTAACAATTTCTGTGCTTAAACACGATGCGTTCTCTGTTAACATTCTAGACAAAAAATATTGGAAACTTTGTGCGTCACTTAAAGATTTTCCTCGTGGAAATATATATTTTTTTTTTTTTAAATGAAGAAAAATAAGAACTGCAATATTAATCTCTTATACGCATCCAGGAATTACCAACATACAGACGAAGAACATAAAACGATTGAGACTGATCACCACACGACAATGTAAAATCTGATTATACGACTGCGCGTGACAATTAATCACCAATTATAATAATTACTAACCTAAAGGAATAAATACTCAAATACAATATGGTTAATTCTAGTCAAATGCAGCAATAACAGAAAAGCTCCATTTCGAATTTAAAATTACCGGAAACATCATCTGCAGTTGCGCAAAGTTTTTCCCTAAAATATTGATGTCATCATTATTTGTGGTGTATTTAGAATATTGTTTTCCTCGTGTTTATAGAATGTGACAATATTAATTATAAAACGGTGTAGAAGGACAGTAAAACATTTATTATGTGTTAAAGATAATATTTTATGTAGATTAATTAGATGCCACCTCAGGTGTCAAAGCTTCAGGTAAATAGTATCGTTTGCAGAAAACACCTGTGTTTAGTTCAAAAGATTTATTGGTTTGTAGAAATATAATATAGATCTATACATACGTTTTGATAGTCATAGTAAATAAATTGAAAAGCAAAACCAAGAAATGGAATGCTCAGCTTTTCAATTTCACCTGCACAAATGATTTACATTTGGCTCAAACGTCACAATAATAGAGAGAAAATAAAACAGATGGCGTTGACCACATGGTTGCAATCTACCGGTATAACATTTAGCCAGTCAAAGCGTATTTTCCGCGACTCGGACATTAACGGACTCCCCACACAATGTATACTGATCTAACGGTTTGTATCTTTCTATATTTCTATCGAGGTTTGAAAAATTTATAATGGCAAAATAGAAGTCGTCTCATTTGTCATAGAGTCTGGTAGAAAGATGACTATTGGTTGGACACGAGGTTAATTTAAGCAAATAAAAAGATGAACCAGATGAAGCTGTTTGCTATGTTTCTTTTGTCTCACGTTTATTAATGGTTTAACTGATTGTGCCTACTCTGTTTAAGTTTAGCTGATTGTGCATACTCTGTTTAAGTTTAGCTGATTGTGCCTACTCTGTTTAAGTTTAACTGATTGTGCCTACTCTGTTTAAGTTTAACTGATTGTGCCTAATCTGTTTAAGTTTAACTGATTGTGCCTACTCTGTTTAAGTTTAGCTGATTGTGCCTACTCTGTTTAAGTTTAGCTGATTGTGCCTACTCTGTTTAAGTTTAGCTGATTGTGCCTACTCTGTTTAAGTTTAGCTGATTGTGCCTACTCTGTTTAAGTTTAGCTGATTGTGCCTACTCTGTTTAAGTTTAGCTGATTGTGCCTACTCTGTTTAAGTTTAACTGATTGTGCCTACTCTGTTTAAGTTTAACTGATTGTGCCTACTCTGTTTAAGTTTAGCTGATTGTGCCTACTCTGTTTAAGTTTAGCTGATTGTGCCTACTCTGTTTAAGTTTAACTGATTGTGCCTACTCTGTTTAAGTTTAGCTGATTGTGCCTACTCTGTTTAAGTTTAGCTGATTGTGCCTACTCTGTTTAAGTTTAGCTGATTGTGCCTACTCTGTTTAAGTTTAGCTGATTGTGCCTACTCTGTTTAAGCTTAGCTGATTGTGCCTACTCTGTTTAAGTTTAGCTGATTGTGCCTACTCTGTTTAAGTTTAGCTGATTGTGCCTACTCTGTTTAAGTTTAGCTGATTGTGCCTACTCTGTTTAAGTTTAGCTGATTGTGCCTACTCTGTTTAAGTTTAGCTGATTGTGCCTACTCTGTTTAAGTTTAGCTGATTGTGCCTACTCTGTTTAAGTTTAGCTGATTGTGCCTACTCTGTTTAAGTTTAACTGATTGTGCCTACTCTGTTTAAGTTTAGCTGATTGTGCCTACTCTGTTTAAGTTTAACTGATTGTGCCTACTCTGTTTAAGTTTAACTGATTGTGCCTACTCTGTTTAAGTTTAGCTGATTGTGCCTACTCTGTTTAAGTTTAGCTGATTGTGCCTACTCTGTTTAAGTTTAACTGATTGTGCCTACTCTGTTTAAGTTTAGCTGATTGTGCCTACTCTGTTTAAGTTTAGCTGATTGTGCCTACTCTGTTTAGGTCCTTTGGTTTTCTTACTCCCAATAAGTTTTAAATCATTTGGCTTTCCTATATTTCGTCTTTGAGCGTACGGGATGAAGGTTTTTCCAGGAACGTACGGGATGAAGGTTATTCCAGGAACGTACGGGATGAAGGTTATTCCAGGAACGTACGGGATGAAGGTTATTCCAGGAACGTACGGGATGAAGGTTATTCCAGGAACATACGGGATGAAGGTTATTCCAGGAACGTACGGGATGAAGGTTATTCCAGGAACGTACGGGATGAAGGTTATTCCAGGAACGTACGGGATGAAGGTTATTCCAGGAACGTACGGGATGAAGGTTATTCCAGGAACGTACGGGATGAAGGTTATTCCAGGAACGTACGGGATGAAGGTTATTCCAGGAACGTACGGGATGAAGGTTATTCCAGGAACGTACGGGATGAAGGTTATTCCAGGAACGTACGGGGTGAAGGTTATTCCAGGAACGTACGGGATGAAGGTTATTCCAGGAACGTACGGGATAAAGGTTATTCCAGGAACGTACGGGATGAAGGTTATTCCAGGAACGTACGGGATGAAGGTTATTCCAGGAACGTACGGGATGAAGGTTATTCCAGGAACACGTCGTGCGTATTAGGTTTAATATCTACGTTGTATTGGCTTTCTAATATTTCGATATTGAGCGTATCTGATGTAGGTTATTCCTCCAGAATTGCGTCGTGTGCACTTGTTTAGATATCTACGTTTTTATTAGATTATTGACAGACAGATCATCAATATATTCTAATGTTAGATTAAAGATTTAAGTATCTGTAATTCTTTTGTCTTTGCTAATTTTTGTGTGTAAACTTAAGTTTATCAGAGTAAAAGACCAGATTAAAAAGAAGAGGGGCACAGTTTGTACACATGAGGATGACGATATACAATGTACCTTTGTAAAATGTATCCTCAGAACTCAAGAAATGTGCTTTCGATAATGAATTCAAACAGACTTATGACTTCATTTCAAAATGTGTGGCACCTTTGTGCCTTTTTGTTTCATATCTTTGTTTGCTGGTACAACGATGCATTGGTCATGAAGGGAAGACAAACGCTTTTTTGCTTTGTTGATGGTTGTTTGTCCTTTTGTACTTTTTCTTTTGGCCATTGTGTTGTCTGTTCTTCTTCGATATACGGATTCTGATTGCCTCCCTTTTGTATCTTCAAACTCTTGTTGCTTTTTTATGAATAATGTTTTGGAATGGGGTAATGAGATTAAAAGTTCAGACACATTTCAGGGATACATACGTATATGGTAAAGCATTCGATGTCTGCCTTTAATTTTCAATCCTGTCTTATATTCGTAAGTCGTTTTTGGCCTTATTCGCGTTCCGAATTTCAATACTTTCTCACGCAAGTATGAAGTAAAAACAAAATAGATTCAGACCCAGGACCGATTCCGTTTATATAATTCATTCTTTATACATGTATATGCCGTTGGAGATCCAGTTATCAAGAGGGGATGATTGGCATCCCATTAACCGATTTAACACCGCCACATCTTTGTGCCTGTCCCAAGCCAGGACCTGGATTTCTAACTTTTTTGTGTTCACTGAGTATAGTTAAGATGAGAGGTGGTTGTTCGTTATGTTGATATTGGTGGAATTTATTACCATCACTGTTTTAACTTTCTTTTCATAATCAACAAATGTCAGTTACTGGACGTTTCTTGAAGTGTCTTCTGACTATCGATCTTCTGACTATCGATCTTATCGATCTTCTGACTATCGATCTTATCGATCTTCTGACTATCGATCTTCCACGCTAAATGAGTGCCTCTTAATATTATTAATGAATCTATGTGTAGTACATTTGTATGAAGTAGCAATTTACAGAAGAATACAAAAAGCATACAATTTCATATAAATGTACAACCCATCAATAAAACAAACTTCCACTCATTATTGCAATTTAATGACACACAGTTTACAATTTAAATCGTACGTTTTCTGTACATTATAGAAGTTACATAGGTCACTGTTGCTTGGTTATTTCCTGTGTATTTTGTGAAAATAACATACAATGTATATCGTTTCTACCAACCTTATACAAAATCACAACCGCTTTATTATGGCTATCAAATCAAATAATCACTCGTGTACAGTTTGTGGTCAGTTTGATTTATAGTTATTTAATTTTCCAACGGGTAGCAAAAACAACAATTAAAACAAAAAACCTTCAAACAACTTCAAACTGAAACATACGATGAAAATGTCCACCAAATAATAATTGATGATAAATTAATCATTGCCCATTTCACCTAAAACGCTATCCTAAGACTAAACATCTCTCCTAAAATAAATAAACAGAATTGGAGACGAACGGCAATAGCATTCTAGTAAACATCAAATCAATACAATATAAAGACTTGTTACGTAATGTGTGCTGTGTTGTATCAGCTGAACAACAGAACATGTGACAATAATTGTAACACGTGCTATAAAGAAGACTTAATTAATTTAACAACCGACTACATGTGTAGAGGAAGAACATGTGTTAGTTATGCATAGCGAAAAAGATGGGGGTTATGGGTGTTTAACGCCACTTTCAACAATAGTACCGTTATATCGTGGCAAAAGAGAGGAACAATAACCTTTGGTTTAGTTCGATGCATTTATGCTTGAAAGATACAATTCCTAAATAGTACAATTAGGGGCCGCCGTGGTCATGATCGCATGGTAGTTGGATTTAGAACTACCTGTGCTATCAGTGCCTACCACCGCTAACGTTGCGAGTTCGAATCCCGCTTAGGTAATGTGTACTCGATACAACATTATATGATACAATTTTCCAGTGACTTACGGCAGGTCGGTGGTTTTCTCCGGTTTCCTCCACCAATAATACTAACCGCCACGATATAACTGAAATATTGTTGAAAGTGGCGTCAAACACCACATCCCTTAAATAATGCAATTTACTCAAACTAAGGTCAATCTCCCTGATAGATATGTAACCTTAACTGATTTTTGGCCATCTTGTTTAGGACATTTGTTTCACTTGCCCCCAAAGCATTTAAATAAACATATTTGGCTTTCCAAACTTTTGAATATGAGAGTTTCCAATGCAAGTTCTTCCAGATAGGCGTAGTGCACAATGAATGAGATATATTATCTACATGTTTCATCCCTGGGTCGATACCTTCGCTGGTGGACTATTAGTTCCCCAGGTTATCGTTCGCCCAGTAGTCCGTACTACGCTTTTAAAGCTGAATAAGAATTTACAACACATAGATGTCCTTGAATGTGCTACTTTGTATTTTTGTGTTTAGAAGATGATGCTTTATTTGCCAAATTTGAACAGATTTACAGGAACATTCCCTTAAAGCAATAACGTTAGACCTAACCCAGAGCGAAGTTTGACGATTTGAATTTTGTATGAAAACAAACCAATTTACATTAGCCTTACATAAGGGTAATAACAAAATTACCGAACTCCGAGCATTCTTTCAAAGGGAAAGTCAAAACTCATAAGTATATAAACAGAAAAAATCAGTCAACAACCGGAAAACTGTGAAAACCGTAATGACCCTGACTTGGTACAGGCATTTCTAAAGAAAGTGTGGGTTGAATCAGATTTTAAAGCGCCAAACCTCCCGTTTTCATTACGGCTCAAAGGTTCTTGCTGTCACTATAACAGTATTTATAACAATATTGGAATACAATAGGTAAAATAGTTGTCAAAGCAGTACCAAATTCAGTGAAGTAAATATTCTACTACTACATTGTGGTTAAAGAAACAAATATACGGGTCCCTTTCTTTCTGTGACGTCATCATCGGTAGAGAACACTGAATGAACCCCGTAAGACAAACAGTAATGCTGAACAAACATTCATTACTTCAATTATCAAACAAGTAAATCAATCATTTATCTGTGTTTAAGGTCACCGTTGATAGACCTTTCTTGCATAATTTATTAATATTTGGACCATGGTATGTAAAGGTAGACATATTCCCACTCATGCAGCATTGGATTTCGTTTTTTAATAGACCTAGAAATATTCAGATGACTTTCGATGCGCTTTAAAACACTTATAACCCAAAATGTAAATGAATTGGTAGATTTTTTGCATACCAAAATGTTTTCTGCAATTTGGAAATGTCTAACTTGAAAAGATTAATTGTTCCATTGGCGTCTTACACTCAAATAGAAAAACTGAGTTACTGTTTAAATACATCGCGAGGTATTTTTATCTTCTAGTATAACGAAAAAGATTGAACCATTTTTTTAAGAACTCAAGCATCTTTGTAATGAAACGTAATATTACTTATAAATCAAGAAAATGTTACTATTTTATCATCAGAGTTCAAAAAGATCGACGCCCAAATATTAGATAGGCAGTATATTATTTATTAATCTATTTAATTGTGTTATATATATATATATATATATATATACGTATATAAATCCTTGGAATTGCGTTACTACAGAAGTCAAGAAAAAAATAGCTGAGATCATTTCCGGTAGAACAGAGCTGATGAAAAATGACGATTCTAAGTTATTTAGATAATCAAAATGTTTCATTTACACTTTTCTTTATCTCAAATTTCTCTTATCTCAAATATCTTTTATCTCAAATTTCTTTGCAATTTATATCGATTCAATTTTGTTCTCGTATTACTGAATGAAATAAATGAATTTTTAAAAAAAAAAATGACGTAAAAAGCCATGCTAACATGTAAAACACATGAGTACATATTTTCTCTTTAAAGACGGGAATTTCATCAAACAATCACAGAAGAAAACAAACTGTTAACAAATAGATATATGGTAGAGAGAAAAAAGAGTGTAATAATTTATTTTTGTAGACATTCATTATGTAAAAAAGTGAATACATTATTTAAGCGATTGATTTTTTGTTTTTCTTTTCTTTTCTTTTCTTTTCTTTTCTTTCTTTTTTTTTTTATTGGTGAAAACAGAAAACTTAAAATACAAGGTGTGTCTGTCTAGAGAGACTTTTACCACACTATATAAAAAAGCGAAGTACCACGAGATTAATGTTTTGATAACATATTACAACCGTTTTGGTTGCTGTATTTTTTTTACATTCGTCCATATGTATATACAGTTTTACAATACATTACATTACATTAAACTATTTCACCTTACAATTGGGCTTATTCCGTGGTTTTATATTTTACATTTTGAATCACTTCGTGTTTCAATTTTTTTTTTCCTTTTTTGCAAAATACACTTAATGTTTATAATCAAACGTTTGATCTTTAGAATACGGTCCAAAAAATAAAAGACGTAAAAAGACATAAATATGGAATGGACTTCCTCGCGTACAGACATCATGTTAAAACATACAGTTTTTTTCAAACGTGATAATTAGCCGAATACAATTTATGTTAATGAGATGAAAATTAAAGATATCGGTTTAATCAGCTATTACATCTCCCATTAGTTATAACTATAAAGCTTAAAGAAGTTATAAATGTTCGGTTTCAACACTTCGTATCTGACATATTCCGTAGCCTTTGTAAGTCGTTCTATCATCTCAAATCTATTTTATAGCCTTAAACTTGAGATTCACTTTAGTTTGTTCAATTAGGAACACATAAAATTGAAATATAGCCCTATGATATCTGATAAATAGCCGCCACAACTTAAGATTGATGTCATATAAAAATACGGAATAAATTAAGACGAATTATGGAATATATATATAAATATATATACAAACAATGTATTCGTTATAAAGGCCATGGAAGCCTGTTTCCCATTAGGTCTTTTGATCAAGACAAGAGAGCCTCTTGATAACAAGGGTTGTGGGATAGGGTTAGGGGTATGGTGTTTAACGCCACTTTCAACAATATCAACAATATTTTAGTTATATTGTCTCTTGAAAACAGAGTTCAATGGTCAACAGAAGCTTATGATCAGAGGGTCAGAATGCCATTCGAAGATTGGACAAAATAATCGTGACTGTAATAAAAATGTACATTTCAAATTTATTGCACGTGGTAATAGACTCATGTAATGTCATGGAAACAAATTCATGATAAAACATACGTCATATCAGGCTATAAAACCTACATGTACAGTATATACGATTCAAATAAATGTCAGATTTGTGAATCTTAAAAATCTGATAAAAGTTTATTCTATGTTTTACAAATGTAGAAAAATAACAACAATGACATATATAATATATTATGTACCAATTACAGTAAAACAATTGAATCCAAGACAACAAGGACATATATAATATATTATGTACCAATTACAGTAAAACAATTGAATCCAAGAAACACACTTTTTTACAAAGCTACAATCGAGAATGTGACCTGGCTCCCCAGAAGGGTCGACATATTCAACTATACATATCTAAGTCGGTGTAAAGGAGCCTTACATTTCAATTGTAATGGCATCATGAAAGCGTGTTTAAATACATGTATGTGAAATATGGAATACTACAATTTGAAAACGTAGTCATTCCTATTTTGTCCAATAATTCTCATTTACAGCTAATAAATATTGTATGCTTTCAAGTTGGAATAGCAGAGACGTACAATACTGGAATGACAGAGACGTACAATACTGGAATGACAGAGACGTACAATACTGGAATGACAGAGACGTACAATACTCAGGTTTGTATTGGTTGAGGTGGAAACGTAGCTATCTTTTTAGACGAAATAAATAATAGATTTAAATATAATAGATTCATAATAATTGTTCCAAATGGATTTAACAAGATTTGTCAGTTAAACATAAATGATTACTGTGTGTAGCTACACAATATATGATTCCTCAGTTGTTTTAGAAGAAAAATCAATACCAGCCTCGGGAACGAGATCACAGTGATGGACCCGAACTTATTTTCA
Organism: Bathymodiolus brooksi; assembly: GCA_963680875.1. Classification (NCBI taxonomy): domain Eukaryota; kingdom Metazoa; phylum Mollusca; class Bivalvia; order Mytilida; family Modiolidae; genus Bathymodiolus; species Bathymodiolus brooksi. The sequence continues at coordinate 21,868,890 of OY804584.1, forward strand.
TATTTTGACCAGATCTTATGACATCTTTGACGTCACTTCCGATGCAGTCTTCATGTTCCTTATGTTTTAAATAAACTTTAGAGAGAGCCAAATCGGCAATAAAAAGTAGATAATCCAGGGACACGGGTAACATTGGATTCAAGACACAGAACGAAGAGAAACAAAACAAACACAACACGGAAAACTGAAGATAAGCAACACTGACCCCACCAAAAAACCCGAGAGTCAACCCGAGGTGTGACCGAATGGTAATCAGTTTCTGTTAAACTGTCCAAAAGGTTGATTTTAATCCCAATAAACAATTGCCAGCTTTCTTGAGTCATATTGAGAGAGATAAGCTGTTCAACGAATTATAAAGCTAGTTCGCTAACGTTCATTCTCTCAGACAAAAGCATCACATTCCGTCTCACTGGTGATGTTTGAAGGTATTTATAGATTGAAAGGTAAATATACATAATCTGTATTCAACATTAAGAGATTATACTAGCCATAGAGTAGATATACCATTTGTATGTAATAATAATGTTCAGAGAAAACAATAATAATGTTCAGCGAAAACAATTCCCTGAATAATAATGTTCAGCGAAAACAATTCCCTGAATAATAATGTTCAGCGAAAACAATTCCCTGAATAATAATGTTCAGCGAAAACAATTCCCTGAATAATAATGTTCAGAGAAAACAATTCCCTGAATAATAATGTTCAGCGAAAACAATTCCCTGAATAATAATGTTCAGCGAACACAATTCCCTGAATAATAATGTTCAGCGAAAACAATCCCCTCTTGTTCTTTGAGAATCAATCAATTTGAACATTTTCCAATTATGTGTGTGTATGTAGTGTGGTGTCAAATACAAGTTCATGGCCAAAACAATGTTCGTGTGGACATGCATGCATGATATTTATAACATGGTCTAGATGATACTGAGAGGTATATGAAGAAACGAAACGTAAGGGTAATTGAAAGTTGTAAACAGAAGAAAGAAAACAAACAATACGATGGCCAAAAGATAGAACACAGACAATACGATGGCCAAAAGAAACAAAAAAGGAATAAAACACAAAATGGACGACAAAACACCACACAGAAAACTAAAACTTAAGCACTAAAACAGGTGTGAACTCGGGATCCGTTATATATGTATATATATCCGCAAATCGGTTTGAATGATATGCGTAGTTCATAAATTAATACTACAAAACAAAAGTCATCAAACCACTCACCCCCTGTTTATAAATAAAACTCATTTTTATACTATTTTAACAACAAACCTGTATGATAAAATCCAGACCAAAGTACCATACGGACTTGTATGGTACTATTTACATCGATAATATTCAAAAAGCTGTTGTCATTTGTCTAATCATTCAGACAATATTTCCTTTTGATGCTGGATCGAGGGTGGACAACATACGTCGTAAATCCGGGTATTTTTTATGCTGGATAAAATAATATAAAAATGAGCTTTATTTTGTCAGATGGTTGAAAAATTTCCGCTATTATAAAGTTTTCGATAAAAAAAAATACCCGGATATACGACGTACGTTGTCCACCCTGAAAAATAATCATAGATATTTTGTTATGAAGTGTCAACTATTTTTTTTATCTATATATATAAATTCCACAAGTTGATGAACTGTTAAATTTAATAAATTCAATAATTTGCTTGTGGGGTTCGTGTTGCTCGATATTTAGTTTTTTGTGTATTGTTTTATAGATCGTTGCTTGTCCTTTTTTCTCTCCTGGCCATTGTGTTGTCCATCTTCGACTTACGGATTCTGATTACCCCTTTAGTATCTTTAAACTCTTCTCATGGTAATAACAACGTGTTATCAGCATATTGAAATATATTCTGAAACTGTGCATGGATAAATAGCTCATTTTAGAAAAACATTTAAGTTTTTAATAATATTTCCTTCAAATAAAATGATGTTTAGTTGTATTTCGCAATAATCTAAGATTCCATAATTTTAATTACCAGCTTGTCTGTCACAGATTACCTCTATCACCCTAAGGTTTATCAATACGATGTTTGCCATTAAATTAAACTAAAAGCCTTTGGGTTGTCGATAAAAAAGATAACAACAATAAAGCCGATTTAGTAATGAACTATTTTATATGAATTCAACATAATCCATGTATTTACTTTTTTTTTTTTTTTTTTTTTTTTTTTTAGATTTAAAAACGGTGTAAAGGTGTAACAAAAAAATAATAAAAAAAAATGTATTTATAATGTTATCATTAGGGGAAAATAGGGGATCGTGATAATTTGTTTGCTTCAACACGTTTGAAAATGTTCCCACAAAACGTAAGCAATGTATTTAGTTTTATGTACTACATTTACTAAGGAACTGTTCACTATTACAAAATTACAAAAATGAACATAAAATATAAAAAAAAAAAAAAAAAAAAAAAAAAAATACCACACCGTCGTAACAGTTCTAAACTTATAGAAAAACAGACAAAATAGAAACCCGTAACACACGTATCCATGACTACACACTTTCTGGCTTGGTACAGGCATTTCCATTAAAACATGTGTCGGGGTTATACTAATTTTAAAGGCCTAACCCTCCCCCTCTTAGTGACATGATTATGTCCACTTTAACTATCTCTTATAACAGTATTACCGACATTTGTGTTAACTATATATACAAACTCTACCTATATACAATTGTTTTACGCTTTATGGTTCTATGTTTTTACCTTTAGTTTTAAGAATAATTCATATACAATAATGTATTAGTCATATAAATTATATATTGTAATTTGTGACAGAATATACATATTAAATATGATAACAATCTATTGACACGCTGACCGCCACAGCCACGAAATAACAATGTCATACAGACAAAAATTCTCTCTCTCTCTCTCTCTCTCTCTCTCTCTCTCTCTCTCTCTCTCTCTTGTGTAGAAGAGTTAAGGTCAATTTGTACAGAGTTTTATTTTAATAAATAGTTAACAAGAAATTATATGAGTTTATAAATGAACACGAGGGGCTATTAAACATTACACCTTAGACACAAATTCAAGTAAAGGAACAGCTTGTAGTAAGAAAGGATATGGATGTAAAGGAACATGAGAGACTATCCAACATTACACTTTGACATAAATTCAAGAATAGGAACAGCTTGTAGTAAGAAAGGATATGGATGTAAAGGAACATGAGAGACTATCCAACATTACACTTGGACACAAATTCAAGTAAAGAAACAGCTTGTAGTAAGAAAGGATATGGATGTAAAGGAACATGAGCGACTATCCAACATTACACTTGGACACAAATTCAAGTAAAGGAACAGCTTGTAGTAAGAAAGGATATGGATGTAAAGGAACATGAGAGACTGTCCAACATTACACTTAGACACAAATTCAAGTAAAGGAACAGCTTGTAGTAAGAAAGGATATGGATGTAAAGGAACATGGGCGACTATCCAACATTACACTTAGACACAAATTCAAGTAAAGGAACAGCTTGTAGTAAGAAAGGATATGGATGTAAAGGAACATGAGCGACTATCCAACATTACACTTAGACACAAATTCAAGTAAAGGAACAGCTTGTAGTAAGAAAGGATATAGATGTAAAGGAACATGAGCGACTATCCAACATTACACTTTGACATAAATTCAAGAATAGGAACAGCTTGTAGTAAGAAAGGATATGGATGTAAAGGAACATGAGAGACTATCCAACATTACACTTGGACACAAATTCAAGTAAAGAAACAGCTTGTAGTAAGAAAGGATATGGATGTAAAGGAACATGAGCGACTATCCAACATTACACTTGGACACAAATTCAAGTAAAGGAACAGCTTGTAGTAAGAAAGGATATGGATGTAAAGGAACATGAGAGACTGTCCAACATTACACTTAGACACAAATTCAAGTAAAGGAACAGCTTGTAGTAAGAAAGGATATGGATGTAAAGGAACATGAGCGACTATCCAACATTACACTTAGACACAAATTCAAGTAAAGGAACAGCTTGTAGTAAGAAAGGATATGGATGTAAAGGAACATGGGCGACTATCCAACATTACACTTAGACACAAATTCAAGTAAAGGAACAGCTTGTAGTAAGAAAGGATATGGATGTAAAGGAACATGAGCGACTATCCAACATTACACTTAGACACAAATTCAAGTAAAGGAACAGCTTGTAGTAAGAAAGGATATGGATGTAAAGGAACATGAGCGACTATCCAACATTACACTTAGACACAAATTCAAGTAAAGGAACAGCTTGTAGTAAGAAAGGATATGGATGTAAAGGAACATGAGCGACTATCCAACATTACACTTAGACACAAATTCAAGTAAACGAACAACTTGTAGTAAGAAAGGATATGGATGTAAAGGAACATGAGCGACTATCCAACATTACACTTAGACACAAATTCAAGTAAAGGAACAACTTGTAGTAAGAAAGGATATGGATGTAAAGGAACATGAGCGACTATCCAACATTACACTTAGACACAAATTCAAGTAAAGGAACTTGTAGTTAGAAAGGATATGGATGTAAAGGAACATGAGCGACTATCCAACATTACACTTAGACACAAATTCAAGTAAAGGAACAACTTGTAGTAAGAAAGGATATGGATGTAAAGGAACATGAGCGACTATCCAACATTACACTTAGACACAAATTCAAGTAAAGGAACAACTTGTAGTAAGAAAGGATATGGATGTAAAGGAACATGAGCGACTATCCAACATTACACTTAGACACAAAGTCAAGTAAAGGAACAGCTTGTAGTAAGAAAGGATATGGATGTAAAGGAACATGAGCGACTATCCAACATTACACTTAGACACAAATTCAAGTAAAGGAACAACTTGTAGTAAGAAAGGATATGGATGTAAAGGAACATGAGCGACTATCCAACATTACACTTAGACACAAATTCAAGTAAAGGAACAACTTGTAGTAAGAAAGGACATGAGTGTAGATGAGCATGAGACTATTCAACATTACACTTGAACACAAATTATAGAACAGGAACACATTATAGTAAGAAAGGATATGAACGTAAATAAACATGTTAGAGGAATATAAGCAAAATATTGTCTCCTTCCGTCGTTTAACAGTCAACGGTGGGAGCATTACGAGAGGTACATTTATTTAAATTGGTTTTATTTTATTTTGATATTTTAGATTCACTAATATATATAGCCAAGTTAGAAGAATTTTTTTGAGTGAAAGGATATTCGCTATTCAACTCACATAAGCAGCAAGAAACAGACCCCCCCCCCCCCCCCTCCCCCTCAATAAAGGAAAACGTTCGGAAAACTAAAAAAAGTACATGATATAAAATGTGACTTTTTAAACATTAAAGGTATGTATGTACTATTGAATGATATATGAACCGTCTCCCCCTTTCCATTGAAAGTATGAGCTATGTCACATTCATCATAGAAGACGTCTGTCACTATCGTTATAAAACCACTCTTCTAAACGTTTCTTGATTTTTAATTGACTTTCATGTGCTTTTTTTTAATAGTTTTTATCCTCATTTACATTGTAAGATTTGTGATAATGGTTATTCAGGTGATATATTACTTATTACCTGTCTTACAAAATATGTCGGAAGCACATTTGTTAAGGTTAAAGGTGACGTGAACTTTTAATATGCATCTTTTTACGTGGTATTTTTGTTTTACTGGGGGTTAGGGTTATGGTGTTTAGCACCACTTTTAGCAATATTTCAGCTATATCGTTGATGGAAGAAGCCACAAGTCACTGTAACAAACTTTATCACGTAATGTTGTATCGAGTACACCTCGTGATGACCTCATGAAAGCCCCTGTTTGTTTGAATGATGAGACGACTATCTAGATATATGGCCATGTATAATAGTGCCTGTCATCTCATAAAGGAAAACATACACACTTCTGTAATATCATTAGCAATTTTAAACAAAGCAGCCATGACACAGTGACCCCTGATGCAATATGAAACTGCAAATACTTGGTATTCATCGAGAAACCCAATAAATCAATAATAATATTTACCTAATCATCAATCTATGTTATATTGATCATGAGTTTCCAAAAAAGATGGTTTCAAGTTTCAGACAGATTTTATTTCATTTTTAGTAACATTTACGTGATAAGAAGAGTTTGAAGATACCAAAGAGGTAATCAGAATCCGTATATCGAAGAAGAACAGACAACACAATGGCCAAAAGAAAAAGTACAAAAGGACAAACAACGATCTACAAAACATACACATACAACCAAAGATGGAGTCTTAATGTAAAGAAGACAATATTGATTAGATATAGACAATATTGATTAGATATAGACAATATTGATTAGATATTGTCTTCTTTACTTTGTTGAGGGCGTTGACTTTCTTTAATAGAACTAATATTTTACATGTGACAATTTCTGTGTCACTAAGATTAAAATATATTATGTATAATGTTCAAGATTATAGCGATCATTATAATAACGCTGTTTGCCCTTGTATATATGTGAGTATTAGTATTCTACTCGCATGTGGAAAACATGTGTACAGTGTATGACCCCGCATCATTTAAAAAATAGGGAGGTTTGGACCCATGGAACTAGTTTATCCTCGCCACTTTTTATTGAAGTGTCTCTAACAGGCCAGAAGAATGTGCAGTCATGTATTTGTATGTTAGGGGTATCCATTTTGACTCTTTCTACGATTTTGATATTTTGTTTTGGAATTGTTCCGACAGTGTGGTATTTTTAGAATTCTTCCGACAGTGTCACGTGAGTGTGGTATTTTTAGAATTCTTCCGACAGTGTCACGTGAGTGTGGTATTTTCGTTTCTGTTTTTCATTTTATTACATAGCTCTAAACACAAATCCAAAATTGTTGTAAGCTGTGGAATTTCATTATTTATAATAAAGGAAATGAATTGTAAATTAGTAAGAAAGGCTATGTATGTAAATGAACAATGAGAGAATATCCAACATTACACTTAGACACAAATTAAAGTCAAATTTGCATATCATTAAATAAAGCGTTGTGAGTTCCACACTAGATTCGATATCTATGTTTGTATTACTATTAGTCATCGAGGGTATCATCCGCCCAGTAATCAGTGTTTCACCGAGGGTATCATCCGCCCAGTAATCAGTGTTTCGACGAGGGTATCATCCGCCCAGTAATCAGTGTTTCACCGAGGGTATCATCCGCCCAGTAATCAGTGTTTCACCGAGGGTATCATCCGCCCAGTAGTCAGTGTTTCACCGAGGGTATCATCCGCCCAGTAATCAGTGTTTCGCCGAGGGTATCATCCGCCCAGTTATCAGTGTTTCACCGAGGGTATCATCCTCCCAGTAATCAGTGTTTCACCGAGGGTATCATCAGCCCAGTAATCAGTGTTTCACCGAGGGTATCATCCGCTCTCAGTAATCAGTGTTTCACCGAGGGTATCATCCGCAGAGTAATCAGTGTTTCACCGAGGGTATCATCCGCCCAGTAATCAGTGTTTCACCGTGGGTATCATCCTCCCAGTAATCAGTGTTTCACCGAGGGTATCATCCGCCCAGTAGTCATTGTTTCACCGAGGGCATCATCCGCCCAGTAATCAGTGTTTCACCGAGGGTATCATCCGCCCAGTAATCAGTGTTTCACCGAGGGTATCATCCGCCCAGTAGTCAATGTTTCACCGAGGGCATCATCCGCCCAGTAGTCATTGTTTCACCGAGGGCATCATCCGCAGAGTAATCAGTGTTTCACCGAGGGCATCATCCGCCCAGTAGTCATTGTTTCACCGAGGGCATCATCCGCCCAGTAATCAGTGTTTCATCGAGGGCATCATCCGCCCAGTAGTCATTGTTTCACCGAGGGCATCATCCACCCAGTAGTCAGTGTTTCGCCGAAGGCATCATCCACCCAGTAGTCAGTGTTTCACCGAGGGCATCATCCACCCAGTAGTCAGTGTTTCACCGAGGGCATCATCCACCCAGTAGTCAGTGTTTCACCGAGGGCATCATCCACCCAGTAGTCAGTGTTTCACCGAGGGCATCATCCACCCAGTAATCAGTGTTTCACCGAGGGCATCATCCACCCAGTAATCAGTGTTTCACCGAGGGCATCATCCACCCAGTAATCAGTGTTTCACCGAGGGCATCATCCACCCAGTAGTCAGTGTTTCACCGAGGGCATCATCCACCCAGTAGTCAGTGTTTCACCGAGGGCATCATCCACCCAGTAGTCAGTGTTTCACCGAGGGCATCATCCACCCAGTAGCCAGTGTTTCACCGAGGGTATCATCCACCCTGTAGTCAGTGTTTCACCGAGGGCATCATCCACCCAGTAGTCAGTGTTTCACCGAGGGCATCATCCACCCAGTAGTCAGTGTTTCGGCACTGACATGGCTTACTAGTATTAGATATATCTATTATTACAGTTCCTAAGTAATTTAATTATCTATAAAACTAAGGTTATCCTCCCTGGGGCATAGGTGATCCTATCTAGACCCTTTGGTTTTCTTGTTCCCAAAGTCTTACATTATTTGGCTTTCCACTATTTTAAATGTTAACGTAATAAAGGTTATTCTAGAAACGCGTTGTGCGCACTCAATTAGATTTCTACGTTTTTATCTTAATACAAGAAACGTTTTCCAACAAAACCACAAATATGGGATCCTATTAAGACACCCAAATAGTTTTGCCTGTCTCAAGCCAGGACTTTGATTTCTATCTACATATGTCATTTTCTTTGTTTATTATCAATGAATTGAAGTGAGAGGTACTTGTTTGTTTTGTTTATGCATCAGTGTTTAAACTTTCTTTTCATGGGTTAGGGTTATGGTGTTTAATGTCACTTTCAACAATATTTCAGCTATATCGTGACTACCAGTTTTATTAGTGGAGGAAACCGGAGTACCCGGATTAAAACCACCGACCAGTCACAAGTCAGGTGCAAACTTTATCACATAATAAAACTTTCTTTTCATCAATTCATATTGGGATATTCGATTCCTTAAGTCTCTTTATTGCTTCCCCCATAACAAAATGAGTAAATATATATATACAGGAGTGAATATGTGTTTGAACGTAATGTTACCTTTGATCATTATTACAAATATCTGCCTGATGTAATATCTGCCTGATGTAATATCTACCTGATGTAATATTTGCCCATAACTTTGTTTATTTTTACTGTTTCTGAAGAGCTGTTTTCAAAGAACAAAATTCAGAATCGTTTGATCTTGGTGCACATATTAGATAAATACTTGATTTCAAAAAGATGTCTTGCACTCATCTTGCAACATTTTCACTTTCAGTAGAGCATTTTGTCTGTTGTGATTTTTATTTTATAAGATATTAGAACACGTTTCGTTTTCAAATAAACCAAGCTGATTTCTGTTTTATTCAGTCAATGTTAAATTATGTAATGAATTGTTGATATTGCAAAATAAAATTCGTAAGTTCATCGAAGTGAAGGAAGAACAGAATCACCATCCGAAAGGACAAACCACAGAATCAACATCCGAAAGGACAAACCACAGAATCAACATCCGAAAGGACAAACCACAGAATCACCATCGGAAAGGACAAACCACAGAATCACCATCCTAAAGGACAAACCACAGAATCACCATTCGAAAGGACAAACCACAGAATCAACATCCTAAAGGACAAACCACAGAATCAACATCCGAATAGACAAACAACAGAATCAACATCCGAATAGACAAACAACAGAATCAACATCCGAATAGACAAACAACAGAATCAACATCCGAATAGACAAACAACAGAATCAACATCCCAAAGGACAAACCACAGAATCAACATCCGAATAGATAAACCACAGAATCAACATCCGAATAGACAAACAACAGAATCAACATCCGAATAGACAAACCACAGAATCAACATCCGAATAGACAAACCACAGAATCAACATCCGAATAGACAAACCACAGAATCAACATCCGAATAGACAAACCACAGAATCAACATCAGAATAGACAAACCACAGAATCAACATCCGAATAGACAAACCACAGAATCAACATCCGAATAGACAAACCACAGAATCAACATCCGAATAGACAAACCACAGAATCAACATCCGAATAGACAAACCACAGAATCAACATCCGAATAGACAAACCACAGAATCAACATCCGAATAGACAAACCACAGAATCACCACCCGAATAGACAAACCACAGAATCAACATCCGAATAGACAAACCACAGAATCAACATCCGAATAGACAAACCACAGAATCAACATCCGAATAGACAAACCACAGAATCACCACCCGAATAGACAAACCACAGAATCAACATCCGAATAGACAAACCACAGAATCAACATCCGAATAGACAAACCACAGAATCAACATCCGAATAGACAAACCACAGAATCAACATCCGAATAGACAAACCATAGAATCAACATCCGAATAGACAAACCACAGAATCAACATCCGAATAGACAAACCACAGAATCACCATCCGAAAGGACAAACCACAGAATCAACATCCGAATAGACAAACAACAGAATCACCATCCGAATATACAAACAACAGAATCACCATTCGAATGGACAAATCGTAGCATCACTATCCGAATGGTGAAATCTCAGAATCACCATCGGAATGAACAAATTAAAGAATTGCCATCCGAATGGACAAATCACAGAATCATCATCAGAATGGACAAATCACAGAATCACTATCCGAATGGACAAATCACTGAATCACCATCCGAATGGACAAATCGCTGAATCACTATCCGAATGGACAAATCGCTGCATCACTATCCGAATGAACAAACCACAGAATCACCATCCGAATGGATAAATCACAGAATCGATATACGAGTGGAAAAAGCACAGAATCACCATCCGAATGGACAAATAACAGAATCGTCATCCGAATGGACAAATCACAGAATCAACATCCGAATGGACAATATAACATAAAACCACAAAAAGTAAAATACTTGCTATAAATAGAAACGCGTTATATTTTTGTCATGATAGCTTTTTCTAAAATTTTTTAAGGTAAGACAGAACAACAATATAAAACTTTCAATATAAGTACAAATTTTACCTCTTCCATTTTATATATAAATTGTATTTGTTAATGAACCTTTCATTAGTTTTTTTAATAAATCAATGTAAGAAATTTAAAAAAACGGTAATAATAGCCGCATTCTTGTTAGAATGAAAAATAAATGTCGAAAAATATTTTAATTAAACAAATTCAGTGTTTATTTTATTTCCGAAAAAAAACCCAGCCAGCATATACTTTACATATACTTTACAAATTTTATACATTTTTCAATTTGTCATGATTTATAGACTATATGTTGTATACATGTCCTCATGGTGCACAATATGTGTCTGAGTGTTGTTTAATAGACTTGTTATAATTTCAATAAACTTGTTAAATAAATTATTCTAATATTTTCTCATTTTTATGAAAATTTTCCCTACTAACAGCTAGAAAAAACTCACAAAAGTTTATTAAAACTAGCTTCATATTAGGTTCGTATTAAAGTATAAATATTCTGAACTAATTGTTGTAGTAGAATGCAAAACAAACAATACCACACTGTCGGAACAGTTTCAAAATCCCAAAGAAAAATCTTAGAAACAGAAACAAAATTGATACCACTAACACACATGTTAGATTTCTTTGTGATACTGTTGACTGATGTAATTATACAAATAAAAACTAATTATTTCACAGGACATTGAAAATGTTGACATGAAATTATTACCACACATATGTTGTGCTTATATTTCATTTGATTTGACAATTGTCTTGGAATTAGCACCATTGTAGATATTAAATACATAAATGCACATCTGGTGTAGTGTGTTAAAGTAATATTTATATTTTTTAATTAACACCACTGTAGATATTAAATACACAAATGCACATCTGGTGTAAGTAATATTGCTATTTTTGCTGTTTCTCAAGTAGATGTATATTATTGATTATACGTCATAATTGATTTGCCAATTGTCTTGGATTTAACACCACTGTAAACATAAAATACACAAATGCACATCTGGTGTAGTGTGTAAAAGTAATATTGCTATTCTTGGTTTAGCGCCACTGTAGACATAAAATACACAAATGCACATTTGATGTAGTGTGATAAAGTAGCTATTTTTGATTTAGCACAACCTTAAAAACCCTAAAACCCAAATGCACATCTGGTGTATAGTGTTAAAGCACTATTGCTATTTTGTTTTGCTGTGTACCAAGTAGATGTCTATTATTGATTATACGTCGTTATGGAATTTATTACACAGCATCATATAGAAATATCAGATATCAAAGCAAGAAATAAACAATGGCTTTAGAGATTTAACAATCACTTAATTCATTTTTAATCAAACGGCTGCAAGATAAAAGAATTGGTTCAATAAATTAATTTGGAAGAAAAATTGTTGTTCCCATAGACCTACTGAAGGAACAAAAATAAATCTGAATTTATTTAAACAATACTTTTCCCACGGAAATTGAAATACAACAAGAATTATATATGGTATATATATCACATCTTTCACCAAATTGTCCCGAAGAGAATGGTTCCTTTTTGTCTTGTGTTGTAACTTATTTTTGATTTACTGTCCATCTTTAGGATAAGATAAAATATATGTATGTCAAAGATTCTTTTATCGTGGGAATCAAACGAGTTACGATATAAAGGCACCTTTTGTAAATGAATTTGTAAATAGCTTTTTAAAGATATAATTAAAATAATGCATATTTGCAGAAATTAAAATATATTTTCAAAATATCAAAAGAACAGGAAAAGAATATATTCTTATTTAATTTCAGCAAAATAGTTACACAATTACAAATGTGTTTAATTAACGACACGAAACGGAAAATTAACAAGAAAAACTCTTAATTATGATACATTTAATATTTCCTTCTGAATCATCTTTTCATTTGCACTTTTATATAAACAAAATAAAACATTTTGATTTCACATATTTTTTTTTACCAATTAATAAAACATGAATAGTTTGAATACAATTAAATTAAAAAACCTAAAATATTTGATACATAATAAATGATTATTGATCTTTTCAAAGCCTAAACATTTATCAGTATACATATGTATGTAGTTTTCTTTGAAGTTTTGCATAACTGGTACAAAGATGAATTATGACTTGTTATTGATCTCATTTTTTCGCCCATTTTTTTTTCATTCTGGAAATGAGTAATTTTGTTCTATTTTTGTTCTGGCTGCAGAGAAGAAGAAAAATCAATGGAGAAAAACGCTAGACACATAGAAACGTTAATTACTTGTAGTATCTGGTGGAAATTTTCGACCAAACTGACCCATCAATTGTAATGATATGACCGACTACCAATTGCAACATTTTAAATCAACTAATGACCATAACGTACCATTAATTTTCCTTCTCATTGCATTGTAATCAACAGTTTTACACATAACATTGTTTATTTCTCTGCTATTTTGTTCAAGTAATCAATATTTCATTAACCCAGTAATTCAGGTTTTTTTTACAGAATAATTTGAATATTTCATATTAATAACCATTAGTCTGTTTTCAATGGTGTTTTAATAGCGTGAGAACAACATAGAAAATGTGTCAGAATATAAAGAAAGCTTGATAATTTTGTTTACAATTTTTTATCTTATTACAAAATTGTATTTACTGGATGTTAGAATTCTAGTGGAATAAAATACATTGAACAAAAATAAACAGGAGTATTTTTTAAATTTTACTAAAAAAAATGTTTAATTTTCAATGCAACAGAAGAAAAACCACATTTGGTTTCATCAGAGATATAAGATTTTAAAATTATTTGGCTTTCAAATATTTTGGCTTTGTTCGCACTAAATGTGATAATATGTCTCAAATTTCAGACAGATACATTGATGCAAAACAAAAAATAATAATGATAATAATAACAACACTGTATGGTTGCTAAAAATTACTGAAATAGCAACTCGATGTATTTACTGAAATAGCAGCTGGATGTATTTACTGAAATAGCATCTGGATGTATTTACTGAAATAGCAGCTCGATGTATTTACTGAAATAGCAGCTCGATGTATTTACTGAAATAGCAGCTGGATGTATTTACTGAAATAGCAGCTCGATGTATTTACTGAAATAGCAGCTCGATGTATTTACTGAAATAGCAGCTCAATGTATTTACTGAAATAGCAGCTCGATGTATTTACTGAAATAGCAGCTCGATGTATTTACTGAAATAGCAGCTCGATGTATTTACTGAATTAGCAGCTCGATGTATTTACTGAAATAGCAGCTCGATGTATTTACTGAAATAGCAGCTCGATGTATTTACTGAAATAGCAGCTCGATGTATTTACTAAAATAGCAGCTCGATGTATTTACTGAAATAGCAGCTCGATGTATTTACTGAAATAACAGCTGGATGTATTTACTGAAATAGCAGCTGGATGTATTTACTGAAATAGCAGCTCGATGTATTTACTGAAATAGCAGCTCGATGTATTTACTGAAATAACAGCTCGATGTATTTACTGAAATAGCAACTCGATGTATTTACTGAAATAGCAACTCGATGTATTTACTGAAATAGCAGCTGGATGTATTTACTGAAATAGCAGCTGGATGTATTTACTGAAATAGCAACTCGATGTATTTACTGAAATAACAGCTCGATGTATTTACTGAAATAGCAGCTCGATGTATTTACTGAAATAACAGCTCGATGTATTTACTGAAATAACAGCTCGATGTATTTACTGAAATAGCAACTCGATGTATTTTATTCTGCTCAAAAATAAAATTTATAGATAAAAAAAATATTACGTGTTTAAACAAAGAAAATGATATCTATGTTTGTTTATTACTATTTATTACAGGGTCGATAACTCTGCTGATGGACTATAATTCCCCGATGGTATCATCCACCAAATAGTCAGTGTTTCGGCACTGACATGGTTTTTGAGATATATTTATCATTTAAATTTGTAGTTCATAAGTAGTGTAATTATTAATACAACTATGGTTCTCCTCCTTCAGGCATAGATGACCATCATGAGAGTACTTGATGAAGGTTATTCCAGAAACGTGTCGTGTTGACTAAATTAGATATCTACGTTTTTGTAATATATCTTTTGTTTTGGTATCTTAAATAACAAAAATAAACACTGAAGATGTACTAAATTTTAGTATACAAGGTTCTTATAAATATCATACTACGTCCATTCTACACATCAGTAACCGTCTATGTACACCAAGGTTGTCCTTTGTCTGTCTTTGTTAAATTAATAGTATTTTACGAATTAATTTACATGTCATTAAACGCTACGGCATAATTCAGATAAACTGACATATATCTATATATATACTTCTTCGATAACAAAAACTAATACAATGCTTAAAGATATATTATTAATTGAAAATTATTTTACAATTCACACAGTTTTAAATTACAAATCGTATTATTTTTATTTGTATGTTATTAATAATATTTCTATTATAATTTATCAGAGTAAAATATATTTATTTTATTTCTTTATTTTTTATCTTTTGCAAATTACAGAAAAATCATTGTAAAATCTGTTTGTTTGTCTATTTTTATTTATTTATTTGGTCTTTTTTGTGTGTGCTTTATTCTATTTTTTACTACTTTTTTTAATTAAAGGGTTGGAGGCTAAACAGTATATATACAAACAAAATTTCAAAAATTTCTCCCTTCAATAGAAACAATAGATCATGAACTCATTATTACAATTAAATACATGTAGTTTATACAATATATTTTCCACAAATATTTAATTTACTTAACCATTCTCAATCCATATTTTAACCCAAAAAATTCAAACTCTTGATATTTTGATTCAAAATTAAAAGTTAAAACAAAGAAGCTAAAAATTAAGTATTAAGTATTTCAAATCCGTGACTCTCATCTTTCATTCATCTCAGTGGTTTATATTTAAAAAAAAGATCAAGCAATATTTGATGTAGTAGTAGATTTTTGACTTCATTGCCTAGAGAGGTTCTTTATAAGGGACATAAATCATTTTTGACAAGCAGTTCGTATTATCATATTTAGGGACATCGATTACAAAGACATTACGCTATACACAGCAAGAAACTCTACTGAAAACGAGATGTTGAGTACATATAATAGAACTGGATCCATCGACACCCTTTTTTTAAATCATTAAATTACCCAAGAACCATGCGAAGATAAGTGTTTAAATTTTTATTAAATTTAAACACTCATGGAGCTCTTTTCAATAAAATTGACTTAAGAATTTTCCATACACATTATATCAATACGCCAGTGTTAAAGACACCATAAATTGTAAACTTATACCCCCAAAAAATCGCTGTATTTTTTGAAATTTGAAATTGTATAATTTTTTGAAGTTTGAAATTGTATATTTCAAATATATACAATTTCGTCTAAATAATATAACTAACTAAACGTTAGAGTACATTAAAGGTACAATTAAAAATGTACAATCCGTGAAATCATGTAAACAAATACAAATTTCTGAAAAGAGAAAAATCAAATTGAAGTTTAAAACCTTGGTATTTATTTATTTATACGTATAAATTTGAAATGTGACACTGTTGTCAATTTCTGTCTTTATCACATTGCATTGTACATTTGAGTGTTATCCATCCATTGTAGGTCTTAAAGGGTAGGGGTGTCAAATACGGTAAAATTATTCAATTATGACCATTCTATCTGACAGGGCGTCAGGATTTACTGCTTCAAATTGTTATAGATCTTATAAAGATTTAAGAAGTATTTTCACTTTTGAGATCGGCTTTGAAGCTCGATGTCTTCCTCATAAATGTTCACTTTATTAATAAATTTGTATCTATATGTAACTTTAACTAGCTACACAGTATATTTTTTATTTTATTTTTTTAATAATAGGGAAATTCATATATTATTTCTTTTGACCATATCGTTTTATAAATATAATGCAAAATGGTAAATATATTGTACTGAAAACTTCAAGTTGAGAGTGATTAAAACAAACAAGGTTAAATGATGCATTCTTGTCTATTAAAAAAAGGGACACAAAAGAATGTTTTTGTCTCCGGTTCTTTTTTTAAAAAATATTTTGTACTAATATACAAATAAACCAAAAACAAAATAAAATAACAAACAACTGAAAAGGACCCCGAAAAAATAAATTTTGTTTCCAATTCCTTTTTTTCCATATTTGTACAATTTTTAAAATAAGAAAACATTTTCAGCATATTCCTGTATATTACAAACCAAGTAAATATTATAAATAATATATTGTGTATCTCTTTACCATGTTGGTTTATGAGAATAAAGATATACTTATGTAAAAAGTATATTCAATAATATTATGATTAAACAATTCTATGTGTTAGGTATTACTAATTATACATATCAACTATTTTAAGATATAGATATTAAACGTCAGTATACTATTCATAATTAAGCCTTCCTATTTGAAAAACTTCAATATACCTGTCATTTTAGAGTTAAATTTAGATTATTTTGACTGCTGTGATTAGATGTAACATATTTTCAATTTTTTAATATAAAGTAAGAAATGCATTTGATATTGACATACAATGTATATTACCAACTTGTTAACACGAAACTATTTACTGTTTATGACACATATTTATTTTTTGTAAACAAGAACAAACACATGTCGGCCATTAATTTATGAATCATAAACAAACCATGAAAACATTATACACACGTATCTACAGATATGATCAATTTCATACTTGTTTTGATGTACAATTTTGTATATTTTCAAAATATGTTCTCCCATTTTGTTGCATTTCTTTCTAAATTGCACATTTAAATATAAATTAATAAATAATCACATTGTTATTTCATATAGGATTGTTAATGGAGAATACATTAATCGCAAAAAAAAAAAAAATCGAGTATTTCTTGAATATTGTATTTTTGACTTAGGTTTATGAAGAGAATTTTTAATTATTGACAAACAAATCTGGAGAATAAATATGCTTCTTATAACATAAGCCGTAGTTGTACAAAATAGAGAAGAATTGATAATCACAAACAAATTTTATTTATAAATCAAATCCAAAAAGTTAGTCATTATTCAAGACATTTATAATATTAATTTCACAAAATTTGTAGCATGAAACAACATACAGTTATAAGTATTTTGCATATTTCCAACCTGACCTGATATATTTATAATTTTGATAAGTATTTCTCCCTTTTTTGTTAATATGAAGTAAAATATACACAATGTTATCAAAAGATTTGATTTCTAAAATATGCTTAATAAAAATAAACAAAATGTAGGAAATTAAAATACGTCTATATTTACAATACTGTTCATTATATATTTATAATTTTATTATATTTAAAGTATATTTAGTTGTCCGATGGGTGTTTAGTAAGCGAAAAGGAAAGCTGTTTTATACTGTATTTCAAGATTATAATACAGAGTCAATGTCCATATTAAATTGTTGTTTGTTTGTGTGAAATATAAGAACATTACCAAAAAGCATGTCGTTAAAATTATCGAAAATCATTTCAATAATGTATTTATCAAAGAGTTTATTTACTATTTCTTACAATGTAATATACAGCTCATTGACTTTGACCAGACCATGTATCTTCAAGCTGACTAGACAGATTCAACTTAGAAGTAAACAAAAAGGGGGAGGAATGTTGTGTAGACTAGAAATTAAAAATAAAACAATGTTTTACTTACCTTGTGAATACTGCATTCGCCTCATCCATGGATATATGTGAGGTGCCCCTCCGTAACTCTGGTCAGCTGGCCTGGGTGAGTGTGGCGTTTGAGGTTGTTGAGGGAGGGGTGAAACCGGAGGCGGTTGTTGAGATGGGGGCGATCTATTTCTGTCCACATTGGTCAGTTGACCATTAGGAAAATATGAACTATTGCTATTTGACGATGTCCTTATATTGCACGAACGTTCGCTTGTTGAATGCATGTGATGCACGTTATGTATATTTGGAGTTCCTCCATGAAGATTATGGGGCGACGAACAAGGGCTAGAATGCGGCATATGACTCAATCGCTGTGTGGCGTAATAGTCTCCATTGTGATCATCAGAACGTTCATCTTTTGCAGAAAACGGATATCGGGAACCGGGGAATCCTGGATATATGCCACCGGAATGCTGAAACGTTCCATTCCTATGAAAATTTCCTTCAGAACAACTTTCCAATCCAACTGTCTGCCCGTAACACGTCGACAGCGAATTAACAAAGTACGAGCTCATTTGGTCTTGAACTGTTTTGTATTATTTTATGATCGTAAAACTGTCTAATGCGGTCAGGGTCGGGCGAGTTGAGGATGAGTTATGTCGATATCTTCGTTTATAGTTTGCCTCTTTGACTTTAACTGCAGTCGCCACTGAAATGAAGCCATTTTGATCACGTGAATTGAATAGCCAATAGTAAATCAATTTCAAAGCAACTTTATGAATTCAGATGTCAACATTAGAATTCTCAATTTTAAAAATAGATTTTCACTAGACTTATAGTTTGTAACAAAGCATTTCAGATTAAATAAAAAAAAATCAACAACTTCCGAATCATCTTACCTGGAAATGCGTTTTTATTCCATTTCCCGCATTTTTATTGTTTATACATCCAGTCATTATTTAATATAGTAAATACGTTCACCTGTCTCACAGAGTAAATAAAAAGCGTTCTGTCGATCTTTTCAACCCACGTGGGCATTAACTTATATTATGTATGGGTCACTGGTTACGAAATATTACCCAATGAAAATAGTTTTCTGTTTTTTCCTATAGAACCAACAAAAAAAATACACAAAAATAAAAATCTAGTATATTAACATCGACATAATCCTTGCTCGCGCAGACTACTAATGTTCCGAATGTACAAATTTTTGCTGAGAAAAAGTAATCTAGAACAACATTAACCCACTTAAAAAAAGAAGCATTTCTCTTAATTTTGCTCGTGTAAAATGTTTTTATGATATAGATGATGAATTGTTCCTTGTCGTCTAACTAAGTGTGATAAAGGAATCTGTTCAGGGAGAAATCCGTTAAGTATTTTTATTCATACTTAATGCGATTTTGACGACCGTATTATAATACTCTGATGTTAACAAGATATACGTATTCATACCTTTTTTTTTTTTACAAATAAAAACTGAAAAATGTTAAGCATACAATAATCTTTTTAAGTTAGTAGAGTAGTCTCGGTCAGTTGCCTCTCAACCGAACATCGTAAATCATACGTCAAGTAGGGGACGGTTTATGTACATTAAACGATATTATTACAACAATGATTTACAAACGTTACAAGTACAACAGAAAGGCATGTCAGAAAGAATTTATCTCCATGTGTTGGTTAAAAGAGTTTTTTCCTCTAATAAAGCATAGTACCGAAAGGTGTGGATGAAAACATTGACAATATTTATGTTTTTATATTTTTTTCTCATTAATTATAATACATGTATGCTAAGATGCAGATGATACGAAAACTGATTTCACTTTTATTTGTCATCTGGAGGCTTAAAAATGATGTGTTTTTTTAAAAATAGATGCTTAATCCTTAATTAACCCCACGACTTGGAAAGTGAAACATTTTAATTTTCATTTGCATACGAACTTTTCACTATAGCATGAGATATAGCATAAAGAAAACAAAGTCAAGGTCATAGAACGTTTGTAATCCATGGCAAAAAAAGATAAAATGTTGCAATAACGAAAGAAAGATAAAATGTTGAAATAACGAAAGAAATATCGAATGTTGCAATAACGAAAAGAAATATCGAATGTTGCAATAACGAAAAGAAATATCGAATGTTGCAAGAACGAAAGAAAGATAAAATGTTGCAATAACGAGAGAGAGATAAAATGTTGCAATAACGAAGAAGATAGAATGTTGAAATAATAAAGGAAGATAGAATGTTGCAATAACGAATATTGTGTGAAAACAATTATGAAATAAATCTACAATCTGCATGGTTTATAAATATATAAAAAAAAATCATGAATTCAATATAACACGGATTTCCGAAAAGTCTATCTATTTCTCATTGAATAAACACAATTCTCGATTTTCCATTATTTTTTTTCCCGATATAAGAATAATAAATTCCTACATTTCTCTCTATGCTATATAAATATATATTATTTCTCATTACCAAATTACACGGTAAAAAGATAAAGATGAAAAATACAAATATATTTACATCACTTTGTGCACATTGTTTCCAAACACTTTTTTGTTTCCCGTTGTATATTATTTTAATTCCTATATTAACCTTATTTGTAAATATTTCTCTCTCTGCTTCTATCCATATTTAATGTAATTTATTACCTATTGTTTGCTTTATAACATTTATATTTTAGTAAATGATTGTAAAATGTGTTTGAACAAATCAGGTGTTGGATAAATGAACATTTATTACTCAACCAAGTGGAAAAATTTACTCGCACAAATGATTTTCAATGGAAATTACATTTGAAAGGGTTTTCACATATACATTATCAACTTTTTAAGATCCATTAAACATTCATCTTTTTCAAATCTCTGTTAATATACAAAGTTCTTTTAAATTCCTCCTCCTGTTCAAATTTAAGCTGTAATCTGAAAATAATTTGCGACTTTTAGACCCAAAACATGATCATAAGAATGTTTTGGTCCTTTATTTCCATTTTAATTCTCTGTCTTCACTTTGAAACCGAAAAAAACTTAAAACGTAAACTAGTACATTCGTTTGCTCATTTATTCTGATTTAATCAATGTTTTGTTAAAATACGTCATTTCCTGGTAAAACTACAATACAACGTTTAAACAAGAACGAAAACGTCATGTCTTTACGTTTAAACAAGAACGAAAACGTCACGTCTTTACGTTTAAACAAGAACGAAACGTCATTTCTTTACGTTGAAGCAAGATCGAAAACGTCATGTCTCTACGTTTAAGCAAGAACGAAAACGTCATGTCTTTATGTTGAAACAAGAACGAAAACGTCATGTCTTTATGTTGAAACAAGAACGAAAATTTCATGTCTTTGCGTTTAAGCAAGAACGAAAACGTAATGTCTTTAGGTTGAAGAAGAACGAAAACGTCATGTCTTTACGTTGAAACAAGAACGAACACGTCATGTCTTTATGTTGAAACAAGAACGAAAACGTCATGTCTTTACGTTGAAACAAGAACGAAAACGTCATGTCTTTACGGTGAGACTTACTTTTCTCTGAGACACAAACCGTCGGGTCATACTCCAACAAGGGTGATAATTGCATAATATTACATCGTATAATATCCATATCTAAATTTCAACGTAAAGACATGACGTTTTCGTTCTTGGTTAAACGTAAAGACATGACGTTTTCGTTCTTGTTTAAACGTAAAGATATGACGTTTTCGTTCTTGTTTCAACGTAAAGACATGACGTTTTCGTTCTTGTTTCAACGTGAAGACATGACGTTTTCGTTCTTGTCTTAACGTAAAGACATGACGTTTTCGCTCTTGTTTCAACGTAAAGACATGAGGTTTTCGTTCTTGTTTCAACGTAAAGACATGACGTTTTCGTTCTTGTTTCAACGTAAAGACATGAGGTTTTCGTTCTTGTTTCAACGTAAAGACATGGGGTTTTCGTTCTTGTTTCAACATAAAGGCATGCCGTTTTCGTTCTTGTTTCAACATAAAGACATGACGTTTTCGTTCTTGTTTCAATGTAAAGACATGACGTTTTCGTTCTTGTTTAAACGTAAAGACATGACGTTTTCGTTCTTGTTGAAACGTTAAGACATGACGTGATAAAAGGGTGATAATTGGTATATTATATCGAATATTTTTGCATCAGACACCAAGTAATAGAATACCTGCGGCTTTGCGAAAATATTCGATATAATATATAAAATTTCTTCTTCGCCTACAGCGACGAACCTGTCGCTGGACGCCATGTTGAATCAAGGGAAGTAACTATAATTGGAAACATGTGAGGCTCACGTGGGAATTTCCCTGGGAGAGCGGTGGACCTTACTATGAGACCTTACGATTAGCGGTTGACCCAACGAATAGATAAATATCACGTGACAGTGTTTTATCAAATCAGATTCAAGATATTTATATGAGTATATAATAATATGAAACCGGCACGGCCTTGAATGCTCGCGCATCTGAAAATTATCTGGCAATTTCATCAAAAAGTGTCGAGATTTTTTGGGCCGAGATATATTGGGGACGACTTTTTTTTAGGGCCGAATCTAATCTCATTCAATCGAGCTGTCGTTCCTTTATTCGAGTTATCGTTCCTTACGAGAGAGGGTACGAGACTTCAGGATCACCTTTGCGCTTTATGTTAAGAAGATCTTCATTAGTTGAGCGTGTTAGTGTGTTACCCGGAAACCGGTGTTTACAATATGTTCAGCCATGTTTGTTAAAAAATCCTAAGTACACATTTTATACCATAAAGAGCTCGCTTAAGCTCGCATATAATGCAATGTAATGACACTATGCATCTTAAGCTCACTACAATACATATCTTGATGCATAAGTAATAAAAAAGTAGACATCTAATTTAGTGCGCACTACGCCTTTCTGTAATAACCTTCACCTTCTGCGCTCATAGTCAAAACACTGATAAGCCTTATAATTCTAATGTCTTATTGAGTTAGTAAATCAGGGGACCAAAAATCAGCTAAGGTTATTTCTCTGATGTTCTTGAGGTAAACATAATTTTGATTGGCTAAAAATTTACTTCTAACACTTCATGGAAGCTGTGCTGTGTATTTCATACGGAACAGCAAATCATTTGACATCGCTGTCCGTTTACATTGCAGCAGATGACACACATTTCACAAGATGACATATTTCTGTTTTATATGTTAACGAAATGAATCACAGCTAGACAAATATTGCTGACTTTCGTTTGTAGGTTCGTACTGATCGTGTGCCCAGTTTCATCAAAACATTACATGCAGTATCCATGTACATAGACATTTTATAGCCAATGTGCGGTCAGTTTGCCTTGAAAGCAACGACCCATTTGGCAGATGGTCAATTCTGAAGTCAAGTAGAATGTTGCAATCAAGAGACAACATCATAACACACTTTGCAATGGTTCCTGCATTTCTATATCCCCATGTTATATCAATATAAGCTATGATTTGGAGGCCAGTAGAAAAGCCAGTATGAGTTTATTCCATTTGGAATGATCTTTATGCAGGTGCTTATAAAACGGGACAGAAGATGCAAACCCTTGTGGAGCAGATGATTGAGCTAGCATCCGGTTGTTTCTTCTAGTGATCCTTGTGTTTGCTATGAATTCGTATCATTTCACTAAGAGTGGATATTTGTGCTTATAATTATAGTTTAACACTGCCACATTTTAATTGAAGTGCAGGAAAGTGAGCGGTCATGTATTTGTGTGTTAGAGGTCATGTATTTGTGTGTTAGAGGTCATGTATTTGTGTGTTAGAGGTCATGTATTTGTGTGTTAGAGGTCATGTATTTGTATGATAGAGGTCATGTATTTGTGTGTTAGAGGTCATGTATTTGTGTGTTAGAGGTCATGTATTTGTGTGTTAGAGGTCATGTATTTGTGTGGTAGTGGTCATGTATTTGTGTGTTAGAGGTCATGTATTTGTGTGTTAAAGGTCATGTATTTGTGTGTTAGAGGTCATGTATTTGTGTGTTAGAGGTCATGTATTTGTGTGTTAGAGGTCATGCATTTGTGTGTTAGAGGTCATGTATTTGTGTGTTAGAAGCCCCCCCCCTTTTTTTTTGCTCCCAAATTAAGATTTTAGAATTATTTTGGCTTCCAAATATTATGGCTTTGAGCGTACCCGATGAATGGTTTTTTTCAGAAACGCGTCGTGCTGACACAATTTGACATAGATCTACGTTTTTATTAACGTTAAGCAATGATATACTGGTGTGTAAATAGCAATTTGCATGTGAAAAAAATAGTAACAAGTTATAAACAGTTGCTGAATACATGATACTATTATTGTTCGCATTTGAATATATCAATGGGTTATCAGTAGCCATAGTTTAACTCGAAGGACAGACAATGCAATGGCCAAAAAAAGGACAAAAAGAAATTGATCCCCTTAACAATACACAGAAGACTTAAGATTTAAAAAGACGAATGCCACTAAAAACTGGGGGTGAAAACTAGTGCTATGGGACCTCGGTGAATACACTGGCTATATTAAAACTCGAACATGTGATATACTGGCCAACAGTGGGATATTAGTACATGTAATATGATACACGAGAACTCATATCTGAACAGTCGCAAAAACCAAGATGGTCATTCTAGAGTTCAAATTCAACAAATACAGTCGTAGGAGTTGACCCATTGGTGATCAGGATGGCCATCTTAGAGCTTATATTCATTACAAAAAGTGCCAAGTTATGGCCCATTTGAGAATGGTATGGTCCTCTCAGAGCTCAAATTCCAGAAAAACAATGATAAGTTTTGGTCCATTTGGAGGAACAGTGTGACCTTATTTTAACAGAACAAACAATCATGGTACTCTAAAAACACGACACCCACTCTAAGTCCATGACCAGTTTACTCTAAGTCCATGACCAGGATTTCTGCATTATAACGTGTTAACAACACCGAGAGGGATTCTCTAAGTCAGCCAACGGGTGGGGGGGTTTGGAGGGGGGTGCCTCTGTGATTTGAGACATGGCAACCATCACCAGTATTCACATTACCCAATAAAACAATCAAAATATCTATAAAAAAATATTAACAAATATACGGTGCCCCTAACACACAAATACGCGACCGTTTACTTTCTTCTCTTGGCACAGACACTTCAATACAAAATAGTTCCTTCTTCAAACTAATTTTATGGAACTAAAACATATCACAAAATCGTATTCAAAAATAAACAAAGCTGTGAAAAATCTGTATAAACTGTGCTATAAATTATCATTCCAAAAGCGTATTTTATGAACACTTATTAATCGTATTTACGCTTAGGCATGGCATATGTTACAGGCACTCCAATAAAAAGTGGCGAGGTTATACTAGTTATATGGGCCTAAACATTTCAACAAAATTGTATGCACAAATATATTGAAGCTGTGAAAAATCTGTTTCAAACTCTGCTATAAATTATCATTCCAAAAACGTACTTTATGAACAATTATTAATTGTGTTTACTTTGATACGTGAAACATCATTAGTAACATTGACACTGTTATTAATACTATAGCATGTTTCAACAATTAATATCTACAACAAATATTGTGAAAATTGATAGAATTATTTTGTTTTCGGTCACATATGTCGAATTAAGCAATCCCTGGAGTTGATCTGTTGATGTGTAGATTTACACAGTATTTATTTGTACACTGCATTATGCATCATTCTGTGTTGATGCACATTAATACGATTCTTGCCATCTTGAAGTATCATATATCATGATCTGATAAATGACCAACACAAAATTGATATTTCCACTTATTATTTCATTCAAAATTTCTACAAAACTATTTCTTTCTTAATGGCGAGGTGTACCCCAATAAAACTGAGAGCCATGATATAGCTGAAATATTGTTGAAAGTGCCTTTAACCACAATAATCCTAATCCTGTTTTTCTTATACAGTCAACTCTCGTTATCTCGAACACATTTAAATTGAAATTCCGGGTATCTCGAATTCAGTGTTTAGCCCATCAATAGTAATAACTAAACAAATTTGCTCCTGATATCTCGAATTTTCGGTTAAGTCGAACTAAATTTTCTGGTCCACATGGATTCGACATAACGAGAATTGACTGTATATAAAACAAACCAGAGCCAGCATGTGGTTTTGTACATAGTTTCTCTGCCAAACTACTGACCGCAGTTGAATATTGGGTCAGAGAGTCTGTCCGTCTTCTTAGATGAGCGACGTGTGTACCAAGGGACTGTAATTTCACTGACCTAGTACTATACAGATGCAAACTAAACGTGTGGAACCTCGTCATCATTTCATTGACAATTAACTTGTTCTCATCATGATATAGCTGAAAAATTGCTGAGTTGCTGTTAAGCAGCACTCACTTACTATAAATTTGACACAAAATGTGAAGTTAACAAACATTGTTTTGATTGCTGCGCTTCAAATATCAGCCACTGTATTCCACTGCAATGATGACTTACGCTCGTATTTCTAGGGTGTACTCGAAGTGACCAAACGTGAATAGAAATTATATGACACAAATAAGGCTTTGATGAACCAATTTAAATATTAATATATTACAATGTAGAATAACCATATGACCAGACAAGTGATCGAACTTTCCTTTATAAGTTCCTTTAAATAGTTGATTTATTGAAGAACAAAACTGTATTGGTTGATGTGTCTGTTACATGATTAAGCGTTATTTTATTTATTTTAATTAACAGAAGAGATAAGTGAAAACAATACTACATTTATCTTAACGTTAAAAAGAATTTGTTTGAAAATTATCAGAAATGATTTTTTTCAAATATGATTTAACTATAGAACTAACAAGAATTTTAGTGTGGTTGTATATATGTATATATATATATAAATATATAAAAGAAATATTTTGTCTTCTTATAAGATTTTAAGATTTTATTTATATTGGTTATTTATCAAAAGGTAACATTGTATTATCTTAAAAAAAATCTGCATATATTTATGAAAATGAACACAAGAAAATATAAAATCAGATTTAAAATCAATCTATCAAATTTACATAGGTTAAATAAATGGAATTACACTTTTATTAATATACCTTTCAAGTAAGTAAGTAAGTATATTGTGCTTAACGCCACTTTCAACAATAGTTCAGTTATATCGTGGCGGTCAATTTTATTGGTAGAGGAAACCAGAGGTCCCGGAGAAAACCACTGACCTGCCGCAAGTCATTGACAAACTTTATTACATAGATTATTGTATTGAGTACACCATAATTGTAGATTAATTTATAAAATTTACAATTAAAAATGTTTTATCTACAAATCAAATATGCAAATTAGTAAAATCATGAAATCATCGTAAGACAAAACTTTGTCTTTAATGTTCCTTAATTTTCCGTGTCGTCTTAGCAGAATCATAATTGAAAAATAAAAACCATCCACATGAATCAGAAGGGCTGCTCAGTTTACAGTTGAGAATGATAATGGGCATAAAATAACAATTTTCTATCTAATAAATTAGCCCCCCTAGACAATGAGAATTTCCCATTATGAGCGACATTTTATGTTCCACGGGCTTAACTTTGTATTGGTCTTACGGTGTTATAAGTGGGTATAAATGTTTAGTCTTGTCAGAAGAACCATTTTAGTGAAATTTATTGTCTTGAAATCAGTAAGCTGAAAATTTCATACTTTTTAGTCAATAATTATTTTTTTTACTTTGAAGCAGAGAACACAGAGAAGAATTTTTATGACATTTTGCCTGTGAAATAACAATAAAAATTTTGGGGGGCTTTGAATGGTGCAAATTCAAAAGGAGGGACACAGGAAGCAGTTTAAATATTGAACAATGGTATATATAGAAGGATTTGTTACAAAATTTCTAATATAATTTATGGTATGATTTAGTTTACTATCATGATAAAAAGAATTTCACGGCTAAGACACAACAAAAAGGGATGAAAGACGACGAAGATATTGTTGACATAATCCGTGAAACTGTAGATTTATTATTTATTTGAGATCAACGGAAAGTCAAAAGAGATACAGAATGAAAACTGTGAAGATGAATTATTTATAACGTTTTGATATTGTCAAATAGACGACCTAGAAAATACCAGCATATTTAAATGGGTTTCCATTAAATATAGCTTCCTAAATTACAAAAGACGTAACTACACGTTGACGCAAAAACTGCATTAAAACACAACATTTTGTTTTCAGAAAAGTAATATTGTAAAGTTGTTTTCAAAGAAAACCTCAAGAAAATAATTAACAGAAAAAACCTAAGTTTAATTTTGTTGCAACGGATAACAAGTTTTAAGTATGAGAAGTAAAAGCCTAAAGTAATTCCACTTTTATACAGTTAAAAGTGATTTTTCATTCCTGCACAAATTGGACAAACTTATTTGCTTCCCCAAGCGAAAGATTTAATCATAGGAGACGAGCACTGTAGGAAAACCAGGGAACCGTTAGCAGTGGAATGCTTGTGATAAATGTATTTCTTAAGAAAGGCCGATGGATCTTTGAAACACGTCGGATTGTTCTTGAAAAATGGTTGTTAATAATATCTTTTTCTTTATTATTTCTCGCCCAAAAACCCATGTATCTTCCTTTTACGAAAATAATTACAATCTCGCGAGACTTGACCTTACGTCTAGTACCAGCGTTCGTGGCCAGTGGACAATAGCTGGCGAAGTATTGACCGAAATTACTATACAGAAAAAAACACATTTATTTTTATTCTGACTCACAAACCTTTATTTAATTCAACAGAGCGTTCGCAAAAGGAATGATTTAATATCTTGGGAAATGTATTTGAAATCTATTTCTCTTGCCTAGAATTCGGCATGGAAAACATTTCGAATTCATCACACGAAACGAATTAAAACCATGTATTAATAAAGCATGGGAACGTACCTTTCAAATCGCCAAGGAAACGGAATCTCCGATTTCTCACAATTTCTAATACATTTTCCAATATTCAGTTTCTAGAATTAAGGTCATTTATTTTCAAAAAATTAATGTTAATATTTTCTCCAAGGAAAGATATTTGGCGCAGCGCAGATTAAAATTGTCTGAATAAAACTTTACTTCAAACGGTAAGATGTTCAAGATGTACTCTTTCTTAAGACGATTTATCATGTCTGTTTAACGACATGGGGGAAATTTGAATACATTACTCCGTCTTTTTTTCACCACAAACATTGTCTCATGATTAATTATTAACAGAAACTATTAATTAATATCTATAATATCAACTCTAAAGTATTGAATTATATTGAAATAAATAAATACATCTTTATACATAAATATACTAGCAGTGATAGTTTGATAATCTTTGAATATTTACAAACCCAAATGTTTTTATAAAATCAATCTATGGTTTATCATCATAACGTGTGGAGTTTTAAAGAGGTGAAATTTAGGGAAATAAAAAATATAATAATCATACTTTTTCGTAAAAAAAAAGAAAACAATTTCAACTACAAATAAAATGCAGAATAGTCAATTTTGCAAGAAATATAAAATTTAAATTAATGTTAGATGTTAAAATAACAAGAACAAAATGATTACAGAAGTTGCAATGTCGACTCTGCAGGCTTAGTTTTTGTTTTTATTTATTTATTTTTTGGTAGATAATATTTATATACAAAGATGCTAATGCTCATACAGATAGCAATGTTCAATCATATTCTGGGGCCGTGTCCTCGAAAGTGTCTTAGGACTAAGACCATCTTAGGACAAATCTTAGGATATGTCGCAAAATTTATCTTAACTTAAGGACACCTATGGAGGTGATAACGGTAATGACTGAATTTCATCATAAAAAAAAGATCTACACATTAGTTTCATATAGCATATGAACCTCAGAACTATGTATATGTATATAGATAATTGCAAATAAAAGAAGACAAGAAACATGTTCATGGAATACAGCGTAAAAATAAATAAAATTGAAAAACAAATCTTTATTTGCATCTTATAATTTATTATGAGTATTTTTATCAAGGATTTGCTATATATTAATATTGGAAATAATTGTTGTCCACAATATTTCTATTATTTTACTTATTGCGTTGACACTTAGGACATAGTTAAGACATCCTAAGATGGTCCTAAAACCATCCTAAAAATCGTCCTAAGACATATCTTA
Organism: Bathymodiolus brooksi; assembly: GCA_963680875.1. NCBI lineage: Eukaryota > Metazoa > Mollusca > Bivalvia > Mytilida > Modiolidae > Bathymodiolus > Bathymodiolus brooksi. The sequence goes on from OY804584.1 coordinate 21,899,680, forward strand.
GGACAAATCTTAGGATACTTTCGAGAACACGGCCCCTGGCGTTTTGATAATAAACTTTAGAATACTCCCATTAAATGTTGAAATATAATGAATTCGCCTGCGATGGGTTTGATTTCATTCATAAAGAATAAAATACATAGAAAATACAACGGAAAACACAAATCATAAAACGTGGAAGAAGAAAAACAGAATACTATATACTTTCTGAATGCGAGATTCTGTGTATGGTCGAAAATAAAAAGAAAGATCCATTTCTTTATTTGTTGGTATGAAATATACACGTAATTTATTGCCTGCAAATTATTATCATTCATAATTATAACTATGCATTAAACCGAAAAACAACAAAAAATTGGTATTCATATAATTTCAAATATTTTGTCACCAATAGGTCCCAGCTATTATAATAAGTCTTAATTCTTATTTCTTTCTGATGAATTAACATCTTCATATCAAATTTCTTATCAAACTGAATAACATATATTTCATAAATATGGTTTTCTCCTGGTACTCCATTTCCTTCACCAATAAAATTGGACGCCATGTTATAACTGAAACATCGTTGAAAGTGGCATTAAACACCATAACCTGTAACATTTATATTTCATAAATAAAGAAATTAGAAAATGCGTGAAATGAAAAAAAAAATGTTTACAATCAAAATTAATTGTGATACTCTGATGAATTAAGAAGGGTATGAACGCCACTGTCAAAAATATTTTCAGATGAATGTGAAAGGCGTATGTGCATGTACATGTACATGTATGACATTTAATCCTAAATAAAATAGGATTGATACATACATGTCTACATTTTTTTCGGGGAAAAAGGATAATATGATTTAGTACACACACACACACATTAAAAAAAAACACAAATGCGTCTTGTTTCTAAATAACATATATATATATATATATATTGGTCTATAAGATGTATATACTGCTTAAACATAAACCTTTCTCATTTTATTTTAAATTTGTAATTTTTTTTAAGACTTGAAAGATTTATGTAAACAATGATAAATAGTATACCATGCTATACTAACCTCAATGAAAAGCCTTTACGATTTCCTATATCAATCTTTTTAAAATAATTGCATAGACTTTTAAACGTGTTGAACAGTGTAGTATCACGTACTCTATCAATTACGACAGTTACTCTAAAAAGGTAGGCGGGTCTTGATAAGTTTCGCTTTACACGGTTCAATGAATATATTTTTTTAATTTCCAATGAAATGTAAGCTTGATAAAGATAAACATCACTTACAAACAAAAAGTGTATAACTTTGAAAAAGAAAAAATAGTTTGGGTTTTAAAATAAATTTTAGACTTTCTGATAGGCTGGCTATCATCAAAGACTTTGAAACTATTCGTCAGTTGATGGAATTTTAAGATAATGGGAAATGTACTTAGTGAGAAAATTTTTTATAGAAATGCAACACCAATCATAAAATATTAAATTAAAAAATATAAAAAAGCAGTCAGCTGGATTTTAAAAAAAAAATCCCATTTGTCTAGGTTTCATTGTGACACATACAATAATATATACACTATCATATATTTACAATAATATATACACTTTCATATATTTACAATAATATATACACTTTCATATATTTACACTTTGTCTATTTTTGTTTGATCATAAACTGTTAAAACATTATTTTCTTTTTGTTTAAATTAAGTTATAAACTTTATCCAATTATTTTTACATCGAAAAAAAAATCACTGGAAATCCCTCCCCCGCCCCCCCCCCCCCCCCCCCCCCCCCATTTTCTCTCTCATTGTTTAAGAATTGTAGGTAGTTTTACCTATATAGATAAATATGCTCTGTTTCATATGTATATTTGTGGTAATTATTACATATATGTTGGTCAAACTTGAGCCTGGTCCTTTATTTTTGCTTCCGTGTCCAAATAAAATAGTTATGATTCCTTTTTTGTTTTAAAGAAAAAAAGATGAAACTCCACAAAATATAACATTAAAGAGTAAAACTGACATCCTATAAGATCGCATATTTTGTAAAAAATAATAATAAATGTTTATTTACTAAAATAAAATATAAGAAAATACGTTATTTAGTAAAATCTTACCCCAAACGATTTTGTGTTGTTCGTTACAATCTAACCCCGCCACTTTTAACTACAAATCCCTGTACCAAGGCAGTAAAGTAAACAGTTATATATCTGTGTGTTGAGAGTTATATATTTTTCCTCTTTCTACGATTTATCGATTAGATTTTAAAACTGTTGTGGTATTGTTTGTTTTTTTATTTTATTTGTTAAGCTATTTTTTCATTAAAACATCGTCAAATGTTTAAGAGTAAATCTTCCAATAAAAAAAAGACATGACTTTAAATATAAAATACTGATGAAACTGAAACCCATTTGAAGCATTAAAGTTAGGGTTATGGTGCTTAACAACATTTCAGTTATATCGTGGCGGTCAGTTTTTTGGTGGAGGAAACCGGAGTACCAGAGAAAACCATTTCCCTGTCACAAGTCACGAACAAACTTTATCACATAATGACGTATCGTGTACACCTCACCATGAGCTGGATTCGAACTCATGAGTATTAAGTTAATAACTATCAACAAAGCATTAAAATTAACAACGTTAATAAATGTTATCAAGATAAAACTAAAACAAATACAAAAATATGACGACAACTAATTTAACTCCGCCACTTTTTATTAAAGTGCCTGTACCAACCCAGGAAAGTCAGCGGTCATGTGCAGTCAAATCTGCCTTAAAGGACGCCTCTATATAACAAATCAATGTCAATGAAAGGCAGACTCAATATCCGATTAATAAATAGTGTATATAATTTAAACCTGTATTTAAAGGACAACTGCACATGAAGGGCAAAATTTCAGGTTCCATTGAATGCCCTTTAAATTCAAGTATATGTGTGGTATATGTGTGGTATATGTGTGTTAGGGGCATCGAGTTTATCTCTGTGTCTACGACGTTTTTTTCAGGGCCCGGGTGGATCAATGGGTTAGGTAGTTGTAGGGCCCGGGTGGATCAATGGGTTAGGTAGTTGGATTACCTAACAACTCATACAAGCCTATCACCAATACGGCGGGGGTTCGCGTCCGGCTTTGTAGATTACAAAAAGGGGGCACTCGACTCACAGCCGCAAGCGATAAAGTTTACCAGTTGCTTGCCCATGGTCGGTGGTTATCTCCGGGTACTCCGGCTTCTTCCACCACTTAAACTGGTCACCATGATATAGCTGGAATATTGCTGAAAGTGGCGTTAAACACCACAAATCAAATCAAATAAAATCTACGATTTTTCGATAGGATTTTGGAACTGTTCTAACAGTGTGATATATATTTATTTTTTTTCATTTTAATACTAACAAATTAATAATTAAAATCAATAATATCTTATTAATTTTATTTAGAAATTTGTTGATTTTGTTTCCTATATTTAAAAGTCCCTGGTTTGTTAGGCTTGCACACGCCCCGCATTGCTTTCAAAAACGTATCATCACCTTCACAGACAACCATATATTATACTAACAATCAAATTGTATGGATCATAACTTAAAAGCTGCAATATGGTGCAAAATATTGAGAAGCATGCAGTTTTTGTAAATCAAGCTTACATTTTTGCACATATGGTAACTAAATTACAATAATATATCTTAGCAATAGACCAATTTCACATTAACCTATTTTTTGTTGTAAGCGGCCTTAGTCCAAAGTCCAATCGAAGTAAAATGCGGGTGGCAAGCTGCCTTACTGTTTGGATTATTTCATGGCGATACGCTGATTTTCGACTACCACTTCATTTTTAACCTTTTCGAAGTTATATTCAACTATATAATTTTATTCTACATTTACACATGGATGCCGGTGATAAAATCTACACTATTGATGAGTTTAGATGTTGGAAAGTCGAGAATCTTGACGATGAGAGGTCTGACGAAAACAAGAACGAAGGGGGAGCTAACGCCAACGGCCTTCAGGCTTGTGTTGTTCGACAAGTAAGTTAAACTTGGCTTTGGTGCCATCACAAGATTATGTTATACAAGATAACAAGAGGTGCTACGACAAAATTTTGAGTGACTGGAATTTCAGACCCCCTTCAAATGTATTCTGGTAGGCTTGATGAACATGATTGATGGTATGCGATTTTGGACACCAATTGTTTTCTTACAGACATAAAATAGTTCTTGTTAGCCCATGGTTATGTTGCATTGACAAATGACATGCTGAAAGCCTATAAGGTTGTCCAGGTCTGAATATTTTTAAGTGGGTGGTTGCAGGAGGCATATTTCCTAAAGACGAAGTCGAACAACAACAACTTATGTATTTTAAGAACAAAGTGTTCACCATCACAGACACTGGATGACGACCCCCACAATGTATAGCTATTGCACCAAAGAAGATGATGGTTTGACAGAAGGAGCTTATTGTTCTTGCACTGCAGGGTATGAAATTTATGCATGTTTTTCTTTATTCTCTATATCGTGTCTATGCAGTGCCAATTCAGGACCATTATAGATAATAACAGAAGGGATTGCAACCAATCTTGGCTGAAATGTTCCTAGCAAATTCATGACAAAATGTTGTAGTTTCTATGGTGTCAATGAATCAGTACATTTCAATAATGTTTGAGAGATGTCAGTTCAAATCTCTCTGGAAGCTAATGATCTGCATGCATATTAGGTTTGTCAACTACTAACAATTACAATACATGTATATACAATGTAGCTTCTATAGTACAAGTTAGTACGTTTCAATAATGTTGAAAAGATGTCAGTTCATATCTGACTGGAAGCTAATCTATGGGTTTATTTTAATATATGCTTGATCATGTTGACTGCATTAACTAACTTGGAAACAAGTCCTTAGCTTAATGAAAGTTTTGAAGAACTACTCCATTTTCAGTGTGATTTTTACACGACCGCACAAATGTTGTGTAATGGTTAGCATGCTCACCTAGAATGTGGTAGATCCATGAGTTCTAGCCCCTGTCTAGTCAAACTAAAGATTATAATATTGGTAAGAATGCACAATTAAGGAGTAAGAACAAAGACTGGTCGGGACAGAATCAGAATAATGTTTCGGAGTGGAACGACATATCTACCCACAGACTGTTGTTTCAATGAACTAGCACTCTAAAAATCCAACTAAGGGTGTTGATCTTTTCAATTTTTGTATCTAAATGTGTTTCCTGTTGCTCATGCTTAAATAGTTTACACATCACATGTTATAGTTTATGTTTCGTGTTGTTTATTGTTTAAAAATTCTATGAATAGAATGTTTTTATCCCCCATATGAGTGTTGTTTTTCATGTAAAAATATTGAATATTTTGGGCATTGTTCATTTACCTGAGAAAGTCGTAGACTAATATTTTGAAATTAAAGGAGTTTTGAACCTTATTACATGTAGTATGTTTTGGGGGGGGGGTGGGGGGGGGGGGGGGTGGAACTTTTGTCAGATTGTTTAACTTCTCAATTCAATAACTAAAGGATAGAGAAAATTGAATAGTGTCCCCCAATATTAACTTTTTGATGTTAAAAGCAATGTAATGTTCATTCAATCATTAACTTAAGACTTCACCAGGATGAGGGGAATGTGTTTTATTACCCATTCTTCAATGTTCCAGTTCATAGTTTTGTTATTTTACAACATTGTTATTATACATGTAGCTGACCTTTTAATAATGTTTTGTTTTTGCAATAAATATTTCTTGTTAATGAATATTTGTTTAATTTTTGTGCTCTATAAAAATTTTTACAAATGTTATCGAGTTGAATCATTTACAAAGTACATGCGCATGTACATATTTTGCCCAACCAAGACTGACTTGTTCCTGAATTTAGCACTTTTTCCATACTAATCCTTATATGTTATTATTGGTCTGGATGGAGTGCCTCACGAACAGAAACCACACCATAATAATGTGCTTGACATACATGTAAGAATGGAACATGACTGTTAATGTATAGCCCTGTATCAGGGCATACTATTTAACCCCTGTCTGTCCCTCCCTATAGATTTGAGCTACAGTTTTTGTAATATTTTGTAGTGTGTTTAATGTACAAATACTAAAGGTGTGCATTCGTACAGGATTTTGACTTCTATAAAATCACAAAATGATATATAGTAGAACTAAGTCATGTTTAAGTTAGTACATCTAAAGTGTCTTACACACACAGACTTTATACATTCTCTAACAAAAGGGGCACACCAGTTTTAAGTTGGGCCTTCTAAAAAGTTTTATTTGATGCTCCATAATATGATAATTTACAAATTGCATGTTTAATGTGATATAAATATGATAAACTATAAAACCATGCAGAAGTCTAACATAATGCCAACTTTAAAGCATTAACATTACAAAGCTGGTTTTTTGTACGAATACCTGCCAGTCGTTTAGGGGGAAAAGACTTCTTTTGATTTCCCTTTTTTATAAGGACCCCCGCCCCTTTTTATAGGATAGTCAGACAACAAAATATACGATATTTAGATTAATTTTCTTCAAGTTAATCGACAAGTACCCGTTAGGATGATATATTTTATTTATTCTTGCAGGTCTAGGATGTTTTGTAAACAGAACTATTTGACAAGTTGTGTTACACTATCCTTGGAAGTTGGAACTACTATAGCTGAATATTCACACGATCTCTCATTATTTTCAAGATCTACGGGATACATGTAGTCATAAATTATTTTCCTAACCAACAAATTCACGAAAACTTCTTTACGACCGTGACAATATGTGCATAACTGTCACGATGAATAAACTGCGTCACCGTGTTTACAAATGCAATGACGTCTGGTTTCCTTATTTTACTCCGATTGACCTTTGAACCATAATGGCGGCGGTAACGTGAAATTGGTCTATGCAGTCTGCATGATTGCGCGTATTATGCAATACTATAAGTCCAAACGGTATTGTTAATATCTGTATTTACAAATTTTGCCTGCAACAATATATATCAATAATATATATCAATAAATCTTAAAAATTCCGATTATAACCCTGGATAATCAGATCAAGATGTAACAGGGAAACACCAAAAGGAGCTTGGACTTTTGGCGTGTTAATTGTAGCAAGCATTTGAATAAAATATATTACGTTGTTAAAAAAAAAAAAAAAAAAACATCTTAAAACAAAGAATACCACACCACACTGTCGGAACAATTCCAAAATTAAATACCAAAATCGTAGCAAGAGGCATAATATAATCTTGAACACTATGCATAATATAATCTTGAACACTATGCATAATATAATAGTATAATCTTGAACACTATACATAATATAATAGTATAATCTTGAACACTATACATAATATAATAGCATAATCTTGAACACTATGCATAATATAATCTTGAACACTATACATATTATAATCTTGAACACTATACATAATATAATCTTGAACACTATACATAATATACGACCACGAATATGTTCCATTGGTCGTAATCAAAATTCAGCCCTTTCCTTATTCATGATTTATCAGGGGATTTGTAGCAAGAGTTACACGGCGGGTACCAACAGTGGATCAGCAGGAACTGCTTACCCATCCGAATCACCTAGGTTACCCCCTGGTTATTATAGTGGAGTTAATTTTGTTAAATCTTTAGTTTTCTATGCAATGCTTTGTAGATCACTGTTTGGTTTTTTTCCTTTTGGCCGTTGTTTTGTCTGTCCTTCGACTTAGGACTACCCCTTTGATATCTTCAAACTTTTCTTCGCTCTGATTGAAAAAAAATTGAAGACTTCTACCACCAATATGGCCATATTTCCACTGACAAAAATGATATCCTGCACGAAGGTTCCGACGTACGTGAAACATTTTACCAAATTATTTCAATAGTCGGACTTATGCCGAAATAAGGGTACAAAGATTTTACAATGGTTTATCAGAGTATTGGAGATTTCCGAACTGCTCATAGCTTATTACACCTATAAAGAAACCGTTAATTCAGTTCGACTTATCTACGAAATCGAGCTAACCGAAAGAAATATATTCGACTACATGTGTATATTGAATATATCAAAGCTGTGGTATCGTAAAAATGAAAAAAAAACCAAATACCACACCGTCAATACCGTTACAAATCTCCAAAAAATAATAGAAACACAAACAAAATAGATACCCATAGCACATATGCATGGGTTGGTGTGCGGGGGTGATGCTACATAAACGTTAGAGAATACCGAAGAAGCAATCAAAAAGGAAAATCCAGAGAAACTGTCAACATATAGGGTACACAAGACGAAGAAAAAAAACGCAACATAATATGTGTTTGACACCACTATGCACAAACAAACACAGCTAGCGTAAATAAGACATGCAACAAGCAACTGGAGGTAAAGAGGAACCAAACATCGTTTAAGATAGTTTTATAGTCCCAATCTTTCCCACTCGTAGAAATGATTCTGCAAAACTCTATTTTACAAATAAGTAATGATTTTTTGCACATGTGCAAAAACATATGCCACTATTTTCTGGAATCATTGATATAATGATGGAAAATCTACAAATATCACTATTGTTGGTCATGGAAAACAATACTACTTTGTTTCCTGAATACTGACGTTCAGTGGTTAACTAGATACAATTTTAAAGGGAATTAGTGGTATGGGGTTTAACGCCATTTTCAACAATATTTCAGTTATATCGTGGCAGTCAGCTTTATTGGTGGAGGAAACCGTAGTATTCGGTGAAAACCACCGACCTTTCACAAGCCACTGACAAACTTTATCACATAATGTTGTATCGAGTACATCTCACCATGAGCGGGATTCGAACTCACAACTTACAATACCTACTTTTAAATATTGAATGTAGCGTAAAACAGTATTGAATAAATTTACGACAAATGTTAATACACAACATCATCACTTAGATAGATAACACATTATCTGTGAAACAAACAAATAAAATAAAGAAATCAAATTATAAAAAAAGCTCTCACAAAATTAAACCCCACAAAACGAAAGCAATGAGGAAATATACATTGAAGGAGTAGTTGCTTTTCTTTATCCATGATTGAAACCCGTCAAGCAAATAATATTTACGAAATGTGGACTACTTGGTACATCGGACACATGCATTCAAGTTGCTAAAACACAGAAACTCCACAAAGATATTGACTGCAAGAATATAAGATAGAGTTAGTTCAATATGTTGATATCACTGAACAAGTAGCTTGACAACGATAGTCACCTCTTTAGAATGCTCAGGTAATTTGGTCATGGTCTTTTGAGATTCGTAAACCCTAATAGTTAGACAAGCGAATTTTAAAATTTCAAATTGGTGATTTATATGGGAAACTAAGATCATGATTGTTTCATAACATTTTGAATTTCATAATAGTCCTTTTGTATCACACCTTAGAAACAGGTCTAGGTATTATTGTAAGATACATTTTAAGTGGTATGACGCTGTTTTTACATTTTCTTTGTATAACAACATATGTCATTATATTTGGTCCATGTGTTCAACAACTGGTATTGTGTTAAAGTGATGTGCTGAAGCTATTTTTCGTTACCTGTATTCACGTCGTACAACAATAAATGATTTTGTTTTATTTGATATTTGGTGTTTAACGCCACTTTCAGCAATATTTCAGTTATATCATGGCGACCAGTTTTATTGGTGGAAGAAGCTGGAGTACCCGGAGTGAACCACCGACCATGGGCAGGCAACTGGTAAACTTTATCACTTGTGGCTGCGAGTCCAGTGTCTTGTGTACTCAATGTTGCCAGTGTCCCTTGATTATCCATTCGTGATTGACCATTCGTGATTATCCATTCGTGATTGACCCTTCGGTTTATTCGTGATTGACCCTTCGGTTTATTCGTGATTGACCTTTTGGTTTATTCGTGACTGACCTTCGGTTTATTCGTGACTGACCTTCGGTTTATTCGTGATTGACCCTTCGGTTTATTCGTGACTGACCTTCAGTTTATTCGTGATTGACCCTTCGGTTTATTCGTGATTGACCCTTCGGTTTATTCGTGATTGACCCTTCGGTTTATTCGTGATTGACCCTTCGGTTTATTCGTGACTGACCTTCGGTTTATTCGTGACTGACCTTCGGTTTATTCGTGATTGACCCTTCGGTTTATTCGTGATTGACCCTTCGGTTTATTCGTGATTGACCCTTCGGTTTATTCGTGACTGACCTTCGGTTTATTCGTGATTGACCCTTCGGTTTATTCGTGATTGACCCTTCGGTTTATTCGTGATTGACCCTTCGGTTTATTCGTGACTGACCTTCGGTTTATTCGTGACTGACCTTCGGTTTATTCGTGACTGACCTTCGGTTTATTCGTGATTGACCCTTCGGTTTATTCGTGATTGACCCTTCGGTTTATTCGTGATTGACCCTTCGGTTTATTCGTGACTGACCTTCGGTTTATTCGTGATTGACCCTTCGGTTTATTCGTGATTGACCCTTCGGTTTATTCGTGATTGACCCTTCGGTTTATTCGTGACTGACCTTCGGTTTATTCGTGACTGACCTTCGGTTTATTCGTGACTGACCTTCGGTTTATTCGTGATTGACCCTTCGGTTTATTCGTGATTGACCCTTCGGTTTATTCGTGATTGACCCTTCGGTTTATTCGTGACTGACCTTCGGTTTATTCGTGATTGACCCTTCGGTTTATTCGTGATTGACCCTTCGGTTTATTCGTGACTGACAATTTAAAACTCTTCAAGAGCATTCAAACTATATTCGCTTTATCAAATTTGATACACAATGCTTTGATTGGATAATAGTTACGTATTATTATTGCTTAATAATTTGCGCATGCGCATATGGCACACCAACTACTGCGTCTTTATGTACAAGTATATTACCTTCATATATGTTTTAGAAAAAGTAAAACGATGACGGTCAACAATTCCGTCAAACACAAGTGTGTAATACCGGATAGGTAGAAATTAGGGCATGGCTTAGGATAGGTTTAGAAATGTGGCGGGAGTGAAACCGGTTATTTGAACAACTTGTTTTAAAAGTTTGTGGTATATCTTCATTGACAAACAAATCTTGTTATGTAATGTATACTCTTCTTTAATGGAGGAGATACAGTCTAATAAATATGATAATAAAATTAAAACTGATCCAGAAGTCAGCTATAAAAGGGATCTAAAGTGGCAACATCAAATATCAATAATGAGATCCAATCAAAACAGCCATTATAGACACAAAAATGACTGTTCTAACTCGAAAGAGCTGTTGATAAGAGAAACAAGCTCAAGTACATATCTTTATAGTATGTTCCAACATCAAAACGTTTTAACCGAAAGGATTGCTTTGAGGAAAATATTTTTGTTATCGAAGTTGATTTTGTGCGTGTTTACAACGCAGGAAACGTATTTATCAGAGCACAATTTATGTAACGTATAACAACAGTATCTACTTTAAAACTCGTTAATACGGTAATAGCGACACCTAACACTTGACAGAAAATACCATTGATGACGTGATGTTAACAAACATTACAGCAACTTAAATTTGCGGGCTTAAACAGTACCTCTAGACCTTAGTTCACTGTGTCCACGCAAAAACAAACATAGGAAGCAATATTTGTTATTTATCCACCTAAAGGTAAGAATGGGGAACATACTAAACAATGAGTTGATATACGATGTCATTGTTCGTTTTGCTGATACATTTTTGTTTGTATTTCGTTAATTGTTGACTATCACTGATTAAACTTTCCTTTTATAAAGCTATATAATAAAAGGCAGGTAAAAGTAAATTTATACGAAATTTGTCAGACATACCATTATTATGTAGAGATCAAACCTGTATTGACCTATTTTGTTACAGATGATATCTAAACCGGTACTGCAGCGACAGAACATTTGCCGAACTTGACGAATGCTTTTCTTTTTATAAATCTAAATTTGTTCTATTTTAACACTGAATGGCATGAAGGTATTGGTAGTGTCTTGCGTGATATTCTGGTGAAATGTCTTCACTTAATGCTCATGTGTAATCAACAATATATATATATATATTTATTACATACTTAGTTCAAATAAAGGCATTTTGTATGACCAATATGACCGGAAATAAACTGTCCATATTTTCACACCCCGGGAAAATAACCGGTTATTGGATTACTACAAGATCATTTCCATATCGAGGCCCGTATTGGCCCGGGCCAATATGGGCCTCGACTTCGTCTCAGGCCAATATGGGTGTCTCTTTTCTAGATGTCGGAAGTATGTAATAAATAGTTTAATACATGAGCATTTCCATATTGGCCTGGTTATCCTCCCTCGACCCATATTGGCCCGAGACGCAGTCTCGGGAAGATAACCAGGTCAATATGGAAATGCCCATGTATTAATCTGTAATTATTATCATAATCAGAAGCCGTATATTGAAGGACAGACAACATAATGGCCAAAAGAAAAAAGGACAAACAACGATCTACAAACCATTACATTACAAAGCTGGAAACAGGGAGATTCAGTTTAGTCATGTATCTCTGTATTACTAAAATGCCCTTAACCACTCATAATACCAACAAATCCATCACAAAGTCTGATTTGAAACTCGAGTTCTGTTCTATTATAATGACTATTATGACACACCAGGAAACTGTCATGCTGGATGTTCATTTTTCTAGTTTTCTGTGCTGTACTACCTTTATTTTGCTTATGTTAGTTTGTATCTTGTGTCCAATGCTGTCTGTGTCTCTTTATTGTCCCTTCGGTTTTCTCTAACGTTTATTTATGTCTATCAATATTTTACGTGTGGTTCTAAATTGTCAAACGACAAATAAACGATTGAGAAAACCAAAGGGGCAATCAAAAATGGACAACCCAGAAAAACTGGCAACAAAGCGCACACAAGAGGAGGAAAAACAAAGCAAAAACGCAACGCAATATGTGTTGGACACCACTATTCACAAACAAGCACAAACAACGTAAATAAGACATGAGCCCTCCTATAAATAACTAGAGGTAAAGACGAACCGAATGTAACACACAGCAAATTCTACAATACGAATGGACATTTTTTATAAATGCTTTGGAATTGCGTGATCAGAAGCCAAACACATTGACAATAATAACCCACTAACGAAGATCACAACTCTCGACTTTATCGTTCTAGTCAAAACAAATTCCCAAACTGTTTAGTCATAATTCTAACTGTTCAAATAATTTCCATATTTTAAATGGATAACGTGACAAAACTAATGGCATTTTTCCCTAAATATATTTTTGATTGCTACTTAATGCCGCTGGTAGCACCCTTATTTAACTCGCCGGTATCCATTGGTCTATTAGAAAGTAAGGACATATCGACCACACACCAATTTATATTGCTGTCATTGGTATTTCATCCTGGACATTGTCTGAACGATCTTGATAGATTTCTAGGAATTTAAAATCAGGCATTATTTTTGTTATAACACAATGATATTTTCAATACAAGAAGGATTCAACTTAATATTGTTGGATATAAATTGTATTTAGGCGTTCAAAGAAAATCATCTTTTTTTTAGCAATATATCATTTTCGGAAAATTAAAGAAACAATTTTGTAATTGTTTTTTTCTCTCATTATTTAATACCCACAGCAATAATATAAATCATGATCAATAAAATATACACAACTTTAACCACTTTTAATGCGGATAATAATTGACTGTCACATCAAGAAAATATGATATAAAATACCACGGATATAAACCAATAACTAGTAGATATCAACTTTAGTGCGCACGACAAGTTTCTAGAATAACCTTCATCAGGTACGGTCAAAGTTGAAAGGTTGGAAACCAAATAATTTTAAATGTTTTGGGAGCAAGTAAACCAAAGGGTCTAAACAGGATAGCCATCATCGGCTGAGGTCACCTATGTCTGAAGGAGGAGAACTTTAGTTTTTTTTTAAATAATTATATTCTTTTACAAGACTGCCATTGTGAGTATGGTCATACATAATGGTTGAAAATCGTTATGAACAATTGTTGTAATATTTCGCCGGTTATATATGAGGGGTGGCACATTACTACAATATGGAAACTATTTGCACTCAGAAGACACGATTTGGGATCTAAAACTAGTTTAACCTCGCCACTTTTTATTGAAGTTCCTGTACCAAGCCAGGAAAGTGACTGGTCATCTGTCAAAGATATTAATTTTGTTTCTTTCTACGAATGTTCTATTGTATTTAGGGACTGTTCCGACAGCGTGGTATTTTTCTACTACCGACCAAAGTACAAAACAAAATCGACATACTCAAATAAATGCACAGTCATTGTGACGGAAAGTAAAATGGTGAAAACAATTAGGTAACGTGCAATACAACACGTCATCGTGTGGCCACCAATGGTATTTGTTCAACTCGTGTTCTAATGTTTTTATTGCACGACATGCGCATGCCAATAGTTTGTTTACCATCACGTCAGCAACTAATGGCGAAAAATTGAGATCTTAAAACGTTCAAAAACTTTGAAACCACAAAACCAGAATCAATGATAACCGATTCTTCAAGCATCAAATCCAGTAAAAATGTGCACACTGTAAACCGTTATCTTAAGCCGTGACATTATTGTGTCCGATTTACGCATGGACAATTACTACTCTAAATATAGCCTCATTTTTGTAATGTTCTTATGTAATCGGCTTAACGACAAAATCTATAACTCTTTTGATGTTTTTTACTACACGATTGATTTGTATATTTCAGGTGTCAATGATCAATTTCTGTTGACGTGTTTAAATATAGCACTTAATGGCAAGTGTTTGTATTCCTGCAAGCTTGAATTTTAAAAATGCGCGACGGAAAATAATTCTTTCATGACAATCATAGTAAATTGAACATAAATAGCTAAACAATACATTTCAAAAGAAATGGTATTTTTTTATGGCAGGTGGTTTAAAAGTAATGGATGTTCGTTTCCGTGACCTTGATTTATTTATTCATATAGATGTTAACAGTACATTCTAAGTATTTTAACGAAACCAGAATATTCGGAGACAACAACCGACTTGTTGTAAATTCCTGTCAAATTGTTTTGCATAATTTTGTACAGAGGACACATCGCCAATCAAACTTTCAACTTATCTGATGACATAAATTGGTTTAATTACAAAACTCCTTATTATCATGGTCATTGTATCACAATGCCATTCGTATATATACATTATTTTAATTGTATCCTCTCAGGAACCGTTACCCTTTCTGGAGCACATGGGTTCACCCTCGGGTTTTTTGTGGCGTTCGTGTTTCACATTCTTTAGTTTTGTGTATATTGTGTTCTTCACCATTGCTTGTCTGTTGACCGTTGTTGGTTTTTTTTGCCCTTCTTCGATTTACTGATTACTATTTTGGTACCTTCAAGCTTGTCTTAAAGCATTCAGAATTAGGGAGAAATGCTTCCGCGTGCAAATTGGGGCAATATGTTTATCTTCAAAGATGCTTTTAGTTTTAGACTATTAAACACTATTCTGCTCGCACCAGAAACAATGAATGTTGTATACACTCTTTGTTTTACCGTATCTGTACCTATCATGCACTGAGTAAGCAGATATTTGGACGTTTCCTTTGATTGTCATTACGCAACTTATTCAAACATCTTAATTGTATACAATTTGTTAATTGATTCATTTAATTTTACTCTTTACCTCATTTTTCGCAACTTATCCTCTACATCCTCATCACAAGAATTACTTGAACATTTATAACGATAATGTACACATGTATTTAAATGTGTAAAAGTGGTTCATGTACTTCATACATTTTTATTAATAGATTTATTTTTGGCTAGGTCCGTGTTGCTCACCCCTTTAGTTTGTTTTGTGTTGTCCTATTATGTGTCTTTATGTTCTGAGTTCCGTGTTGTGATGTCCGTTACAATTTCTGCATAAAAAGGATGTTCGGTTCGTCTTTACCTCCAGTTGTTAATAGGAGGGCTCATGTCTAATTTACGTTGCTTGTGATTGTTTGCGTATAGTGGTGGCCAACACATATTGTGTTGTGCTTTTGCTTTGTTATTCTTCCTCTTGTGTACCCAATGTTGCCAGTTTCTCTGTATTGTCCATGTGTGAGTGTCCCTTTGGGGTTCTCTAGCGTTTATTTAAGCGATAAAATGGCTCCGTGTAAGAAAGAGAACATATTCTGGTCATGCTATATGACATTGAGCCAAGGTTTGTACGTGGTATATTCAGGAAAATACATTTCGTCGTTTTCTACACAATTACTCAAGAAATTGCTGCCATCTTTCAACAATTGTCACTATGTCGTTCGGTGATGTTCAGACAGAGATATAAACAACATGCTCTGTCAGTAATTGTTATTTTGATGGAAATAAGATGCCATGACTTTACATAAATAAATTGTATATTCGGTAACGACAAACAGAAGTGTACCAAGACAAAATATATTTTGCCTTCAACCCCATTTCTTAATATTGCAAATCCTTAGATCTTATCTCTTTTTAGCGGGTGTCTGTCTAAGCTATAAAATTTGTTCACGCCACTGTATAGTTGAAATACTGCTAATGTTGGCGTTAAGCACCAGTCAATCAATCAATCTATTGATCGGGGGTAACCGAGTGCCAAAAACAGACAAGGTTACGTTTATCTTTCATTAATTTATATATCCCATTAGGTTTTTCATTGTAAGGTTTGCAATGGTTTCTCTCTTGTCCATTCTAAATGATAACATAAAAAATACTATGCAGTAAGAAAAACAGCCGAAACAATATATTGTAAAAACTGTCTTCTGTGACCTTCTTATGTGTCATTCGACTCCAAATGCTTTTCTGGTACCCGATTGATGTAGCTCGAACGGAAAGTAGCGGTACCAGTATTAACGCGGATGTGAGAGAGAACACACTTCAAACAATTTAGAATGAAATTTGTTGTTGATCTGTTCAGTAACATTTGACAGTCGTAATATGCGTCAAGTGTGAATAAAAAGTAAAATGTATTCGCTTTCGCTCCGAAACAGGTCAGAATCGTTTGCAATATGCTTGCTTTTCTAGCTGTTAAAATTTATATTTCCCGACAATATAAATACATTGTATATTAAGCAACACAAAACAGACATTCAGCACTAGTTGCACCTCCTCGTTGGTGACCCCCGAGGGAAGCCAACAGTATTGAAAGGTGAATTAATTATCCGCTGTGTGGTTCGACGCTTCCGAAAAGTGCGTATATCAAATCGCCGTTAAAACGGAATATAAATGAGTGTCTCTTGTTTGAATAATGCCACTCCCCTTGCAGAAACTACTTTGAGGTGATATTATTTGGAGTGGCCCGTCCTAAGACTATATTTTCTGATGAATTGATTACCTCCCTTTTACTTGTGGTTATCAACTTTTTAGCCTATATTCCATCACAGTGTAATCTTGTTATCTTGAAAAATATATAGACGATATACGTACATTGTCGGAAAATATGTAATTTATTTGCACAAGCTTCAGAAACATGTAGATAAACGAGTCTTTGGCGAGATTTTCTGTCCTGTTTTTCAGTGAGTGGAAATGAATTTGATATTTTTTCCGCCGATGTACGTACATTTGTTTTGTTTTTTTATCCTGCAATGTTTAAAAGCTCAAAACAGCCAAATTTTCTAAAAAGAGTAGAAACAAGTGTCGTTCTAATCGTCTTCAATGGTGTCATCTGTGAAGACCGCTCTATTACCGGTTCTTATCGTTGCTCAACATGAATAAGATAACATGACAGTTACATCTTGGTCAGTGACCATAGATAAGATAAGATTTTTATTAAACCAATTTTTGTGCCAACAAGGGGCATATAAAAATAACACATATAAGAAAGAAAACCGAAAAATAAAAGTAATTACAACACATATATTAACTATTCTACATGGTATGTAATTACAACACAAATATTAACTATTCTACATGATATGTAGGGCTGATGATGCAGTTGTATAAAAAGGATCAATATACAAGTAAAATGTCGACATAACATTAAACTATGAGCTCCTCCTATTATCAATAATTGTTCTAGATCTTATCCCAAATCCAATAACCAAGAAATTACAAAGTTTAAATAATATGGAGCTGTTTCCATTTGTAAAAATCCATAAAAATATTGTTTATCAGATAAATTTAGGAGGTTCTGGTTATCTTTATAAATCTCATTTAACACAGTTTCTCTTTCCTTATTATATAAAGGACACTTAAATAAAAAATGAAACTCATCTTCCACATTACCTGAATTACACAACTGACAGACGTCTACTCCTGTCTAATTTAATATTCTGTCCTGATTCGTTTCTCTCATTTTCGTATCTACCAGTTTCAATGCGCAAATTATTGCACTTATTCTAAACTTACAAAAAATTTGTCTGTACTGATTTTTTTTTATATTTAAATATTCCTCCATCTTAAAGTTATCTTTTATATCAAAGTATGTAGTCAATTTTTCAGAATCTCTATATTTATCTCTTAATTTGTGCCAGTATGAAAGCAATTTCCGTCTTAGACCCTTGTTCAACTCTGTCTTAAATTTATGGTGTTTCATTTTCTTACATATATTAAAGTCCAACCCAATTTTGTTTTTCAGATAATCAATTGAGAAAAACCAGCTATTAATTCCATTTGTGGATAAGGAAATACTTTCTTTCAATGCGTGGGATAGTAATGAATTTTCTGCTACATTTTCTAGTATATGCCAATATGAAAACATGGCTACTACATGTGAAATAAATAAAGGCATTCTGCCCAGTTTTGACAAGACAGCAATATTTGTACTTCTTTTATTTACTCCTAATAGATATTTACAAAATTTAACATGTAATTTCTCATATTCCCAGTCTTTAAATATGTCATATATTTCTAAATCCTTCCTAAGGGTGACCGCCCGATTGTCCGAAGGTCCATTACTCCGAAGGTTCATTAGTCCGAAGGTCCGTTAGTCCGAAGGTTCATTAGTCCGAAGGTCCGTTAGTCCGAACTTTTTAAGGTCCATTAGTCTTGTTTTTCGACCAAAGGATAGGCATCGAACGTGTTGATTTGATTTAATATTCAGTCCTTTATCAAATTAAGTAAGAGAAGCAAGATACTCATATTCACAACCTGACTAAGCAGTGGTCTATCCAGCTGGGTTGTAGGCTGTACGCCCGGCTTTTGCTAGCAAAAAAAAATGTGTAATCGGCAAATATAGGTAAACCTTTATGTAGAAAACACGCCAAAAATTGCACCAAACCCCTGTTTTGTAATTATGGATCCAAGCGTGCTAAATCTAAAAAAAAAGAGGAAAAAAAACGCGTCGTCTCTGAAATATATGGAAATCATTCCAATGAAGTAAACCCTCCACTAAAACTCTGATCTTAACCAAATATGTTTAACCTTAAAACTTAAAAGATATTTATATATTTTAAAAGATATCTAAATATTAGATTATTATTAA
This sequence comes from Bathymodiolus brooksi, assembly GCA_963680875.1. NCBI lineage: Eukaryota > Metazoa > Mollusca > Bivalvia > Mytilida > Modiolidae > Bathymodiolus > Bathymodiolus brooksi. The sequence continues at coordinate 21,919,075 of OY804584.1, forward strand.
GACCCGTTGTTGATCCAATTAACAACTTGGATTTTTTGCTTAACAAACACTTCAGAATAATAATAACTTTATTCAATGCACAATTTTACCCCGAAGGGTTGAAGGCATATACAACTTTACAAAGAATATATACAAATTAAACAACGTACACAAGTCAAATAGACAAAGACATAGTAACAACATACAAATAAAATGAAAACAAATTCAGACTTGTCATTTACTCTTTACGAAATACTGAAAGAGTCCCTTTTGGTACGATACAAAAGAGACGATCTCTGAGAAAGGGATTAGAAAACATAAAAGCACATCTGAAATTAAGTTTTGTGAGGGACAAGTACATTCTATTAAAAAGAGAATACATAAAATCATTGAACGGACGTTCTAATGTACAACTGATGGTCGCAAAATACGGAGTGTAACCTCAAATATATACCAATTATTATGGAATATTGAAAACTCCAATCAACTACCGCAACAACTTAAGCATATGCGTACCAAATTATACATCTATGTAATTTCAGAATACCGTGTTCCATGGTTCGAAATATACAAGTACCCTTTACCAGATACGTGTACCAGATGGGGGGTCTCCTTAGATATTTTAACCAAGTGGTATACTGTAGAGGAATAACCAGTCTGTTGTTAGTGTAGAAATTCCAAACATTGGTACTTACACAATTTAGGTATGCACGCATCAGAAACAAAAAATAATATAATATCATAAAAGATCATCTAACAAATGTTTTATGCATATTACATGTAGGAAAAAAACGTACGGGTAGAAATAAATCATTATTTCCTGCAATTTCGGTACTTTGTTGTTTTATACCTTAATTTCTAGTAACACTATTTTAAGATACATGTTTGCACAAGGACGGAAGGACGGACGGACGAACGCAGATCATTACTATGTCACTCCGTCGCTTCGCGGCGGGGGACAAAAAGGGTATACGGGTTGAATATATACGTTCATTACCAGAAATAACAGAGTTCAAACGTATGGTTGGCCGACATTAGGACAAACGGACCTTCGGATTAACAGACCTTCGGACTAACGAACCTTCGGACTAATGGACCTTCGGACTAACGAACCTTCGGACTAACGAACCTTCGGACTAATGAATCTTCGGACCAATGAACCTTCGGACTAACGCCACGGAACCCTTCCTAAGTGTAGCAGAAGTAAGTAGGCCCCATATTTCCCCTCCGTACAATACAATGGGTTTGACCATGTGATTGAAAAGATGTAAAAATGTTTTAATAGGTGGATCTGTGGATATTAGATCTTTGAATAGTTTAAAGCATACATTTAGCGCTTTATTATATAGTACATGTCTAGCTTCTTAAAGTTTCCAGAAGCTGATAGCATAATTCCCAAGTATTTGTATCTATTGACACATTCTATAACTTCACTTCCAAGTTTGAAGTTCTCTGTAATAAGTCTACCAGTTTTATTAAAAATAACTACTTTGGTTTTCTTTATATTAACTTTCAAACACCAGTCTTTACAATATTGGTGTAAAATTTCAAGCTTATGTTGGAGCCCTTCTGCATTATTGGAGATGAGGACTAAATCATCTGCATATAGTAGTAAAGACGTTATTTTCTTCCCTGACAAGTTAACTGAATCGTCCCGTTCAATGTTCTCAAGAATATTTGAGAAGTCATTTAAAAAAATCTTAAAAATGTTCGGGCTTAAGACATCACCCTGTCTGCCTCATACCTCAGGAGTAAATGGGTCTGTCAGCCTATCATTAATTTTAACCGAGATGTTATTACCTCTACCATACATACTACATAGCACATTATAAAACAATCCATTAATATTACACTGCAATAACTTATATTGTATACCCGCATGGATGACAGTGTCGAATGCTTTATGACAATCAACGAAGCATGTATATAAACGTTTACTCTCTGTATTAACATATTTGTCAATAAGACACTTGAGAACAAAAAGATGATCTGAAGTTCTCGATTTCTTAGAAAAGCCTATCTGACTTTCATGAATAATACCATGATCTATCAAGAAATTTATCTAGTCTATTATTCAAAATAATGTTGAACAGTTTGCCAATACTGTTTGTGATAGTTACCCCACGATAATTTTGTGGTAATTTTGGGTTATCCGACTTGAAAATGGGTGTGATGTACCCCTCTGACCACTTATCTGGATATATACCTGCCGTGAATACAGCGTTTTATCCTGCAATCAGTACATTTCCTGTACAAATATGCTATACGAATACATTTTTGCTTTATTCGTACTAGACGAATAAACTTGTCGTACTATACGAATAAACTTTTCAGCCTACGAATAAACTTTCCTCGGTACCCTGTAGCTATGTACAGCGGAGGGCGCAGACAAGTACATGTATGAAACTGGTACTAATGTAACGCGGACCACGAGAAGACACCCTTCACAACATTTATGTAAGGCGAGGAATGACGCTTGTTTCTGTCCTTTTTGTCTATATCTGACAAGTTTTCCGACTTTTTTGACATTGCAGGATAAACACAAAATACGTACATTGTCGTTAAATATAAAATTCATTTGTACTCGCTGGGAAACAGGCCTGAAAAGCTCGCCGAAGGCTCGCTATTCTGCCTGTTTCTAAAGCTCGTACAAATAAATTGTATATTTACCGACAATGCACGTATATTATATATAAATAACATTAAGAGCAATGGAGTCAAATATACTTGAGCTGCCTTTAGCATTTCATTATATATGCTATCTAACCCAGCACTTTTATTCGGCTTTAATTTACTGAATGCCTTTAGTAGTTGTGGGGCAGTTATTTTGAAATCTATACTTGAGAAAGAAGTATATTTCATTTCCTTTATCATATCTTTTATTTTTATCTCAATTTCTTCGATTCTTTTTGCATATTGCTCTGCAACTGTAGACAAATTAGAAAAATAATCAAACCATGTGTTACCATCTATGCTATTGGCAAAATTATCGTTTTTCGTGCCTTCACGGAGGGAATTCACTAGCTGCCAGTATTGCTTTGAATCATTTGCTTGGAGCTTATCTAATCTATCTAATATATTCTGTGTGTATTCTTTCTTTTATATCTCCTCATTTTAGCATATTCTTTATTACATTTATAAAAAAAATCTCTGATATAAGGGTCACCCGGATAATTAGACATCAATGTTCTCTAACTAATAAACAGTATGTATTTTATGACTAGATATGGTTTTTGTGCCTTTTTAACTTATAACATAACTAATAATCAGTATGTATTACAATATATATATTGTAAGGGATATGTGTATGTATTTTAAGATCTTCCACGAACTCTCCAGTTACCACTGAATCTACCACCTTGGAAGTATCTTTGATGATACCCACGAAATCTAGAAAACCCTCTTTGTTAATACTCTCTATTATATTGAATGCTTCCTTTTCCTCTATTTGTGTGAACCCGAGTCTTCACGTCAATCTCCGGACGACTGTGTGAACCCGAGTCTTCACGTCAATCTCCGGACGAATGTGTGAACCCGAGTCATCACGTCAATCTCCGGACGAATGTGTGAACCCGAGTCTTCACGTCAATCTCCGGACGACTGTGTGAACCCGAGTCTTCACGTCAATCTCCGGACGACTGTGTGAACGCGAGTCTTCACGTCAATCTCCGGACGACTGTGCACCGTGTGCATTATCTATTGAATGCTTAATGTTTGCAGCCAGTACTACCACTCCATCAAAAGAGATATGATATCCGTCAGATTCTAACATTTTTGGTTTAGGATAGCCACTACTTCCTATGTTTCTATTATCACATAGCAAGACTCTATCATGTTGTCTGTATTTCTGTTTTAGCATGATATTTATGATTTCCGCCTTGTCGTTCCATTCAATATTATCTGAGCATGGTGTAGCAAGTGATATTACTACTTTTGTGAGTGGAAAAAGTTCCAATGATATATAAACCAGACTAGCCATTTTGCTGACACATTCATTGACATCGGTGGTTTTTATGTCATTCGTGAGAGTGTGATACACCAGTACTGCAGAGGGTTCTGATGGTTTGTATGACTCAAGTTTATCTAGTGCCTCTTGAATTGTGAAAGTAACTTCTTTCTGAGTGTTATATCTAGGCCATTTGTCAGGATTACTATGCTTTGTGTTGGATGTTCCCATGATCAACACCTTTGGCTTTGTGTATTTTGACTGTTTTAAAGCATCGTCATGCTGTGTGGAGCCTGTATTTACATCTCCAGATTCACCCTCGGTATGCAATTGACCCAAAGGTTTGTCGGTTATACTACCAATATGTAATTTCATGCTCATTATTTCCTGCTCCTTATCTGAAACTATTTGTTTGAATGCACAGACTGATGTTTCTAACTCTTCTATGAGTTTATTACTTGACTCTAAGCGTTTTGAAAGAAATTCATCCTCTTTTGCTGCATGTTCTCGGTATAGTTTGTAGTGGTTCTTTGTGGATTCATGTGTTGACTTTTCCTGGTCATATTTGTCCTCACTCATAAATCTTTGGTATTAAATTTTTTTTCAAGTTTGTTAGAGAGCTCTTTGTTCTTAGACTAACTTAGTTACAGTGTCATTTAGTCTTTTTATTTCTTGCTCATGCTTTCTGTCGGGAGTGGTTGTATGTGCCTCCCCCCTTGGTGTTGATGGCTTAGCATTTATCTTTATATCTAACTGTTCCAACATTTTCGACATGTAGCCTTCTTGTTCTTTTTTAAAGTTCTTATACTGTAGATCAAGGGCTGTATACTTTTCATTTATAATGTCAATGTTCTGTTTGTGTGTTTTGTTAACTGCGAGGATCAAATTAGCCTCCATCTTTTCAATTAATCCCATTTTATCTTTATCTATACTCATCTTTAATTCTTCCATATGGGCTTTGAAAGCTTCTTTAATTGGGTTGATTAGATTTTCTGTGATATTTAAATGTGACAGTTCATCGATTGTGGTACCTTCATTGCCATTTGACCCTGACTCCTGCATAACCTATTTAACTTCTGTCTCTTCAGAATTAATAAGTCAGGTTTCTGTGATACCAATGTTATTGTTTTTGTCCGATTCTACTATAGGAATTGTGTTAGATCTATCAGATACAGATATTTTGCTCACAATGCCATTTAGTATTGGGAAATAAGTGTTTTCAAATATACGAAAACCACACCCTTGAGCTTGAATAGTACCAGTTCTAAGAAAAGCTGTTATTTTAAATTGCCGGTCATTTGCTGTTAGGGATGTCGTTGCTTTATTTACTTCAACTGCAATTGATCTTACATTATCGATTGTCTCTGATTCATCCTGCCATGAAATTTCATACTCTGGGCTACTGCCTAAAAATTCATAATGGTATACCCCCAATGCTTGAATCCATAATAATAACCGTTCCTTTCTAGCCCGAAAGGTACACATGTTAGAATCCGTGTCGTATATACTTGATGCAACCTCCTCGAAATTACTTATTTTCTTGCTCTTACCGGTTGCTTCATGTAGTTGGGGGGGGGGGGGGGGGGTGCAAGTTTCATAGGGATTGTTTGTGTCATTTTCTCCGATATTGTCAATTAGGGCTTTAAGTTTTGGGGCAAATTGGCAAGCCATCATTAAATGTTAATGTAAATTTCACTAATCATACACAATTCTTCACAAATCGTACGTAGATTGGCGAAATTTGCTCTGGGCGCAAATTTTTCACGTCGCCATTTTAACCGGAAGTATATATACTTCAATCTTTTATCCAGTCAATGCAATTTGACTGCTCAAATAGAAGCAGCGCAGGATAGAACTGACATAATGCTCACTTCACGTCACCAGCAGTACATCAATCCGACCATCTGTTACAACTGCAACAATGGAAGGATATTTCAGAGGACAGAACCCAAAAATTACCAGATGATGTACATAGAATAAAGGCAGTTGTGACGGTCTAGACAGACATTATCACTCGAGAACAACAAAACTGGAGTAAATGTTATTTTTACGATAACGTCATAATTTGCTTGACGGGACATTAACCGATATTTTTCATTATCGCTATTTTGTTTATTTTCACTTTGATGTTTAGAACCAATATATTTCATATCACGTAAGCACTGAGCTGATTCCAATTATCGCTAATAGCTAAGCGTTGTCAAGGACGCACGTAGTAATATCTCTGTTTTCTTACATGAGGTTATAATGACGTCACATTACCAAATCCTTGATAAACATACTATCATAGCGTTAAAATAACTAAAGATTTGTTTTTTAAACTGGAGGACGTTTCTCAGTAATTTCTCATCTCAGGGGCTTCACCCTTCGATGAGAGATGACTGAGAAACGTCATTTCGTTTTAAAGAAAACATTGTTAATCACTTAGTATCAGACAAAAGTCCGTTGATACTGAAACTATACATACGAGATCAAAGGAACGATTTATACTGAAACTATACATATGAGATCAAAGGAACGATTTATACTGAAACTATACATATGAGATCAAAGGAACGATTTATACTAAAACTATACATATGAGATCAAAGGAACGATTTATACTGAAACTATACATATGAGATCAAAGGAACGATTTATACTGAAACTATACATATGAGATCAAAGGAACGATTTAGGTGATGACGCTTATTCCAGAAACGCGCCGGGCGCACTAAATTTGATGTCTACTTTTTTATTGTTTTTATACATTACCGATAATAAACAATATTGATTTGTTGTATCTTCTATTGTTGGTATAATAATATAAATTTTGAGGGACTGACACATTGAAATTCTCAAATATTTGTTTTCTCAGATTAATACGCGTACGTGTGATTCATCGAAGCAATATGCATCAAATGGTGTTCATGTACTACCTTTCCCCTTCAGGTACAAGCGAATTATGCACTTAATGTTAACACGTTGTACAAGAGCCATATTTATAGCACTACTATCTACAAATGTTCAGATGATGATGTGGGAATGGAAATAATTCCTTGATAGCAAAACGAGGAAAAATTCTTGAATTTTTAATTCTCTAAGTTTGAAAATATCCTGTACTGGGTGTATATACTAATAGAACACTATCTACAAATATCCCGTGGATCATGTGGGAATGGAAATATTTCCTTGTTAGTAAAAACGAGGGAAACAAATCTTGAATCTTTAATTTTCTCAGTTTGAAAATATCTTGTACTGGGTGTAGATACTTACAAGAACACCTGATAAAAATTATACACATAAATCAAAATACGACATAACATCTGTTCGTATACAACCACATAAATTTAATGTAACCCTGCTAATTTATGCGCTGGGAGAAATGTTTGTATTCTATTTAGACTATATTTATGTCCTATAAGTATATAACTGATTTCCTACATTCCCTAGGTAAATATTTATTACATTAGCCCGTCAGTAAAATACAGCAAAAAAATGCAAACGTTTTATCAAATTACTTTACATTTCCGTGGGATTATGATGAAGTGGGATTCTTATCAAAAAATAAATGTCATGATCGAATTTCTGCGAAAAATATGAAATATTGATGGAATGAACGTGAGAAGCGTTAAGAGCGTTTCTCACACGTGAAATGTCTATGTTACAACCGTGCCAGTCACCTCTTGGTGTTTGGGTAATAGAACATGCAGACAATAACATAATAATGCTAATGTTCTTTTGGTATGTCTTTATGGTCAAGTGGCGTGTTCGGGCAATATAAACGATTTTTGCACATTTATATTTCATTAAATATTCATGAGTTTTTTCCATTTCAAAAAGAACAAGTTTTTTTTTCATCCAATTGACACACAGAAGAAATTATATCAACTCTAATACCACAGGAAAATCCCCAATCTTCTCGAGGTATGAGAGAGGAAAAACTAATACCATTATTTTATTTATTCAAATATCAACGTTTAATGTTTCATAAGTTATATATATAGACATGGTGTATTCAGTGCATATCCCTACTAAATTGGCGAATTCGAAATCTGCGAGGTGTATTCGATATAACTTTACGTGAACAAGTTGCACCGATAGTTTACTCGATACAACTTTGTGCGATCAAGTTGTGATGAGGTGTGGTCGATACAACTTTATGTGATCAAGTTTGTCAGTGATTGAGGCAGGTCAGTGGTTTTCTTCTGATACTCAGGTTTGTTCCACCAATGAAACTCAATCCGCAAATTGTGTTGCTGAAATATTGTTGCAAGTAGCGTCAAGCACATACAACCTTTACCGTATCCAGAGGGACAGTGATAACAAAGACATGTGGGTTCTTATGTTCTAGTATTATATTAAAATGATGTTTTGGTCACCAACTGTCGCTACTTTCCATCATGAAGATAACCCAGAAAGAACAACACGAAATACGTCTCATTTTAACAAACAATATTGATCTGTCTGTGTATAACGCACAATTAATTTCTTGTGCAAAATCTCAATTTAGAAATATCAAAAGGTATGAAACATGGATGCTGTGAGCCATTTATATCAATGTCTGTTTGTGCAGACGACTGAACAATTATGTAATCGAAGGGCAAAAAAGTAAAGTAACAACAGTTACAACAAACCTCGTCTCTCATTATTCTGTACATACAGGAGTAATGGCATGTTGTTTTTTGTGTGTAAGGTAATTTGTTCATGTCTATTGATAGGTGTGAAATCGGGGGTGGGAAAAGAGGGGGGTCAGTTCTATTGGTCGAGGAAACCGGAGTACCCTGAGAACTCTCAACGTTAGTGGTGATAGGCACTGATTGCAAAGGTAGTTATAAATCCAACTATCATACGATCGCGACCACGACGGCCCTGTGTGTTTAGTTCTGGTGGTGCATGAAGCTACACTACTTGAGCCCCATTTGTCAGGCATTAGTAATATGCTTTGTTGACATTTGTCAGGCAATAGTAATATGCTTTGTTGACATTTGTCAGGCAATAGTAATATGCTTTGTTGACATATGTCAGGCAATAGTAATATGCTTTGTTGACATTTTTCATTATCACCCTGCAGTTTAATTTTATCCGTTGATTGTTCGTTTCCATTTAGTTTTGTGGTGATGCGCAAGCGCGCCTAGCACCGGGGGTTCATGTAAGCTGTTTGATAAACAGTCTTTGATCTATCGTGAAATAGACATTAGACATCTTTTTAATCGATAAAGTTATGATAGCCGATTGGAGATTAACCTACCATAAAGTAGGGTTTTACATGAGTAATAAAAAGAAAATTTAAGATCTTTAATTCGTTCAGCAGTAGTCATCAAAAGCATTCAAGCTGCTGTCCATAGTACACAATTACCATCTCGTTGTTGGATTTTTCTCACAGGGATTCCAATATACTTCAAATTTAATTTCAAATACATGTTAATACTAAACAATTGCAATTTATTGTCTAATTTTTTTTACTATTCATTATGATAGATATACGTAAAGTGGGCGTGAACAAATTTGGACGATAAAAACGCCCGATTTTTGTAAATTAGTATTCACTTCTGTTACGTTCGTAGCGTTCGCGTCATTTGGTAAACACGTGTAGATTGTTACGTTTGCGCCTTTGATTTATAAAGGCCAATTATGCAAAACGTATATTTTCAGAAAATTGAAAACTCATCAAGCAGATAAATCGAGCAAATGGTTTGTAATGAATTTCAAATTATTATTCAATTTTATAGGTGACCATTTAATACGCATCGCTATTTCTTACAATACAGAATTATCAGTAACCCGCAAAGAGCTGATTTAACTTATATGGAAATAGAAAATATTAAGTCTTTGATCAAATGTTTCCGATTTATTGGTATGCATATGGTTCATTTATTTACGAAGCTTAGTAACTGTGCAACATTATGCGAGGTAAGAATATGTTCTTTTGTTGACGGATATAATAATGATACGATAGCTTTTTGATCTTTTGACAATTTGCATAAGTAATCGTTTTGTTTTCATTTTTAAATCATAGAATTTACGACCTCGCTCGAGTAAGGAAGTAAATAAGTAAGTAAGTAAGCGTTCGAAAGATCTGTATGTTCTTTTATACACGTGAAAAATAAGTAAAAGTAAACACAGACGAATAGACACAATATTTTGTTTTTCATTTTTAAATCATAGCATTTACGCCATCGCTCGAAGTAAGTAAGCTTACAAACGTTCGAAAGATCTTGATGTCCTTTTATACACGTGAAAAATAAAAGTAAACAGACGAATAGATACAATATTTTTGTTTTTCATTTTTAAATCATAGCATTTACGCCATCGCTCGAGTAAGTAAGCTTACAAACGTTCGAAAGATTCTGATGTCCTTTTATACACGTGAAAAATAAGTAAAAGTAAACACAGAAAATGTACACAATAGTGTATCGCTGGTGCTTTATTTTTCGCTTAGGAACTATTGTAAAACTCCTGCGTCAGCTAATGGCAAAAACAGAAACAAATCTTGACTTAAAAGGGATAAATATAGATCAAACGTTTTGCTAACATTGATTCGGAATATCATTTCAATCATTACTTGTGTTATTATTATTTTTTGATTCAAGTAGATCGATAAATATTCATACATTTCTAACGATAATAATAAATCGTTTATAAAAGAACTTGCAAACAAGTGCAGATAGTTCAATGTTCTAATGGCTAGACAATGACTAAAGTTTATCTTAAACGTGTGAATTATTGATCAAAAATGGACTATATAATAAGATGAAGGTTTAAATCCTTAGAAAAAGTAGGATACGATAGATGATGAATTTATAACATCTAGGCGGTATTTTTATTATTCGTGGTATACAAATTTTCGTGAATTCCGTAGTATCACACCACGAAATTAAGAATTTAAAAAATGCTTGTCAATACACACACACACACACACATACAGCATATCCAGGAATTTTTGTATCGACGAAAATTGAATTTTTCCTCCAAACTCTAAATTTGGAATACCACGAAGTTGGCTGAATTCACAGTATGAAGTTTCAATATTTAGTATCCAGAAGCAGACATTTAAAGTTCATTGATCAATGTAACCTGATATTCGTTTGAAAAAAAGCAACTCCAGGCACAATATAAATACTGGGTTAAGTATAGAAAGGTCAAATTATCAAAAGGTCATAGACTCATCGAGACAAAAATAGTGCCAGAATTTTTTTAAAAGAAATTTATTACAATTAAAAGATTATTCTGCTAAGTTTTGGACATGAACTTATTTTATAAAGTAGTTTTAAATTATTTCTGATTACATCCAGACATACCAAGGAGCCGATCAGAATTGATATTAAGCCAAAAGAATGCCAAACGACAAATGCATAATGCCAAAATTAATTACAGGAACTAGAAAAGAAACCATAGCTACTTCTTTAAACCAACGTCTACCTGGGAACGAAATGATCACAACGTGTCAATAAGGATGTTTAAAAATCTAGTTTTAAATTGTTTCAATTTTATATTCCATATAGCTTTAGCTTCTTATATTGATGTCTGTAGAACGGTCGTGGTCGTGATCGGATGGCAGTTGAATTTACAGCTACTTATGCAATCTGTGCCTATCACCACTAAAATAGTGAGATCGAATTAAGCTCATGGCGATGTGTACTCGATAACGTTGGTCAGTGACTTGTGGCATGTCGGTAGTTTCCTCCACCAATAAAACTGACAGCCACGATAGCACTGAATTATTGTTGAATGTGGCGTTAAACAACATAACCCTAACCCCCTATAATGGATGCCTCCAATTTTGGCGCCTTGAACGAACCGTTGACCTTATCAGAGGGAAAAAGGGAATTCAACAAAATTAACCCTCTTTTAGAAAAGTAAATTTACGGGATCGCGAGTTATAAAATAAAACATATTCACACACTGTCGGAACAATTCCAAAAACAAATATCAAAATCATAGAAAGAGGGAACATCGATAACCCTAACACACAAATACATGACCTCTAACACACAAATACATGACCTCTAACATACAAATATATGACCTCTAACACACAAATACATGACCTCTAACACACAAATACATGACCTCTAACACACAAATACATGACCGCTCACTTTCCTGGGTGAGTGGTTATTTTCTAAAGCCAAATGAGTAATATTTCGTCTATATCATGGCGAGAACGAACACGTTGCATTCAATTAAATGATGATATGTGCTTTGTACTAGATCAACACCCTTGGATATATATTTATAGTGCTAGTTCAGTGAAACAACAATCCGCGGGTAGACATGTAGCTCCACTCGGACACATTATTCTGATTCCCTTCTTTATTCTTTCTCCTTAATAGTGCGTGCATCAAATACCAATTTCGTAGTCTTTGATTTGACCCGACCGGGGCTTGAACCCACGATCTACCACACTCGAGGCGAGCACGCTCATACGTTTACGCAATCAGCATCACACATATACGTTTAAGCAGTCATTGTCGAATAAATATGTTATAGTAATCAACTAAAAGCAAGAAACAAATATGAAGAAAAAAATCATATAATGACGTACACAGAACAGTCGACGTGGCACACACAATTTCTAAAAATGACGCAATATGAGATCCGTCTACAATAAGGTGTAAAATAAACGAAGCATGACTGTGGGAGTCAATAATTAATGAAGTCAAACGCTTGGATTTGTTTTACATCATATGAACCTATGACAACAATGTTTACGTCAAAGCTCACCATGATTTGATAAAAACAATGATAAATGTTATTATATTTAAATAAATATGGAATAGCAGACAGGAAAATGCTTCTGGAACAAATGTGAGAAATTGCAGCGTGGCTGTGTTTCCTTTCTAACAAAACAATACTTAATTAATTACAATACTTTTGTTTTAGATGCTGACACTGTTTTAAATAAGAAACATAATCCAGACCCGATGCTCTAATAACGTGGTGAAGTTTCCATCGAGTTGATAAAGAAAAAACCCCGCTTGAAACTTAATCTCCAAAGCGTTTTAAATTGGGAGGACACGAGAGAGATGAAATGTCAACAATAACAATCATAATGGATGCATTTTTGTCAACGAATACAAACTTTAATCAAATACAACAGAGTTCTTCAATTTATCTGCAAGGCCCTTGTAAACATTGAGAAAATGAATAATGTCTACAATGAGAGAGTTTTATAATAACTACTGACACGTTTATTAGTTTGCACACTTCTATGGTAGTAGCTTAGACATAAACGTTGACATCGTTCCATTTTATGAGATAAAAGAAATGTTTTTATAATTGATTTACCCATAATATACAATATAACCACGTCCGATTTGATTTTTAGATGATAGGAGGTAGAAAGAAGAGGATGTGTTTTATTAGCTTTTGAATAAAAATGTAGATGTCAAATTTAGTGCTCACGACGCGTTCTGGAATAACCAACCTTCATCAGATACGCTCAAATCTAAATACGATTTTATTTATAGAAAAGTTCTAACATGATTGGCAAGAAAAAGGGAGATTTTCAATCCACATGATATTTTCAGCTTTTATATACTTCGACCAAACCGCATAAAATACTTATGACACATTTCTCTGCACACAAGGACCACGTCGGTGACGGTTAGGATGCTCCGCCTCTAGTGTGGTATATCTTGGGATCAAACTATAAAACAAACTATTACCTTGAATACCAAGGTAATAGTCTGCACTAAGCATGCAGTATTAAGTAGTAAGAGCAAAGACTGAGTGGTTCAGAATCAGAATAATGTGTCCGAATGGAGCGACATGTCTACTGTTGGACTGTTGTTATAGTTAGCACTATTAAGATCCAACTCGATGTGTTTGTCTAGTACAAAGTGGACATTATCTCCTTTCATGTCACATAATTAAAAAAGCCCTGCACAGATTTTCTGAACGGGTGACATTTTTTTACCAAAAGACTTTCGTAACAGACCATCCATCAATGAAAGCGATTGATTTGATTTGATTTCTTTGGTGTTTAACGCCACTGTCAGCAATATTTCAGCTATATCATGGCGACCAGTTGTAGTGGTGGAAGAAGCCGGAGTACCCGGAAAGAACCACCGACCATGGGCAAGCAACTGGTAAGCTTTATCACTTGCGACTGCGAGTCGAATGCACCCTTTTTGTAATTTACACAGCCGGGCGCGAACCTACGCCTAAAACGATTGTATTAAATATTTAGAAAGAGGTATGCAACAACAAAAGAATGTGTTTCTGTGTATGGTGCATATTATTTTCTGCAATATAAAAAAAGTAACTTCTCACCCAACAAAGATGTATACCCCTGACAGTTAGATAGATGTACAGTGCGGTACAAAGATTCCAAACGACGAATTAATAAGTGAACAGTTGGAAATATTATGTAGTATTAATATTACAAGAGTCTAGGGTTAGGATTATGATGCTTAACACCAATTTCAACAATATTTCAGTTATAAAGTGGCGGTCAGTTATATTGGTGGAGGTAATCGGAGTCCCGTCAGAAAACCACCGACCTGTCGCAAGTCACTGACAAACTTTATCACATAATGTTGTACTCCTCACCCTGAGCGGGAGTCGAGCCCACAACATCAAGGTGATAGTCGCCGATTGCATAGGTAGCTGTAAATCCAACTACTATACGATCATACAATGGTATATCTAGTGCACCTCGCTATGAGCAGGATTCGAACTCACAATGTTAGTGGTAATAGGCACTTGATTGCATAGGTAGTTGTAAATCCAATAGCCATACGATCACGAGCACGACAATAAATTCCATGAACATTTATATATAGCACTGAGACACTTGTTCAGTTTAATTAAAGAATGGGGTAGGCATTTGTTGTTTGTACTAAGATGGATTATATGACTTGTATCCTAAGAAAAAGGGTGGAAGTGATTGGGGCTACCGTTTGCTCCAAAGCAAAATTTTGAGAATACAAAATATACTACAAAATGCTTGTAGTATCATCAAACTTACTTACAAACACTGAATATGTAGTTTTCAGCAGGTCTGTCTTTCATACAAAGAACTAATTGCATATACTAATGAGAGGAAATGAATTGTCGTGACTTTGGTAGATGAAAATATATTCTTCTGTACAGGGAACATGTGTGTAGGATTTGATTATTTGATTATTTTTCATTTTAAATAGAATTCATATGCATTGTAGACTGTTGTGTTTGTTATTATTTAATACATTGTAGACTTGAGTTTGCTATGATTTGCTACATTGTAGACTTGAGTTTGCTATGATTTGTTACATTGCAGAATTGAGTTTGCTATGATTTGTTACATTGTAGACTTGAGTTTGCTATGATTTGTTACATTGTAGACTTGAGTTTGCTATGATTTGTTACATTGTAGACTTGAGTTTGCTATGATTTGTTACATTGTAGACTTGAGTTTGCTATGATTTGTTACATTGTAGAATTGAGTTTGCTATGATTTGTTACATTGTAGACTTGAGTTTGCTATGATTTGTTACATTGTAGACTGCTGTGCTTGCTATGATTTGTTACATTGTAGACTGCTGTGCTTGCTATGATTTGTTGCATTGTAGACTGCTGTGCTTGCTATGATTTGCTACATTGTAGACTTGAGTTTGCTATGATTTGCTACATTGTAGACTGCTGTGCTTGCTATGATTTGATACATTGTAGACTGCTGTGCTTGCTATGATTTGTTACATTGTAGACTGCTGTGCTTGCTATGTTTTGCTACATTGTAGACTGCTGTGCTTGCTATGATTTGTTACATTGTAGACTTGAGTTTGCTATGCTTTGTTACATTGTAGACTGCTGTGCTTGCTATGATTTGTTACATTGCAGACTTGAGTTTGCTATGATTTGCTATATTGTAGACTGCTGTGCTTGCTATGATTTGTTACATTGTAGACTGCTGTGCTTGCTATGATTTGTTACATTGTAGACTGCTGTGCTTGCTATGATTTGTTACATTGTAGACTGCTGTGCTTGCTATGATTTGTTACATTGTAGACTGCTGTGCTTGCTATGATTTGTTGGATTGTAGACTGCTGTGCTTGCTATGATTTGCTAAATTGTAGTCTTGAGTTTGCTATGATTTGCTACATTGTAGACTGCTGTGCTTGCTATGATTTGTTGCATTGTAGACTGCTGTGCTTGCTATGATTTGTTGCATTGTAGACTGCTGTGCTTGCTATGATTTGTTGCACTGTAGACTGCTGTGCTTGGTATGATTTGCTACATTGTAGACTGCTGTGCTTGCTATGATTTGTTGAATTGTAGACTGCTGTGCTTGCTATGATTTGTTACATTGTAGACTGTTGTGCTTGCTATGATTTGTTGCATTGTAGACTGCTGTGCTTGTTATGATTTGTTACATTGTAGACTGCTGTGCTTGCTATGATTTGTTGCATTGTAGACTGCTGTGCTTGCTATGATTTGTTACATTGTAGACTGCTGTGCTTGCTATGATTTGTTGCATTGTAGACTGCTGTGCTTGTTATGATTTGTTACATTGTAGACTGCTGTGCTTGCTATGATTTGTTACATTGTAGACTGCTGTGCTTGCTATGATTTGTTGCATTGTAGACTGCTGTGCTTGTTATGATTTGTTACATTGTAGACTGCTGTGCTTGCTATGATTTGTTGCATTGTAGACTGCTGTGCTTGCTATGAATTGTTACATTGTAGACTGCTGTGCTTGCTATGATTTGTTACATTGTAGACTGCTGTGCTTGTTATGATTTGTTGCATTGTAGACTGCTGTGCTTGCTATGATTTGTTACATTGTAGACTGCTGTGCTTGCTATGATTTGTTGCATTGTAGACTGCTGTGCTTGTTATGATTTGTTACATTGTAGACTGCTGTGCTTGCTATGATTTGTTGCATTGTAGACTGCTGTGCTTGCTATGATTTGTTGCATTGTAGACTGCTGTGCTTGTTATGATTTGTTGCATTGTAGACTGCTGTCCTTGCTATGATTTGTTGCATTGTAGACTGCTGTGCTTGCTATGATTTGTTACATTGTAGACTAGAGTTTGCTATGATTTGCTACATTGTAGACTGCTGTGCTTGCTATGATTTGTTACATTGTAGACTGTTGTGCTTGCTATGATTTGTTGCATTGTAGACTGCTGTGCTTGCTATGATTTGTTACATTGTAGACTGCTGTGCTTGCTATGATTTGCTACATTGTAGACTGCTGTGCTTGCTATGATTTGTTGCATTGTAGACTGCTGTGCTTGCTATGATTTGTTACATTGTAGACTTGAGTTTGCTATGATTTGTTGCATTGTAGACTGCTGTGCTTGCTATGATTTGCTACATTGTAGACTGCTGTGCTTGCTATGATTTGCTACATTGTAGACTGCTGTGCTTGCTATGATTTGTTACATTGTAGACTGTTGTGCTTGCTATGATTTGTTGCATTGTAGACTGCTGTGCTTGCTATGATTTGTTACATTGTAGACTGCTGTGCTTGCTATGATTTGCTACATTGTAGACTGCTGTGCTTGCTATGATTTGTTGCATTGTAGACTGCTGTGCTTGCTATGATTTGTTACATTGTAGACTTGAGTTTGCTATGATTTGTTGCATTGTAGACTGCTGTGCTTGCTATGATTTGCTACATTGTAGACTGCTGTGCTTGCTATGATTTGCTACATTGTAGACTGCTGTGCTTGCTATGATTTGTTACATTGTAGACTGCTGTGCTTGCTATGATTTGTTACATTGTAGACTGCTGTCCTTGCTATAATTTGCTACATTGTAGACTGATATGTTTGCTATGAATTGCTACATTGTAGACTAGAGTTTGCTATAATTTGTTACATTGTAGACTGCTATGTTTGCTATGAATTGTTACACTGTAGACTAGAGTTTGCTATGAATTGTTACATTGTAGACTGCTGTGTTTGCTATGAATTGTTACACTGTAGACTGCTGTGTTTGCTATGAATTGTTACATTGTAGACTGGAGTTTGCTATGAATTGCTACATTGTAGACTGCTGTGTTTGTTATGAATTGTTACACTGTAGACTAGAGTTTGCTATGAATAAGTACATTGTAGACTGCTGTGTTTGCTATGAATTGTTACACTGTAGACTAGAGTTTGCTATGAATTGCTACATTGTAGACTGCTGTGTTTGCTATGAATTGTTACATTGTAGACTAGAGTTTGCCATGACTTGCTACATGGTAGACTTGAAATCTCAATAGACTGCTTCAGTGTAGGCTATTGAGTATGTTATGGCTACCCTAGATTATAAAATTTGCAATAATTTATTCCATTGTAGACTGTTGTGTATGTTATGTTTTTACACTGTAGACTAGAGATTGCTATGAATTGTAACATTGTAGAATGCTGTGTTTGCAATGGATTGTTACATTGTAGACTTGAGTTTGCCATGATTTATTGCATTGTAGACTGTTGTGTATGTTTTGTTTTTACACTGTAGACTTGGGTTTGCTATGATTTGTTTCACTGTAGACTGCTGTTTATGTTATGATTTGTTACACTGTAGACTAGAGTTTGTTATGATTTGTTTCACTGTAGACTAGAGTTTGTTATGATTTGTTTCACTGTAGACTAGAGTTTGTTATGATTTGTTTCACTGTAGACTAGAGTTTGTTATGATTTGTTTCACTGTAGACTTGAGTTTGCCATGAATTGCTACATTGTAGACTGTTGTGTTTGCTATCAAGTGTTGCACTGTAGACTTGAGTTTGCCATGATTTACTACATTGTAGACTGCTGTGTTTGCTATGAATTGTTACACTGTAGACTAGAGATTGCTATAATGTGTTACATTGTAGATTGCTGTGTTTACTATGAATTGTTACATTGTAGACTTAAGTTTGCCATGATTTATTATATTGCAGACTGCTGTTTTTACTATGAATTGTTACACTGTAGACTGGAGATTGCTATAACTTGTTACATTGCAGACTGCTATGTTTGCTATGAATTGTTACACTGTAGACTTAAGTTTGCCATGATTTATTACATTGTAGACTGCTGTGTTTGCTATGAATTGTTACATTGTAGACTAGAGTTTGCCATGACTTGCTACATGGTAGACTTGAAATCGCAATAGACTGCTTCATTGTACGCTATTGAGTATGTTATGACTACCCTAGATTATAAAATTTGCAATAATTTGTTCATATAGGATAGGCCATGATTTGCTACATTTCTTTCTTTAAATATTTTAAAACAATATTTTTCTACTCATTAAATATTGAAAATTACATTGTTCCAGAAGATCAGGGTCCTTGTGGCTCAATGCGTTAGGTAGTTGGATTACCTAACAACTCATAGAAGCCTATCACCAATACGGCGTGGGTCCGAGGCGCCCGCCTTTGTAAATTACAAAAAGGGTGCACTCGACTCGTAGCCGCAAGTGATCAAGTTTACCAGTTGCTTGCCCATGGCCGGTGGTTCTCTCCGGGTATTTCGGCTTCTTCCACCACTAAATCTGGTCGCCATGATATAGCTGAAATATTGCTGAAAGTGACATTAAGCACAATAAAATCAATCAATAAAATCAATCTAGAAGTTCAATCTTAAATTCTCTTAAAGTTGATTTAAGAAAAATACACACATGTTGCATGAGTTGATTTAACCGTTGAATTCATAACTTCGTGCCCATTTAAATATTTTCTATTGTATATATTTATTCTGTCAATATTTACTTTTTAAATTGATGATTCATTTGAAATCATTTATATTTAAATTACATTTTTTCAATTTCTAACATTTCTGTTTGATCTCAGAAACGTTAATAAAAGAAAATAAACGTCTTCCTTTCTTACAAATTAAAGCTTGTCAATTTACTCTAAAAAAATCAATAAGCTTCCTGCATTTTCTGTTCTAAAAATAGACTAATTAGTTCTTAATCATGATCCCTTCTCAATTACAGCAATACACAAAATATTTTCTACCATTGCAATTCCTTCAATAATTGTATTAATAAAGTCACCTAAAAGTAGAAACAAATATTGATTGTACATGACATGCCTTTATAATTTCACTATGAAAATTTGCATATCCTTTGATAGCTAACATTAAACGGAGTAAATCACAGTTATTAAAGGCGCATGAATATTTCATAGCATTTATTACGTAAGATGTTGATTGGATAAATAACGATTTATAACACATTTATTTAGGATTTTTCTTACGCGTTCCAATATATTCCCATGGAAATGAAAGTCGTAAAAATAAAATAGCAGAAAAGTTATTACATTTTTTAAATATTTGAATGAACATACAGAACGTTTTTATATAGGTTAACACATTACATTTGTCTATATTATATAAGATACATGTTCTATATTATTTAGGTTAAGATGTTAATTTTCTCAAGGATCAAATCCAAATTTATGAATATTGATCATGACAATAAAAACGTAGAAATCTAATTTAGGGTGCACGACGTGTTTCTGGGAGAACCTTCATCAGGTACGCTCAAAGCCAAAATATCTGATAGCCAAATAATATAAAGATCTTCGGGAGCAAGCTAAGCTTTCATTTTATTCTGTTTCAAGCTTTGTCCTTACAATGTATTTTATTTTTACATATAAATCAGATTAATTCTTTACTCATTTTCTGATATATTGTTAATTCCCAAAACCTGTTAGTCTTAAAAAAAAATTGGGTCTCTTCAGTAAATGTTCATAAACAAATATAAATAATTATTTTATATTGGTTTAACTTGCATTTTTCTGTATTATTTTGTTAATATGTGGTGATATACTCAGCATGTATTTAAAATATTGTTTGTTTATTTTGTGTTTGTATGCAGGAGATGTATTAATTTAAACGTCTTGCTTCTTTCCGAATCCCATTATAGATTCTTTGCACCAGAACTAAATGAGATTATTAAATAAAAAATAATGTTTAAACAAAATACACATATTGATGGAAATCAAATGAATCCACAATATTTTATCATGGAAATTGAAATGATATAAATTTGAGGCCAATTCTTTTTTTTTGTGGAATATGGAAATAAATGCATTAAAATCCTGTACGGTGGAATATGAATATAAATGTATTATAATTCGGTATAGGGCAGAGTACTGGGTTAGCATTTATTAATAAGTTACGCAATAATATTAGACTATTATTTTGCAATGAATGGTAAAACACTGGTTTATGCTTAATCTAAAACTCCATATGCAGGGTTGATATGAAGAAAGTAAAAAACAATTGTTGTCAATGCAAATACATTTTTCTTTTTTATGCATTAAATAAATACATATAGTTAAATGATCTTAAGCATACAAATATATATTTTATAAATAAATTTATATATTTTTTTTATTAAAATTTAATTTGACATTTAGAAACAATAAAAAACCGAGAGAACACATTCCGAACATTTCATGAATGGTTTTTTATTGTAATGAAAGTCTAAAACATACAACTAGATCCCAGTCAGACAAGTAATATTTTCATATTTTTAATGGAAAGTAAACGTCTTAGGACGTGTGTAGGTATATATATATATAAATCAATTGTCAGGTGTCTGTTTGTTTCAATGTTTATTTCTTTTTTAAATGAGAGATCAAAGGGTTAAATTATATATGTATATATCACATCACATGTTGAACCGTAAAAAAAAACAATAGAAGGAAATTTTACATTCTATCATAGATTTAAACAAAATTTAAACTTTAAATATGGTGGCCATCAATTTGTGTTGCCCTAATGTTTTCTCCATTTGCTTAGGCTTTAGATTTGACGGTAATAATTTTTTCCAGCTTCTCAAATATTTATGTACAAATAATATTGTGTATTTCTACTTAAAATTAAATAAAAAATAGTTCTCCGGTTTCCTTCACCAATAAAACTGACCGTCACGATATTTAACTGAAATATTGTTGAAAGTGGCGTTAAACACCATAACAATCAATAAAAATGTTTCTCGATGATGTTTTCTTTAAAAAATATATATAAAAACCCCAACTACCCTAGATGTGGCAATTATATATATATATATATTTCTATCTTGGAATTAAATAAAAATCAACTTGTTCTCGCCATGATATATTTGAAAAATTGCTGAGTTGGCGTTAAGCAACAATCACTCACTCATAAATAAAAAGACAGGTTTCATCTGTATACAAAATATCCAGGGTATATTTATATTCTTATTTCCCCCTTAAAATAATACTTATCAACAAAAGAGATAATATGGAGATTATTACTCCGTAAAAGATAAACAAAGACAAAACTCGTTAGGTTTAAAATAATGAGAAAAGTCATAGCATAAATAAAACATGCGACACAACCGGTTATCAATTTAGTCTGGAGAATAGATACATTGTAGGCCATTGTTGTGTCCTGAGGTCTTGTGTTCGTCACCAGGAGTATATTATTTCTGTCAAAGATATAATTCTTCACTTTCACCGCAAATATTCTATGTTCTTCTAATTAATTTTGACGACAAAATAGATAAATGGGATAAGTACCGGTTGTTTGTCAAACTGGAAGAATTAGCAGATGTGGTGTCAAAAATCATATTTATATATATTTACATCCATATGTACACAAATGTGTTTCATTCGTTTAATCATGTGTTTATGTACATTTGAATGTTTATTTTGCACAAAATTATTTTTTCACTACTATTTTACAATTAACAAAAAAAAATATAAAGAAAATAAAACAAATAATAATATGTGTACAAGAATTGACATATTTCAATTAATAAGTTCATGATACTTTATTTCAATTCATGGTTTAGCTTCAATTCTTAAAATCTAGTCTAAATGAAATATTTCCTCCAGATTTGAGTGAATACATGTTTTACTTATGGCTAAGAAACAGTAATATTATATCACAATAATAAATGTGCTTAATAAAATCACTTGAAAAAAATAAAATAATACGTAGGCAGCAACCATTTTCTTATTCGGGGAAAAGGAGGCCGGGGTTGGGTGCTGGATTTACTTTTAATGACCATTTGGTCTCCAATCTGGGAAAGCAATTTTCAATCTCGCCTTTTTCCGTACATCATTTTTTTTAAAAAAAAATTTTTTAAGCAATATTGACTCTCGACATCTAGGCTAAACCCAAATGTCAAGAGAGAGAGAGAGAGAGAGCGAGAGAGAGTGTGAGAGGGTAAAGTAAAAAATGTTTGTGCGATTGATAAAATCCGTTTTATATCAAATAAATAATAATACCTCGTGTATTACTTGTAGCCAGGATGCCATGCTCTACTTCAAATTTTACAGCTATCGTAAGCCTCATGTCTCATTTATCATCTTACGAATTTGAGATTTAGAACAAGGGCAAAATATCGTTTTAATAACAATTTTCATCTTGTAGGGCTAATAAGATTTAATAGCAGTATCATTGAATCTTTTAGAACAAGGGCAAACTATCGTTTTAATAACAATTTTCATCTTGTAGGGCTAATAAGATTTAATAGCAGTATCATTGAATCTTTTTACACATCGTGTATTTGCAATAAAACTACCACGATATTTGTATTTAAACATACTAAGAAATGCAAAAATGTGACAAAAATTTAAGAAATATATGTATTGGCTTATTGCTATTTTAATCAATTTCAAAATAAATTTGAAATATACATTATTGATATTATAGAATATTGAGTTGTCATATTGGAAACTTTCTTCATAATAATTTATTCTGTTCAATCTTCCCTGTATATATATGTTATTCCGATTGCTTGTTTATCTTGCAAAATATATCTTAAGATTGGATGGAGATTATACCAACAAAATAGTAATAGAATTTGATTGATTTACTTATTTAAACAACAGAGCATTCAAGCATACTATATTGTTTATTACCTTTCAAAAGCTCCTTGTAGAAATCACAAGAGGTTAAGAATCCTACAAGAAAATGATAAAAATTCTCTCCATATCAAAAAGGCAAAATATAAATCACTGCACAAGAAAAAAAAACACGAACATTTTCACAGAACTTGGAAAACCAAATGATTTTTTTTTCTTACAAGAATCTCAGTTTTGTATACATAGGAATTATTTATCATTGATTTAAAAATAATTTATATCATTTGTGACCTTTTGCCCATCTTTATAAAACTCTTTAATCAATTTTAGAGAAAGTCAATGATGAAAAATTAGGGCGATCTGACAATTAGGTTTAATGTGTAACACATAACGATTTGACCACTTGTAGAGGTGTATTTGGTCATGCATTGACGTACGTTAAGAAATAACTGTAAAAGACCCTCAACTCACCACTGTTTTATAGCTCCTTATAAACATTAACATACAATAAAATAAATAACTACAACAATATTAAAACTATTAACTTACGGCAGTTGTCGTAAATCTTCCAAGCTGTATGGCTTTTGCTACATCGACGAAAAACCCATTTTCACAGGATCGTTCATTCTTTTTATGGCCAGATAATCTTTATGGTTTTTAACCAATCACAGCTCGAGATTTAAATCATTTCACAGTGTGTAGTACGTTCATATATAAATATTTCATAATAATGTGTTTTTTTTATTGATATTGTGTTTCCTTTGTAGAGATCATTGTAAATATGAGAACGTTTTGTTTTTATTTTATTTTCTTTGTTTTAATTCATAATTTGGTAACGCTCTCATTGTAATATTGAACATCACAAGGAAATTATTTTTTTAATTTTTATTGATAATCATATACTGATAAAGAACAGAGTCTGGATAAAGAATAACACAAATTAATAAATATTAATAAAAAATCAGGATATTAGATGGGAGTATGAAAATGAATTTAACGATTTTCTTTTTTAAATTTGAATAAAAAATATTAAGTTAGCAAAGTGTTCATTTATTTTATATTATTTCTTTTCGATTTTATTCAGAAATATATTTTTTTTGTATTAGTAGATATACTTAAAAACAGAATACTGATATAAAAAACAAAAACAAAAGTCACAATAAATAGTCGAAATAAAAATAAAGAAAAGAAATAATGATAAAATAAAAGGAAAATAATGTGTATCAAATACTTTTATTTATCTATTGTAATTAATGTAGTTTTAAGCTAGGTTAAAACCTACAAAAATCAGATCATATTGCAAAAATATTGAAATAAAATATCACTTTTAAAATGATACACATTTATTTCAATAGAAAAGGAATTTATGTGTTAAAAAAACCCTGATCAAATCATGAACTAATCCTCAAATCTCCCGTTTAATAAAAAGAGATGCAAAATATTTAATCTTTTTCTATTGGGTATGACAAATCTATGATTTATTTCGCATGCGTTTCTTTTTAATACAATACAAGAATTAGTAAAAAGTTTTTAAGACAAAAACTAATCTTATAGTGGAATAACGCTTTGTGTTTTTTTGTTTGAACGCTAGTCATTTTCTGTATAAATGTTATGTTTTATGGGTATTTTTAAGACGAAAGACGGATGTGCTTTATAAACAAGCTATAAATTATCATCTGACAAAGAAAATGGATGTGTATCGAAACCGCACCAAATGAAAAATTTACAGTCTTTGGTTGAAGAAGAGGGTTCCATAGGGTTGTTCAAAGGATAATATAAAAAAAAGAAGGAAAACCAAAATAATTAAAAAAAATTTTTTTTTATTTAAATTTAAGAAAGGGAAACAAAACGAGGGAAAACAAATACAATTATATAAATAAAGTTAATATTAGTACCGCTAAAATGAAATACAAAGACAATCGGTTACCATGGAGACAATATTAGTATTTAAGTTATTTGTTTTTTTCAACAAAGATTAAAAACAACAAAGTTGAAATGACACACTGTCAAACTGTATTTATGTATAAGAGTTAATATATAAAATTACTAAGTAGTTTTAGCATTGGTAAGATTCTTCGTGAATTTATCTGTTTTTGCTATTTTTCTATTGAATTTTAGAATTGTTCCGACACTTGGTATATGTTTCTTTATTATATTCAAAGGTTATTTCTATCCAATAATCTAAATAGGATTTTTGTTCAAAGCTTAATCAACAATAGGATTTAGCTAACATACTTTTAAATATTTGATTATTTTTAAAATGGTGTGTAAATACAGATAAAAAAATCTAAAATAGGAATTGATAACCCTAAACACATATACATAACCCCTGGCTTGGAACATCTACACTTCAATAACACAGGACAGAGTAAAACTACAAAATATGGATCAAAGCTGCTCCTTTAGTTATGGGATAAGGTCATAAGGTCATGTACAAGTGTTTTTTTCCCAAATGTGAGTAAAATGTTAACCCTCACATATAACTAGGCGAGCAGCAATGTTGTACAGAATGCGTAGTCGCAATCTTGAGCTTTATACATAATTCATTTAATCTTTGTAATGTAGAAGTTGTTATATGTATAATATTAATTCTATTAAAGAGAACCGATGGCTTCAAATCAATCATAATTAAATATTAAATACATGTATTTTTATATAAGGCCTTCGTAACTTTTTGCAGATGACACCAAATTGTATGCTGTGGTTAATGAGGAAAAGCAACAAATCAGTTTGCAAAATGATATAGATAGTTTATTGAAATGGTTAGACAGGTGGTTATTGAAATTTAACAAGTCGAAATGCAAGCATATACATTTAGGACCTAACACCAACATAAAATATAAAATGAGAGAAAGTAATATACAGCAAGTAACAGAAGAAAAAGATCTAGGGATAATAATCGACGACAAGCTTAAATTCAAACAACACATTAATCTACAGACGAAAAAGGCAAATCAAAGATTAGGAATGATCAAAAGAAGCTTCGATTTTATGGATAAAGATATGTTTCTAACTGTATTTAAAAGTATCGTAAGGCCACACCTAGAATATGGCAGCAGTGTATGGTCAGTGATATACAAAAAAGAAGCCATACAATTGGAAAATGTTCAAAGAAGAGCCACCAAACTGATTAAAAATATACAACATAAAACCTACACTCAAAGATTGAAATATTTAGGGCTACCATCACTCCAATACAGAAGACTCCGAGCTGACATGATTGAAACTTACAAAATCCTCAACAATATTGATAAAGTGCAATATGAGCAAATTCTTCCTTTAAGTCAAACTACCACTAGGGGTCACAGCAAGAAATTATATAAAAAGAACTGTAGAACAAATGTTAGGAAATATAGCTTCTCGCAAAGAGTTGTGGATGAGTGGAACAAAATACCAAAGAAAGTAATAGACTCGCAGACAATCAATACTTTCAAGAGCCATTTGAACAATCATTGGACAAATCTGGATATAAAATTTTCACCAGATATCTACCAACCGAGAGATGAAAAGAATTTATTAAGAAGGGTCCAAGGGGCTGAATAGCCCATATTCCAGACCTCGGAAACAGGTAAAACAGGTAAGACACAATAGTGAAACAATGGCCAACATCGAACCACAATCTATAATATAGTATTATTACGTGATGTTTTTCATATTGGCCTAGTTATAGGTCCGAGGCCTGCTGTATTGACCTGAGGCGCAGCCGAACCCAATACAGCAGATTGAGGACCTATAACTAGGCCAATATGAAAAAAACATCACGTAATGATACCTTTATTAATTAACCAGTCCAATATCTCTCGGGATTTTACCTTGAAATTGTCGAAATGTCTAGCAGATTCCGATCTAGTTGTTATTGGACTGACTGGAATTGGACCAATACGGAAAATATCCGTATTGGACTGGTTTTTGCCGTATTGGCCCAATGAAAGTTTTTATATTGTATTGACAGATTTGATCATATAAAGGCTAATAAATCAAAGGTAATTAATAATACATTGTATTTAACCAATAAACATCAAAGATACCGATATTGATTGAATGCACATTTTTGTATTTCATATTCTACGGTGCAGCTTGCACAAAGCTAGTCGGGACATCCAAATATGTATACTAAACATGGGAGATCAGATTCACAAATGTCTAATCTGCCAGGCAAAGACAGCTATTTATGACGGGAATTAAGAACAGGTTGAAGATGGCATAAAGGGCAACCAGAAGTCGTAAATAGAAGGACGCAAAATACAATATACGCCACAAGAAAGAGGACAGAACCAAAAATAGTTGTCAAAATAACAATATAAAAGAGAAGTAGTAACATCAACTCCACTGAAAATCGGGGTCTAACTCGGGTAAGTAGTTCCTGCTCTACTAGTAGCTCCCGTCGGGGTCTAACTCAGGTAAGTAGTTCCTGTTCTACTAGTAGCTCCCGTCGGGGTCTAACTCGGGTAAGTAGTTCCTGCTCTACTAGTAGCTCCCGTCGGGGTCTAACTCAGGTAAGTAGTTCCTGCTCTACTAGTAGCTCCCGTCGGGGTCTAACTCAGGTAAGTAGTTCCTGCTCTACTAGTAGCTCCCGTCGGGGTCTAACTCAGGTAAGTAGATCCTGTTCTACTAGTAGCTCCCGTCGGGGTCTAACTCAGGTAAGTAGATCCTGTTCTACTAGTAGCTCCCGTCGGGGTGTAACTCAGGTAAGTAGTTCCTGCTCTACTAGTAGCTCCCGTCGGGGTCTAACTCAGGTAAGTAGTTCCTGTTCTACTAGTAGCTCCCGTCGGGGTCTAACTCAGGTAAGTAGTTCCTGTTGTACTAGTAGCTCCCGTCGGGGTCTAACTCGGGTAAGTAGTTCCTGCTCTACTAGTAGCTCCCGTCGGGGTCTAACTCAGGTAAGTAGTTCCTGTTCTACTAGTAGCTCCCGTCGGGGTCTAACTCAGGTAAGTAGTTCCTGCTCTACTAGTAGCTCCCGTCGGGGTCTAACTCAGGTAAGTAGTTCCTGCTCTACTAGTAGCTCCCGTCGGGGTCTAACTCAGGTAAGTAGTTCCTGCTCTACTAGTAGCTCCCGTCGGGGTCTAACTCAGGTAAGTAGATCCTGTTCTACTAGTAGCTCCCGTCGGGGTCTAACTCAGGTAAGTAGATCCTGTTCTACTAGTAGCTCCCGTCGGGGTCTAACTCAGGTAAGTAGTTCCTGTTCTACTAGTAGCTCCCGTCGGGGTCTAACTCAGGTAAGTAGTTCCTGTTGTACTAGTAGCTCCCGTCGGGGTCTTTCTCAGGTAAGTAGTTCCTGTTCTACTAGTAGCTCCAGTCGAGGTCTAACTCTGGTAAGTAGTTCCTGTTCTACTAGTAGCTCCCGTCGGGGTCTTTCTCAGGTAAGTAGTTCCTGTTCTACTAGTAGCTCCAGTCGAGGTCTAACTCTGGTAAGTAGTTCCTGCTCTACTAGTAGCTCCCGTCGGGGTCTAACTCAGGTAAGTAGTTCCTGTTCTACTAGTAGCTCCCGTCGGTGTCTAACTCAGGTAAGTAGTTCCTGTTCTACTAGTAGCTCCCGTCGGTGTCTAACTCAGGTAAGTAGTTCCTGCTCTACTAATAGCTCCCGTCGGGGTCTAACTCAGGTAAGTAGTTCCTGCTCTACTAGTAGCTCCCGTCGGGGTCTAACTCAGGTAAGTAGTTCCTGCTCTACTAGTAGCTCCCGTCGGGGTCTAACTCAGGTAAGTAGTTCCTGTTCTACCAGTAGCTCCCGTCGTTTTACTCTTGTTGCAAATCCACAAGTAGCATACTGGCAACCATGATTTACATTGATTTGGTAGAGCGATAATCCGATTAATTGTACATCATTTAATACAACCAGAAGTGTAAACAAAATGTAATCTGACCTAGCGAAAGGGGTCAATCATTCTGTTCTGTGCACGTTTTCCATCGGTGTGGTGTCGGTTAACCTTTGACAAATTCATCTTTTCTTTCTTAGATTACTGAATTGATTGAAACCCAGCGTCAATATTGATTGATTTTTGGTGTTTTAATACCACTTTCAGCAATATTTCAGCTATACAATGACCACCAATTTTAGTGGTGGAGGAAGCCGGAGTACCCGGAGAGAACCACCGACCATGGGCAAGCAACTGGTAAACGTTATCACTTGCGGCTGCGAGTCGAGTGCACCCTTTTTTGTAATTTACAAAGCCGGGCGCGAACCCACGCCGTATTGGTGGTAGGCTTGTACGAGTTGTTAGGTAATCCAACTACTTAACTCATTGAGCCACCCGGCTCACCTTCCAGCGTGAATAATAATATGCCCTGCATGATGGACTCGATTCTCAAATGGTAGCACCCAAACAATCGTTGCTTGGTGTGAGTTTTTAGTCTGAATTCGAACTCCTATTGATTGTTCATGATTATTTTATGACTATTACTAAACGGGTGGTTTTATATAAACCAAGCGTTTACCTAATATACAGCTGTTAATGCCATGCTCGTAGTCCCTCATGTTCAGTCACATCCATATCCTTTCTTGTTAATATAATAAGCATAAACTTTGCATCTAGTTATCTTATGTAAATGACACAATCGTTTAAGGGATTATTATTGATACTATTGCGTCAAGAGGTCAAGAGGTTGAATTTCTGCTTTTTTTTTCTATTGTGATTTAGCCCCGAGTACTCGAACATTGTTGACACCGGTAATGCGTCCGATGAAAATTGAGTTACGTCATGAAAACGCTCGTGGTCAATGACTTAGTCAATTCATTATTGTTCATATAGAGATCTGGAAATTTAAGTGCATTTGCTAGTGAACTTGTATTGACTGATCTTGATCTATGGAAAATCCCGAAAAGATCAAACGGAAAATGTTTCCAAACAATGAAACAGTTTGATTGGCTAACGAGCATTGTCGGAAACTGCAAATTATTTGTAAATAACGACTCCCTTTTATTATTGGACGACGAAGTATACAAAGCCGAAGTATACAATGCTCTATCTCTGCATGGACGCCTTTGTTACATTTCTGCATGGACGCCTTTGATACATTTCTGCATGGACGCCTTTGTTACATTTCTGCATGGACGCCTTTGTTACATTTCTGCATGGACGCCTCTGTTACATTTCTGCATGGACACCTTTGTTATATCTCGGCAAGGACGCCTTTGTTACATTTCTGCATGGACGCCTCTATTACATCTCTGCATGGACGCCTCTGTTACATTTGTGCATGGACGCCTTTGTTACATTTCTGCATGGACGCATCTGTTACATCTCTGCATGGACGTCTCTGTTACATTTCTGCATGGACGCCTCTGTTACATTTCTGCATGGACACCTTTGTTATATCTCGGTAAGGACGCCTTTGTTATATTTCTGCATGGACGCCTCTGTTACATCTCTGCATGGACGCCTCTGTTACATTTCTGCATGGACGCCTCTGTTACATTTCTGCATGGACGCCTCTGTTACATCTCTGCATGGACGCCTCTGTTACATTTCTGTATGGACGCCTCTGTTACATTTCTGCATGGACGCCTCTGTTACATTTCTGCATGGACGTCTCTGTTACATCTCTGCATGGATGCCTCTGTTACATTTCTGCATGGACGCCTCTGTTACGTTTCTGCATGGACACCTTTGTTATATCTCGGTAAGGACGCCTTTGTTACATTTCTGCATGGACGCCTCTGTTACATCTCTGCATGGACGCCTCTGTTACATTTCTGCATGGACGTCTCTGTTACATTTCTGCATGGACGCCTCTGTTACATTTCTGCATGGACGCCTCAGTTACATTTCTGCATGGACACCTTTGTTATATCTCGGTAAGGACGCCTTTGTTACATTTCTGCATGGACGCCTCTGTTACATCTCTACATGGACGCCTCTGTTACATTTCTGCATGGACACCTCTGTTACATTTCTGCATGGACGCCTCTGTTACATTTCTGCATGGACGCCTCTGTTACATTTCTGCATGTACGCCTCTGTTACATTTCTGCATGGACGCCTCTGTTACATTTCTGCATGGACGCCTCTGTTACATTTCTGCATGGACGCCTCTGTTACATTTCTGCATGGACGCCTCTATTACATCTCTGCATGGACACCTCTGTTACATCTCTGCATGGACGCCTCTGTTACATTTCTGCATGGACGCCTCTGCTACATTTCTGCATGGACGCCTCTGTTACATTTCTGCATGGACGCCTTTGTTACATCTCTGCATGGACGCCTCTGTTACATTTCTGCATGGACGCCTCTGTTACATTTCTGCATGGACGCCTCTGTTACATTTCTGCATGGATGCCTCTGTTACATTTCTGCATGGACGCCTTTGTTACATCTCTGCATGGACGCCTCTGTTACATTTCTGCATGGACGCATCTGTTACATTTCTGCATGGACGCCTCTGTTACATTTCTGCATGGACGCCTCTGTTACATTTCTGCATGGACGCCTTTGTTACATCTCTGCATGGAAGCCTCTGTTACATTTCTGCATGGACGCCTCTGTTACATTTCTGCATGGACGCCTCTGTTACATTTCTGCATGGACACCTTTGTTATATCTCGGTAAGGACGCTTGTGCTAGATTCCCTCATGGACGCCTTCTATGGGGAATAATGGAGAATGTGCCCCCAAAAAATGCCACGTAGGAGGATGGGTATATAGGTCAAATTTATATACTTCTGGAATGCTCCTTACAAAATAACTAAAGATCAAATGTATAACCCAAAATAACCACAGGAAGTGACGCATGTCAAGGAGGACAACTTGGAGATAATGTATGAAAGCCTGTACCAGCCATAATAATTGGTAGGAATTCATAATAGATTATTGATTGACAGTTCATTAGGTCAAAGCCGGTGTGTGATATTAGTAGTCATAGGTGATTGATAGAAAACCCTGTGTTAGATTTAAAAAAGCTGACATGTAAGATTTACACGAATAATTTTACATTTATTTTTAGGATTACGAATTATAAGAGGGACAGTCGTGGTCGTGATCATATGGTAGTTGGATTTACAACTACATATGTAATCAGTGCTACCTATCACCACTAAAGTTGTGAGTTTGGATCCCGCTCATAGCGAGGTGTATTCGATACAACTTTATATGATAAAATTTGTCTGGTATTTCGGTTCATCCACCAATAAAACTGACCGTGATATAACTGAAATGTTGTTGAAAGTGGCGTTAAACATTATTACCCCAACCCGAATTAAAAGGAAACAGAATGGGATGGGAAATGGGAAGAACACATTTCAAATCAGGTTTATGAAAAGATAGCTTAAATAGTGATGGGCAACAATTCCCTCATATTTACAAAACCCGAACAAAAAAGAAAACGAATGAAGTAAAAATTATAGATTGCTAAGTGTATGGTCTGTAGTCTGAATATACCTTTTATATATTTATTGATACCAGAGACCTCTATATTTGTCTCGACGTTACTAGTCAGTAAAATATCTGCATGATGGATCTCTTTGAATACTGTGGTATATATTGTAGCAAATTCATGATTTTTTTGTTTTGATTTTTGGTGTTTTAACTCCACATTCAGCAATATTTCAGCTATATCATGGCGACCAGTTTTAGTGGTGGAAGAAGCCGGAGTACCCGGAGAGAACCACCGACCATGGGCAAGCAACTGGTAAACTTTATCACTTGCGGCTCCGGGTCAAGTGCACCCTTTTTGTAATTTACAAAGCCGGGCGCGAACCCACGCCGTATTGGTGATAGGTTTGCATGAGTTGTTAGGTAATCCAAAACACATATAGATGACCCCTAGCACACATATAGATGACCCCTAACACACATATAGATGACCCTAACACACACATAGATGACCCCTAACAAACATACAGATGACCCCTAACACACATATAGATGACCCTAACACACATATAAATGACCCCTAACACACATATAGATGACTCTAACACACATATAGATGACCCCTAACATACATATAGATGACCCCTAACACACATATAGATGACCCCTAACACACATATAGATGACCCCTAACACACATATAGATGACCCCTAACACACATATAGATGACCCTAACACACCTATATATGACCCTAACACACATATAGATGACCCCTAACAAACATACAGATGACCCCTAACACACATATAGCTGACCCCTAACACACATATAGATGACCCCTAACACACATATAGATGACCCTAACACACATATAGATGACCCCTAACACACATATAGATGACCCTAACACACATATAGATGACCCCTAACATACATATAGATGACCCCTAACACACATATAGATGACCCCTAACACACATATAGATGACCCCTAACACACATATAGATGACCCCTAACACACATATAGATGACCCTAACACACATATAGATGACCCTAACACACATATAGATGACCCCTAACAAACATATAGATGACCCCTAACACACATATAGATGACCCTAACACACATATAGATGACCCCTAACACACATATAGATGACCCCTAACATACATATAGATGACCCCTAACACACATATAGATACCCCTAACACACATATAGATGACCCCTAACACACATATAGATGACCCCTAACACACATATAGATGACCCTAACACACATATAGATGACCCCTAACACACATATAGCTGACCCCTAACACACATATAGATGACCCCTAACACACATATAGATGACCCTAACACACATATAGATGACCCTAACACACATATAGATGACCCCTAACACACATATAGATGACCCTAACACACATATAGATGACCCTAACACACATATAGATGACCCCTAACAAACATACAGATGACCCCTAACACACATATAGATGACCCTAACACACATATAGATGACCCCTAACACACATATAGCTGACCCCTAACACACATATAGATGACCCCTAACACACATATAGATGACCCTAACACACATATAGATGACCCCTAACACACATATAGATGACCCTAACACACATATAGATGACCCCTAACACACATATAGATGACCCCTAACACACATATAGATGACTCTAACACACATATAGATGACCCCTAACACACATATAGATGACCCCTAACACACATATAGATGACCCCTAACACACATACATATGACCCCTAACACACATATACATGACCCCTAACACACATATAGATGACCCCTAGCACACATATAGATGACCCTAACACACATATAGATGACCCTAACACACATATCGATACCCCTAACACACATATAGATGACCCCTAACACACATATAGATGACCCCTAACACACATATAGATACCCCTAACACACATACAGATGACCCCTAGCACACATATAGATACCCCTAACACACATATAGATGACCCCTAACACACATATAGATGACCCCTAACACACATATAGATGACCCCTAACACACATATAGATAACACCTAATACACATATAGATGACCCCTAACACACATATAGATACCCCTAACACACATATAGATGACCCCTAACACACAAACAGATGACCCCTAACACACATATAGATACCCCTAACACACATATACATGACCCCTAACACACATATATATGACCCCTAACACACATATAGATGGCCCTAACACACATACATATGACCCCTAACACACATATACATGACCCCTAACACACATATTGATGACCCCTAACACACATATAGATGACCCTAACACACATATAGATGACCCTAACACACATATCGATACCCCTAACACACATATAGATGACCCCTAGCACACATATAGATGACCCCTAACACACATATAGATACCCCTAACACACATACAGATGACCCCTAGCACACATATAGATACCCCTAACACACATATAGATGACCCCTAACACACATATAGATGACCCCTAACACACATATAGATGACCCCTAACACACATATAGATAACACCTAACACACATATAGATGACCCCTAACACACATATAGATACCCCTAACACACATATAGATGACCCCTAACACACATACAGATGACCCCTAACACACATATAGATACCCCTAACACACATATACATGACCCCTAACACACATATATATGACCCCTAACACACATATAGATGGCCCTAACACACATATAGATGACCCCTAACACACATATAGATGACCCCTAACACACATATCGATGACCCTAACACACATATAGATGACCCCTAACACACACATAGATGACCCCTAACACACATATAGATGACCCCTAACACACATATCGATACCCCTAACACACATATAGATGACCGCTTACTTTCTTAAACTGATACTTTTTTAGTGTAGATTTCAATAATAAATAACCCTAATAAATCACGGCACTACTGAAACACTGACTAATGGGTACGTTATTTACGGATGACCTGCAGCATTAATGTTGTACTGTGTTATAATACACTGTTGTGGAGTTCAACAGCAGGTATGTCGATACCTTACCTTAATATGAAGAAGTTTTATAACGCTTTGGCATTGCAGGATAAACTCAGGTGCTCGCGAAGGGTAAGCAGTTCCAGCCTCGTATAAGATACCCGCCATGTTGTATAAGATACCCGCTATGTTGTAGAAGACACCCGCCATGTTGTATAAGACACCGCCATGTTGTATAAGACACCCGCCATGTTGTATAAGACACCCGCCATGTTGTATAAGACACCCGCCATGTTGTATAAGACACCCACCATGTTGCATAAGATACCCGCCATGTTGTATAAGATACCCGCCATGTTGTATAAGACACCCGTCGTGTTGTATAAGACACCCGCCATGTTGTATAAGATACCCGCCATGTTGTATAAGACACCCGCCATGTTGTATAAGACACCCGCCATGTTGTATAAGATACCCGCCATGTTGTATAAGACACCCGCCATGTTGTATAAGACACCCGCCATGTTGTATAAGATACCCGCCATGTTGTATAAGACACCCGCCACGTTGTATAAGACACCCGCCATGTTGTATAAGACACCCGCCATGTTGTATAAGATACCCGCCATGTTGTATAAGACACCCGCCATGTTGTATAAGACACCCGCCATGTTGTATAAGACACCCGCCATGTTGCTCACAGTCAATAAGTGCTGGACACCACTATGGCATAAATATGATATGAGCCCTCATATAAACAGAACTGGGGATAAAACTAACCAGACATCGTTTTTATACGGAACTCTTAGCGGACACTACAAACCGGAATTAAGTAAGAATGTGAAGACACATAATAGGACAAGAACAACTATGAATAAAAAGGTCAAACAATTAGAAATGATGTGCATGTTTAAGTATATATGTATTCCTATGTAGAAGCTAAAATTACGGAAATTTCAAAGTAAAGTTTCCATTGACTGAATAAAAAGGTCAAACAATTAGAAATGATGTCCATGTTTAAGTATATATTTATTCCTATGTAGAAGCTAAAATTACGGAAATTTCAAAGTAAAGTTTACATTGACTTTATAGATGAGTAATTTAGCGTTTCCTATTTCACTCGTAGTAACATCTTTCATTGAATTAATGACATTTGTACAATGACAATCGTATATAAGTGCATCAAGCCATAAAGCACGATAAATCAACAAACTTTTGTGTGCTCTGGCCATGAATTAGAAAGCTTAGTGCATATAGGTAACACATAACCAACTACTTGCATTCAATGTATGTATAAGTGCAGAAACTAAGTAGATTAATTTATTCCGCCGTGAAGGCCACATTAATTGTAAACATATACATTTAGCTTATCTCTAGGTTGGATAAGAATAAAGTCACGCTTTGTGTTTTGTTCGTAGGGAAGTACAACCCTTTGACTGGCCACTCTGCCCGCCATTTCTGTTATTGTTTACAAATACAAACGACCGTCATGATATAACTAGAAAATGATTGACAGGTGTCATGAAACAACAAAATTGCATACATCAAAATAAACAGTTTGATTCATGCATCAAAATATGCACAATTATTCAAAATGTTCTGAAAACAAATGGTCTTAATGTCGTGGTCTTTGTGTGTTCAGTTATGATGAGAGGTGTTTCTTTGCTTTGTTGATTTTGGTGGATATTTCAGTTATATCGTGGCGGCCAGTTTTATTGATGGAGGAAATCGGAGTACCCGGAGAAAACCACCGACCTGTCGTACAATGATATATAAAATTACATATAATCTGTAAACATTACATCAATATTATGCATTGCTAAATTTAAATGTAATTTGCATTTACGTGTACAAGTCGACCACATCTTGGGTGTTTGCTTATTTTAATAGCCATAATTCTCCACTAAAGTTATTGGCCTAATTAGTTATACAAGAATAAACGTTAGAGAACCGAATGGCAATCAAGAATGGACAAACAAGAGAAACTTGGGTACACAAGAAACAGGACGAAGACAAACAAAGCAAAAAACACAACACAGAAAACTAAAACAAACAATGAGCAACATAGACCCCACCAAGGGATGAACCCAGACTCCCACCAAGGGATGAACCCAGACTTCCTCCAAGGGATGAACCCAGACTCCCACCAAGGGATGAACCCAGACCCCCACCAAGGGATGAACCCAGACTCCCACCAAGGGATGAACCCAGACTCCCACCAAGGGATGAACCCAGACTCCCACCAAGGGATGAACCCAGACTCCCACCAAGGGATGAACCCAGACTCCCACCAAGGGATGAACCCAGACTTCCTCCAAGGGATGAACCCAGACTCCCACCAAGGGATGAACCCAGACTTCCTCCAAGGGATGAACCCAGACTCCCTCCAAGGGATGAACCCAGACTCCCTCCAAGGGATGAACCCAGACTCCATCCAAGGGATGAACCCAGACTCCCTCCAAGGGATGAACCCAGACTCCCACCAAGGGATGAACCCAGACTCCCACCAAGGGATGAACCCAGACTCCCTCCAAGGGATGAACCCAGACTCCCTCCAAGGGATGAACCCAGACTCCCACCAAGGGATGAACCCAGACTCCCACCAAGGGATGAACCCAGACTTCCTCCAAGGGATGAACCCAGACTCCCTCCAAGGAATGAACCCAGACTCCCTCCAAGGGATGAACCCAGACTCCCACCAAGGGATGAACCCAGACTCCCACGAAGGGAAGAACCCAGACTCCCACCAAGGGATGAACCCAGACTCCCACCAAGGGATGAACCCAGACTCCCTCCAAGGGATGAACCCAGACTCCCACCAAGGGATGAACCCAGACTCCCACCAAGGGATGAACCCAGACTCCCACCAAGGGATGAACCCAGACTCCCACCAAGGGATGAACCCAGACTCCCACCAAGGGATGAACCCAGACTCCCACCAAGGGATGAACCCAGACTTCCTCCAAGGGATGAACCCAGACTCCCACCAAGGGATGAACCCAGACTTCCTCCAAGGGATGAACCCAGACTCCCTCCAAGGGATGAACCCAGACTCCCTCCAAGGGATGAACCCAGACTCCATCCAAGGGATGAACCCAGACTCCCTCCAAGGGATGAACCCAGACTCCCACCAAGGGATGAACCCAGACTCCCACCAAGGGATGAACCCAGACTCCCTCCAAGGGATGAACCCAGACTCCCTCCAAGGGATGAACCCAGACTCCCACCAAGGGATGAACCCAGACTCCCACCAAGGGATGAACCCAGACTTCCTCCAAGGGATGAACCCAGACTCCCTCCAAGGAATGAACCCAGACTCCCTCCAAGGGATGAACCCAGACTCCCACCAAGGGATGAACCCAGACTCCCACGAAGGGAAGAACCCAGACTCCCACCAAGGGATGAACCCAGACTCCCACCAAGGGATGAACCCAGACTCCCTCCAAGGGATGAACCCAGACTCCCTCCAAGGGCAAAGCAGTTACTGTCTCTTATAAGACACCCGCCATGTCACTCATAATCAATCTGTATTGGACACCACTATACGCAAACAAACACAAATAACTGAAATAAGACATGAGCAGTCCATACCATATGCGAGTAACTAGTTACTAAAATTTAAAGACCTTTACTTCCCTCACTTTCAGATGTGTGTGCAGGCATTCATTCACCAAAAGAACAATTCCACTATTAATGAACATATTTACTGGTTTAACCCCCATCACTTTTTTCGTGCCTGTCCCAAAGCAGAACATGGATTTCGAACGTCGCTTATCGTTGTATTTTTTATGTTCAATGAGTTGAGGGGAGAGGTGATTGTCCGTCTTGTTGATATTGCTGGAAATATTAACCATCTGTATGACCATCACTGTTTAAACATTCTTATCATAATATTATTGATTTTATGATTCGTCTAAAATAAAAAAATAAAAGAAATATTATTTTATCATCCTTCTGTGATGTAATTCTACAATTCTTAACACAAATCTTATGTGTTTCATCTGATAAAAATTCTAGACTGCAAGTAAACACGACAAAAAAATCAATCTGACACATACAGTTCATGACCGTTCTTATCATACCCCCTTCAGTTAACTGCTCCGCCTTGCATCTAAGCATGGCAGAAGTACAGTGAAACTTATCTAACCCGGACCCTGAATAAACCGGAATCCCGTATAAGCCGAACATTAAGTAAACCAGAATCCTGTATAAGCCGAACCTTGAATATACTGGGATCCTGTAGAAATCGACCCTTGAATAAACCGGGATCCTGTATCAACCGAACCTTGAATAAATCAGAATCCTGTATCAACCGAACCTTGAATATACTGGGATCCTGTATAAACCAATGCTTAAATAAATCAGAATCATGTATTAACCGAACCAGGAATAAACCGGAATCCTCTGTTAAGCAAGCATCGAATAAACCGGAATCATCTATTAACCGAACTTTAAAGAAAGTCCGAATTTAGGAAATCTTGGTTAATTTGTTTGTTTATTCTGAACACGAAAGTTGGTCATAAGGATGTCCGGTTTGTAAATATTTCACTGTATATAGACGAATAATGCACAATTTTATTACGTACCTCTTTATATGTAAATGGTAAATCAGATATTAGATTTGATTATTGAATATGAAGTTTCATCCTTGTTGTATTATCTATAAATATGTGGTAGTGTAAAAAGAACAATATTTTGTACTTTTTATTTATATCTGTTTGGCTAATGTGGGTGTGTTAGGATCAAAAGATGCAGGCTCTACAAAAGACTAAATTTTTCGTCCCTACCCATACCTTTTCAGAGGCACTCAAAAGTGGTTGACCCAGCTGAAACATCCCTTTATTTCTAAATTGCTTTCATATATTATTGAACTTATTCTTGTCCTGAATATAGCTGAAATACTGATCGCTGGACGTTAAGCAATAATCGATCAATGAATCAAATATTTTCACAAACAAATAATTCGAAAGAAAAAAGAACAAAATCACCTATCCGTAGGAATCAGCACTTGTCATCTCGAGTAAACATATCTTGATGACATATAATACAGCGCATTGAATTTCAACATCTATCGTTTACGTGTGACGTTCGTGTGTACGCATAAAAGAAATAAAATCACTGATACCCGCTCCTGAAAAAATCATAAGCTAAGAAAAAAGATATAAGAATAAATATACCTTTGAAATGTTTTCAACCTACTTTTGTGTCATATTAGTTTATATTATTGATAACAAATACTGTTGTGCGGGATACATATACATTTCATATCGTATAATTGAATGAACTTGATAGAATACAATATGAAAAAACAATTTGTTTTGAAATTGTATGCGTCATATATCATACATATTTTATTTGTTGGATCATTATATATATTTATTTCATAAATTTACAACATCAAGACTGATTTTGTAATGTTTAAGTTTGCCTTAAAAACATATTTTATTGCTCAATGACATTGGAAACGACACCGGTGGTATAATGTCTAACGTGTCTACCGGTGGTATAATGTCTAACGTGTCTACCGGTGGTATAATGTCTAACGTGTCTACCGGTGGTATAATGTCTAACGTGTCTACCGGTGGTATAATGTCTAATGTGTCTATCGGTGGTATAATGTCTAACGTGTTTACCGGTGGTATAATGTCTAACGTGTCTACCGGTGGTATAATGTCTAACGTGTCTACCGGTGGAATAATGTCTAACGTGTCTACCGGTGGTATAATGTCTAACGTGTCTACCCGTGGTATAATATCTAACGTGTTTACCGGTGGTATAACGTCTAACGTGTTTACCGGTGGTATACTGTCTAACGTGTTTACCGATGGTATACTGTCTAACGTGTCTACCGGTGGTATACTGTCTAACGTGTCTACCGGTGGTATAATGTCTAACGTGTCTACCGGTGGTATAATGTCTAACGTGTCTACCGGTGGTATAATGTCTAACGTGTCTACCGGTGGTATAATGTCTAACGTGTATACCGGTGGTATAATGTCTAACGTGTTTACCGGTGGTATGATGTCTAACGTGTCTACCGGTGGTATAATGTCTAACGTGTTTACCGGTGGTATAATGTCTAACGTTTCTACCGGTGGTATAATGTCTAACGTGTCTACCGGTGGTATAATGTCTAACGTATCTACCGGTGGTATAATGTCTAACGTGTCTACCGGTGGTATAATGTCTAACGTGTCTACCGGTGGTATAATGTCCAACGTGTTTACCGGTGGTATAATGTCTAACGTGTCTACCGGTGGTATAATGTCTAACGTGTCTACCGGTGGTATAATGTCTAACGTGTCTATTGGTGGTATAATGTCTAACGTATCTACCGGTAGTATAATGTCTAACGTGTCTACCGGTGGTATAATGTCTAACGTGTCTACCGGTGGTATAATGTCGAACGTATCTACCGGTGGTATAATGTCTAACGTTTTTACCGGTGGTATAATGTCTAACGTGTCTACCGGTGGTATAATGTCTAACGTGTCTACCGGTGGTATAATGTCTAACGTGTTTACCGGTGTTATAATATCTAACGTGTTTACCGGTGGCATAATGTCTAACGTGTCTACCGGTGGTATAATGTCCAACGTGTCTACCGGTGGTATAATGTCTAACGTGTCTACCGGTGGTATAATGTCTAACGTGTCTACCGGTGGTATAATGTCTAACGTGTCTACCGGTGGCATAATGTCTAACGTGTCTATCGGTGGTATCATGTCTAACGTGTCTACCGGTAGTATAATATCTAACGTGTCTACCGGTGGTATAATGTCTAACGTGTCTACCGGTGGTATAATGTCTAACGTGTCTACCAGTAGTATAATGTCTAACGTGTCTACAGGTGGTATAATGTCTAACGTGTCTACCGGTGGTATAATGTCTAACGTGTCTACCGGTGGTATAATGTCTAACGTGTCTACCGGTGGCATAATGTCTAACGTGTCTACCGGTGGAATAATGTCTAACGTGTCTACCGGTGGTATAATGTCTAACGTGTCTACCGGTGGTATAATGTCTAACGTGTCTACCCGTGGTATAATATCTAACGTGTTTACCGGTGGTATAACGTCTAACGTGTTTACCGGTGGTATACAGTCTAACGTGTTTACCGATGGTATAATGTCTAACGTGTCTAACGGTGGTATACTGTCTAACGTGTCTACCGGTGGTATAATGTCTAACGTGTCTACCGATGGTATAATGTCTAACGTGTCTACCGGTGGTATAATGTCTAACGTGTCTACCGGTGGTATAATGTCTAACGTGTATACCGGTGGTATAATGTCTAACGTGTTTACCGGTGGTATGATGTCTAACGTGTCTACCGGTGGTATAATGTCTAACATGTCTACCGGTGGTATAATGTCTAACGTGTTTACCGGTGGTATAATGTCTAACGTTTCTACCGGTGGTATAATGTCTAACGTATCTACCGGTGGTATAATGTCTAACGTGTCTACCGGTGGTATAATGTCTAACGTGTCTACCGGTGGTATAATGTCTAATGTGTCTATCGGTGGTATAATATCTAACGTGTTTACCGGTGGTATAATGTCTAACGTGTCTACCGGTGGTATAATGTCTAACGTGTCTACCGGTGGAATAATGTCTAACGTGTCTACCGGTGGTATAATGTCTGACGTGTCTACCCGTGGTATAATATCTAACGTGT
The DNA here is from genome assembly GCA_963680875.1 of Bathymodiolus brooksi. Lineage (NCBI taxonomy): Eukaryota > Metazoa > Mollusca > Bivalvia > Mytilida > Modiolidae > Bathymodiolus > Bathymodiolus brooksi. Next base: position 21,962,778 of record OY804584.1, read on the forward strand.
TTACCGGTGGTATAACGTCTAACGTGTTTACCGGTGGTATACTGTCTAACGTGTTTACCGATGGTATACTGTCTAACGTGTCTACCGGTGGTATACTGTCTAACGTGTCTACCGGTGGTATAATGTCTAACGTGTCTACCGGTGGTATAATGTCTAACGTGTCTACCGGTGGTATAATGTCTAACGTGTCTACCGTTGGTATAATGTCTAACGTGTATACCGGTGGTATAATGTCTAACGTGTTTACCGGTGGTATGATGTCTAACGTGTCTACCGGTGGTATAATGTCTAACGTGTTTACCGGTGGTATAATGTCTAACGTTTCTACCGGTGGTATAATGTCTAACGTGTCTACCGGTGGTATAATGTCTAACGTATCTACCGGTGGTATAATGTCTAACGTGTCTACCGGTGGTATAATGTCTAACGTGTCTACCGGTGGTATAATGTCCAACGTGTTTACCGGTGGTATAATGTCTAACGTGTCTACCGGTGGTATAATGTCTAACGTGTCTACCGGTGGTATAATGTCTAACGTGTCTATTGGTGGTATAATGTCTAACGTATCTACCGGTAGTATAATGTCTAACGTGTCTACCGGTGGTATAATGTATAACGTGTCTACCGGTGGTATAATGTCGAACGTATCTACCGGTGGTATAATGTCTAACGTTTTTACCGGTGGTATAATGTCTAACGTGTCTACCGGTGGTATAATGTCTAACGTGTCTACCGGTGGTATAATGTCTAACGTGTTTACCGGTGTTATAATATCTAACGTGTTTACCGGTGGCATAATGTCTAAAGTGTCTACCGGTGGTATAATGTCTAACGTGTCTACCGGTGGTATAATGTCTAACGTGTCTACCGGTGGTATAATGTCTAACGTGTCTACCGGTGGTATAATGTCTAACGTGTCTACCGGTGGTATAATGTCTAACGTGTCTACCGGTGGCATAATGTCTAACGTGTCTACCGGTGGTATCATGTCTAACGTGTCTACCGGTAGTATAATATCTAACGTGTCTACAGGTGGTATAATGTCTAACGTGTCTACCGGTGGTATAATGTCTAACGTGTCTACCGGTGGTATAATGTCTAACGTGTCTACCGGTGGCATAATGTCTAACGTGTCTACCGGTGGAATAATGTCTAACGTGTCTACCGGTGGTATAATGTCTAACGTGTCTAACGGTGGTATAATGTCTAACGTGTCTACCCGTGGTATAATATCTAACGTGTTTACCTGTGGTATAACGTCTAACGTGTTAACCGGTGGTATACAGTCTAACGTGTTTACCGATGGTATAATGTCTAACGTGTCTACCGGTGGTATACTGTCTAACGTGTCTACCGGTGGTATAATGTCTAACGTGTCTACCGATGGTATAATGTCTAACGTGTCTACCGGTGGTATAATGTCTAACGTGTCTACCGGTGGTATAATGTCTAACGTGTATACCGGTGGTATAATGTCTAACGTGTTTACCGGTGGTATGATGTCTAACGTGTCTACCGGTGGTATAATGTCTAACATGTCTACCGGTGGTATAATGTCTAACGTGTTTACCGGTGGTATAATGTCTAACGTGTCTACAGGTGGTATAATGTCTAACGTGTCTACCGGTGGTATAATGTCTAACGTGTCTACCGGTGGTATAATGTCTAACGTGTCTACCGGTGGCATAATGTCTAACGTGTCTACCGGTGGAATAATGTCTAACGTGTCTACCGGTGGTATAATGTCTAACGTGTCTACCGGTGGTATAATGTCTAACGTGTCTACCCGTGGTATAATATCTAACGTGTTTACCGGTGGTATAACGTCTAACGTGTTTACCGGTGGTATACAGTCTAACGTGTTTACCGATGGTATAATGTCTAACGTGTCTAACGGTGGTATACTGTCTAACGTGTCTACCGGTGGTATAATGTCTAACGTGTCTACCGATGGTATAATGTCTAACGTGTCTACCGGTGGTATAATGTCTAACGTGTCTACCGGTGGTATAATGTCTAACGTGTATACCGGTGGTATAATGTCTAACGTGTTTACCGGTGGTATGATGTCTAACGTGTCTACTGGTGGTATAATGTCTAACATGTCTACCGGTGGTATAATGTCTAACGTGTTTACCGGTGGTATAATGTCTAACGTTTCTACCGGTGGTATAATGTCTAACGTATCTACCGGTGGTATAATGTCTAACGTGTCTACCGGTGGTATAATGTCTAACGTGTCTACCGGTGGTATAATGTCTAATGTGTCTATCGGTGGTATAATGTCTAACGTGTTTACCGGTGGTATAATGTCTAACGTGTCTACCGGTGGTATAATGTCTAACGTGTCTACCGGTGGAATAATGTCCAACGTGTCTACCGGTGGTATAATGTCTGACGTGTCTACCCGTGGTATAATATCTAACGTGTTTACCGGTGGTATAACGTCTAACGTGTTTACCGGTGGTATACTGTCTAACGTGTTTACCGATGGTATACTGTCTAACGTGTCTACCGGTGGTATACTGTCTAACGTGTCTACCGGTGGTATAATGTCTAACGTGTCTACCGGTGGTATAATGTCTAACGTGTCTACCGGTGGTATAATGTCTAACGTGTCTACCGGTGGTATAATGTCTAACGTGTATACCGGTGGTATAATGTCTAACGTGTTTACCGGTGGTATGATGTCTAACGTGTCTACCGGTGGTATAATGTCTAACGTGTTTACCGGTGGTATAATGTCTAACGTTTCTACCGGTGGTATAATGTCTAACGTGTCTACCGGTGGTATAATGTCTAACGTATCTACCGGTGGTATAATGTCTAACGTGTCTACCGGTGGTATAATGTCTAACGTGTCTACCGGTGGTATAATGTCCAACGTGTTTACCGGTGGTATAATGTCTAACGTGTCTACCGGTGGTATAATGTCTAACGGGTCTACCGGTGGTATAATGTCTAACGTGTCTATTGGTGGTATAATGTCTAACGTATCTACCGGTAGTATAATGTCTAACGTGTCTACCGGTGGTATAATGTCTAACGTGTCTACCGGTGGTATAATGTCGAACGTATCTACCGGTGGTATAATGTCTAACGTTTTTACCGGTGGTATAATGTCTAACGTGTCTACCGGTGGTATAATGTCTAACGTGTCTACCGGTGGTATAATGTCTAACGTGTTTACCGGTGTTATAATATCTAACGTGTTTACCGGTGGCATAATGTCTAAAGTGTCTACCGGTGGTATAATGTCTAACGTGTCTACCGGTGGTATAATGTCTAACGTGTCTACCGGTGGTATAATGTCTAACGTGTCTACCGGTGGTATAATGTCTAACGTGTCTACCGGTGGTATAATGTCTAACGTGTCTACCGGTGGCATAATGTCTAACGTGTCTACCGGTGGTATCATGTCTAACGTGTCTACCGGTAGTATAATATCTAACGTGTCTACAGGTGGTATAATGTCTAACGTGTCTACCGGTGGTATAATGTCTAACGTGTCTACCGGTGGTATAATGTCTAACGTGTCTACCGGTGGCATAATGTCTAACGTGTCTACCGGTGGAATAATGTCTAACGTGTCTACCGGTGGTATAATGTCTAACGTGTCTACCGGTGGTATAATGTCTAACGTGTCTACCCGTGGTATAATATCTAACGTGTTTACCGGTGGTATAACGTCTAACGTGTTTACCGGTGGTATACAGTCTAACGTGTTTACCGATGGTATAATGTCTAACGTGTCTACCGGTGGTATACTGTCTAACGTGTCTACCGGTGGTATAATGTCTAACGTGTCTACCGATGGTATAATGTCTAACGTGTCTACCGGTGGTATAATGTCTAACGTGTCTACCGGTGGTATAATGTCTAACGTGTATACCGGTGGTATAATGTCTAACGTGTTTACCGGTGGTATGATGTCTAACGTGTCTACCGGTGGTATAATGTCTAACATGTCTACCGGTGGTATAATGTCTAACGTGTTTATCGGTGGTATAATGTCTAACGTTTCTACCGGTGGTATAATGTCTAACGTGTCTACCGGTGGTATAATGTCTAACGTATCTACCGGTGGTATAATGTCTAACGTGTCTACCGGTGGTATAATGTCTAACGTTTCTACCGGTGGTATAATGTCCAACGTGTTTACCGGTGGTATAATGTCTAACGTGTCTACCGGTGGTATAATGTCTAACGTGTCTACCGGTGGTATAATGTCTAACGTGTCTATTGGTGGTATAATGTCTAACGTGTCTACCGGTAGTATAATGTCTAACGTGTCTACCGGTGGTATAATGTCTAACGTGTCTACCGGTGGTATAATGTCGAACGTATCTACCGGTGGTATAATGTCTAACGTTTTTACCGGTGGTATCATGTCTAACGTGTCTACCGGTGGTATAATGTCTAACGTGTCTACCGGTGGTATAATGTCTAACGTGTTTACCGGTGGTATAATATCTAACGTGTTTACCGGTGGCATAATGTCTAAAATGTCTACCGGTGGTATACTGTCTAACGTGTCTACCGGTGGTATAATGTCTAACGTGTCTACCGGTGGTATAATGTCTAACGTGTCTACCGGTGGTATAATGTCTAACCTGTCTACCGGTGGTATAATGTCTAACGTATCTACCGGTGGTATAATGTCTAACGTTTTTACCGGTGGTATAATGTCTAACGTGTCTACCGGTGGTATAATGTCTAACGTGTCTACCGATGATATAATGTCTAACGTGTCTACCGGTGGTATAATATCTAACGTGTTTACCGGTGGTATAATGTCTAACGTGTCTACCGGTGGTATAATGTCTAACGTGTTTACCGGTGGTATAATGTCTAACGTGTCTACCGGTGGTATAATGTCTAACGTGTTTACCGGTGGTATAATGTCTAACGTGTCTACCGGTGGTATAATGTCTAACGTGTCTACCGGTGGTATAATGTCTAACGTGTCTACCGGTGGTATAATGTCTAACGTGTCTACCGGTGGCATAATGTCTAACGTGTCTATCGGTGGTATAATGTCTAACGTGTCTACCGGTAGTATAATGTCTAACGTGTCTACCGGTGGTATAATGTCTAACGTGTCTACCGGTAGTATAATGTCTAACGTGTCTACCGGTGGTATAATGTTTAACGTTTTTACCGGTGGTATAATGTCTAACGTGTCTATCGGTGGTATAATGTCTAACGTGTCTACCGGTAGTATAATATCTAACGTGTCTACAGGTGGTATAATGTCTAACGTGTCTACCGGTGGTATAATGTCTAACGTGTCTACCGGTGGTATAATGTCTAACGTGTCTACCAGTGGTATAATGTCTAACGTGTCAACCGGTGGTATAATGTCTAACTTGTTTACCGGTGGTATAATGTCTAACGTGTTTACTGGTAGTATAATGTCTCACGTGTTTCCCTGTAGTGCGGTAGATAATGGGTTGGTACTCAGTTCAGATCGAACCAATGACGTTAACATTAATATTTGCTGCTTGTTCGCTAAGAACACACCAGTAAGGAGTAAGACCAAACATTGGCTAGGAATCAGGACAACATGTGTCCGAGTGGAGCAACATGTCTACCTGCAGACTGTTGTTGGCTAGGAATAAGGACAACATGTGTCCGAGTGGAGAAACATGTCTACCTGCGAACTGTTGTCGGCTAGGAATCGGGATAACATGTGTCCGAGTGGAGCAACATGTTTACCTGCGGACTGTTGTTGGCTAGGAATCAGGACAACATGTGTCCGAGTGGATCAACATGTCTGCCTGCGGACTGTTGTTGGCTAGGAATCAGGACAACATGTGTCCGAGTGGAGAAACATGTCTACCTGCGGACTGTTGTCGGCTAGGAATCGGGACAACATGTGTCCGAGTAGAGCAACATGTCTACCTGCGGACTGTTGTTGACTAGGAATCAGGACAACATGTGTCCGAGTGGAGCAACATGTCTACCTGCATACTGTTGTTGGCTAGGAATCAGGACAACATGTGTCCGAGTGGAGAAACATTTCTACCTGCGGACTGTTGTTGGCTAGGAATCAGGACAACAGGTGTCAGAGTGGAGAAACATGTCTACCTGCGGACTGTTGTCTGCTAGGAATCGGGACAACATGTGTCCGAGTGGAGCAACATATCTACCTGCAGACTGTTGTTGGCTAGGAATCAGGACAACATGTGTCCGAGTGGAGCAACATGTCTACCTGCGGACTGTTGTTGACTAGGAATCAGGAAAACATGTGTCCGAGTGGAGCAACATATCTACCTGCAGACTGTTGTTGGCTAGGAATCAGGACAACATGTGTCCGAGTGGAGCAACATGTCTGCCTGCGGACTGTTGTTTCAATGCGTAAGGACTAAGATTGCAATTAAGCGTGTTGGTCTAGTACTAAGCAGACATCATCATCATCATCAGCAAATTGTAACTTGTCCTCGCCATGATGTAGCTGAAAAAGTCTTCGCTATGCGCTAAACATCAATCACTCGCTCACTATAACTTTGGCTAAACACCAATCACTCACTCACTATAACATTGCCTAAACACCAATCACTCACTCACTATAACATTGGCTAAACACCAATCACTCGCTCACTATAACATTGGCTAAACACCAATCACTCACTCACTCACTATAACATTGGCTAAACACCAATCACTCGCTCACTATAACATTGGCTAAGCACCAATCACTCGTTCACTATAACATTGGCTAAACACCAATCACTCGCTCACTATAACATTGGCTAAACACCAATCACTCACCCACTATAACATTAGCTAAACACCAATCACTCACTCACTATAACATTGGCTAAACACCAATCACTCGCTCACTATAACATTAGCTAAACACCAATCACTCGCTCACTATAACATTGGCTAAACACCAATCACTCGCTCACTATAACATTGGCTAAACACCGATCACTCGCTCACTATAACATTGGCTGAACACCGATCACTCACTCACTATAACATTGGCTAAACACCAATCACTCGCTCACTATAACATTGGCTAAACACCAATCACTCGCTCACTATAACATTGGCTAAACACCAATCACTCGCTCACTATAACATTGGCTAAACACCAATCACTCGCTCACTATAACATTGGCTAAACACCAATCACTCGCTCACTATAACATTGGCTAAACACCAATCACTCGCTCACTATAACATTGGCTAAACATCAATCACTCACTCACTATAACATTGGCTAAACACCAATCACTCACTCACTATAGCATTGGCTAAACACAAATCACTCGCTCACTATAACATTAGCTAAACACCAACCACTCGCTCACTATAACATTGGCTAAACACCAATCACTCGCACACTATAACATTAGCTAAACACCAATCACTCGCTCACAATAACATTGGCTAAACACCAATCACTCACTCACTATAACATTGACTAAACACCAATCACTCGCTCACTATAACATTGGCTAAACACCAATCACTCGCTCACTATAACATTGGCTAAACACCAATCACTCGCTCACTATAACATTGGCTAAACACCGATCACTCGCTCATTATAACATTGGCTAAACACCGATCACTCACTCACAATAACATTGGCTGAACACCAATCACTCGCTCACAATAACATTGGCTAAACACCAATCACTCGCTCACTATAACATTGGCTAAACACCAATCACTCACTCACTATAACATTGGCTAAACATCAATCACTCACTCACTATAACATTGGCTAAACATCAATCACTCGCTCACTATAACATTGGCTAAACACCAATCACTCGCTCACTATAACATTGGCTAAACACCAATCACTCGCTCACTATAACAATGGCTAAACACCAATCACTCGCTCACTATAACATTGGCTAAACACCAATCACTCACACACTATAACATTGGCTAAACACCAATCACTCACTCACTATAACATTAGCTAAACACCAATCACTCACTCACTATAACATTGGCTAAACACCAATCACTCACTCACTATAACATTGGCTAAACACCAATCACTCGCTCACTATATCATTGGCTAAACACCAATCACTCGCTCACTATAACATTAGCTAAACACCAATCACTGACTCACTATAACATTGGCTAAACACCTATCACTCGCTCACTATAACATTGGCTAAACACCAAACACTCACTCACTATAACATGGCTAAACACCAATCACTCGCTCACTATAACATTAGCTAAACACCAATCACTCGCTCACTATAACATTAGCTAAACACCTAACACTCGCTCACTATAACATTGGCTAAACACCAATCACTCACTCACTATAACATTAGCTAAACACCTATCACTCGCTCACTATAACATTGGCTAAACACCAATCACTCACTCACTATAACATTAGCTAAACACCAATCACTCGTTCATTATAACATTGGCTAAACACCAATCACTCACTCACTATAACATTAGCTAAACACCAATCACTCACTCACTATAACATTGGCTAAACACCAATCACTCGCTCACTATAACATTGGCTAAGCACCAATCACTCGCTCACAATAACATTGGCTAAACACCAATCACTCACTCACTATAACATTAGGTAAACACCAATCACTCGCTCACTATAACATTGGCTAAACACCAATCACTCACTCACTATAACATTGGCTAAACACCAATCACTCGCTCACTATAGCATGGCTAAACACCAATCACTCGCTCACTATAATATTGGCTAAACACCAATCACTCACTCACTATAACATGGCTAAACACCAATCACTCGCTCACTATAACATTGTCTAAACACCAATCACTCACTCACTATAACATTGGCTAAACACCAATCACTCACTCACTATAACATTGGCTAAACATCAATCACTCGCTCACTATAACATTGGCTAAACACCCATCAATCGTTCACTATAACATTGGCTAAACACCAATTACTCGCTCACTATAACATTGGCTAAACACCAATCACTCGCTCACTATAACATTGGCTAAACACCAATCACTCACTCACTATAACATTGGCTAAACACCAATCACTCACTCACAATAACATTGGCTAAACACCAATCACTCGCTCACTATAACATTGGCTAAACACCAATCACTCGCTCAAAATAACATTGGCTAAACACCAATCACTCACTCACTATAACATGGCTAAACACCAATCTATCGCTCACTATAACATTAGCTAAACACCAATCACTCGCTCACTATGACATTAGCTAAACACCAATCACTCGCTCACTATAACATTGGCTAAGCACCAATCACTCACTCACTATAACATTAGCTAAACACCAATCACTCGCTCGTTATAACATTGGCTAAACACCAATCACTCACTCACTATAACATTAGCTAAACACCAATCACTCACTCACAATAACGTGGCTAAACACCAATCACTCGCTCACTATAACATTAGCTAAACACCAATCACTCGCTCACAATAACATTAGCTAAACACCAATCACTCGCTCACTATAACATTGGCTAAACACCAATCACTCACTCACTATAACATTGGCTAAACACCAATCACCCGCTCACTATAACATTGGCTAAACACCAATCACTCGCTCACTATAACATTGGATAAACACCAAACACTCACTCACTATAACATGGCTAAACACCAATCACTCGCTCACTATAACATTGGCTAAACACCAATCACTCGCTCACTATAACATTGGCTAAACACCAATCACTCGCTCACTATAACATTAGCTAAACACCAATCACTCGCTCACTATAACATTGGCTAAACACCAATCACTCACTCATTATAACATTGGCTAAACACCAATCACTCACTCACTATAATATTGGCTAAACACCAATCACTCGCTCACTATAACATTGGCTAAACACCAATCACTCACTCACTATAACATTGGCTAAACACCAATCACTCGCTCACTATAATATTGGCTAAACACCGATCACTCGCTCACTATAACATTGGCTAAACACCAATCACTCACTCACTGTAACATTGGCTAAACACCAATCACTCGCTCACTATAACACTGGCTAAACACCAATCACTCGCTCACTATAACATTAGCTAAACACCAATCACTCACTCACTATAACATTGGCTAAACACCAATCACTCACTCACTATAACATTGACTAAACACCAATCACTCGTTGACTATAACATTGACTAAACACCAATCACTCACTCACTATAACATTAGCTAAACACCAATCACTCGCTCACTATAACATTGGCTAAACACCAATCACTCGCTCACTATTACATTGGCTAAACACCAATCACTCATTCACTATAACATGGCTAAACACCAATCATTCACTCACTATAACATTGGCTAAACACCAATCACTCGCTCACTATAACATTGGCTAAACACCAATCAATCGCTCACTATAACATTGGCTAAACACCAATCACTCGCTCACTATAACATTGGCTAAACACCAATCACTCCCTCACTATAACATTGGCTAAACACCAATCACTCGCTCACTATAACATTGGCTAAACACCAATCACTCGCTCACTATAACATTGGCTAAACACCAATCACTCGCTCACTATAACATTGGCTAAACACCGATCAATCGCTCACTATGACATTGGCTAAACACCAATCACTCACTCACTATAACATTGGCTAAACATTGGCTAAACACCAATCACTCACTCACTATAACATTGGCTAAACACCAATCACTCGCTCACTATAACATTGGCTAAACACCAATTACTCACTCACTATAACATTAGCTAAACACCAATCACTCGCTCACTATAACATTGGCTAAGCACCAATCACTCACTCACTATAACATTGGCTAAACACCAATCACTCGCTCACTATAACATGGCTAAACACCAATCACTCGCTCACTATAACATTGGCTAAACACCAATCACTCACTCACTATAACATTGGCTAGACACCAATCACTCGCTCACTATAACATTGGCTAAACACCAATCACTCACTCACTATAACATTGGCTAAGCACCAATCACTCACTCACTATAACATTGGCTAAACACTAATCACTCACTCACTATAACATTGGCTAAACACCCATCACTCGCTCACTATAACATTGGCTAAACACCAATCACTCGCTCACTATAACATTGGCTAAACACCCACCACTCGCTCACTATAACATTGGCTAAACACCGATCACTCGCTCACTATAACATTGGCTAAACACCGATCACTCGCTCACTATAACATTGGCTAAACACCAATCACTCGCTCACTATAACATGGCTAAACACCAATCACTCGCTCACTATAACATTGGCTAAACACCGATCACTCGCTCACTATAACATTATTTAAACACCAATCACTCGCTCACTATAACATTGGCTAAACACCAATCACTCGCTCACTATAACATTGGCTAAACACTCATCACTCGCTCACTATAACATTGGCTAAACACCAATCACTGGCTCACTATATCATGGCAAAACACCAATCACTCACTCACTATAACATTGGCTAAACACCCATCACTCGCTCACTATAACATTGGCTAAACACCCATCACTCGCTCACTATAACATTGGCTAAACACCCATCACTCGCTCACTATAACATTGGCTAAACACCAATAACTCGCTCACTATAACATTGGCTAAACACCGATCACTCGCTCACTATAACATTGGCTAAACACCAATCACTCACTCACTATAACATTGGCTAAACACCAATCACTCACTCACTATAACATTGGCTAAACACCAATCACTCGCTCACTATAATATTGGCTAAACACCAATCACTCGCTCACTATAACATTGGCTAAACACCAATCACTCACTCACTATAACATTGGCTAAACACCAATCACTCACTCACTATAACATTGGGTAAACACCAATCACTCGCTCACTATAACATTGGCTAAACACCAATCACTCACTCACTATAACATTGGCTAAACACCGATCACTCGCTCACTATAACATTGGCTAAACACCAATCACTCACTCACTATGACATTGGCTAAACACCAATCACTCAATCACGATAACATTGGCTAAACACCAATCACTCGCTTACTATAACATTGGCTAAACACCAATCATTCGCTCACTATAACATTGGCTAAACACCAATCACTCGCTCACTATAACATTGGCTAAACACCAATCACTCACTCACTATAACATTGGCTAAACACCAATCACTCGCTCATTATAACATTGGCTAAACACCAATCACTCACTCACTATAACATTGGCTAAACACCAATCACTCACACACTATAACATTGACTAAACACCAATCACTCACTCACTATAACATTGGCTAAACACCAATCACTCGCTCACTATAACATTGGCTAAACACCAATCACTCGCTCACTATAACATTGGCTAAACACCAATCACTCGCTCACTATAACATTGGCTAAACACCAAATCACTCGCTCACTATAACATGGCTAAACACCAATCACTCGCTCACTATAACATTGGCTAAACACCAATCACTCGCTCACTATAACATTGGCTAAACACCGATCACTCGCCAACTATAAAATTGGCTAAACACCAATCACTCACTCACTATAACATTGGCTAAACACCAATCACTCACTCACTATAACATTGGCTAAACACCAATCACTCGCTCACTATAACATTGGCTAAACACCAATCACCCGCTCACTATAACATTGGCTAAGCACCAATCACTCGCTCACTATAACATTGGCTAAACACCCATCACTCGCTCACTATAACATTGGCTAAACACCAATCACTCGCTCACTATAACATTGGCTAAATACCAATCACTCACTCACTATAACATTAGCTAAACACCGATCACACGCTCACTATAACATTGCCTAAACACCAATCACTCGCTCACTATAACATTGGCTAAACACCAATCACTCGCCCACTATAACATTGGCTAAACACCAATCACTCGCTCACTATAACATTGGCTAAACACCAATCACTCGCTCACTATAACATTGGCTAAACACCAATCACTCGCTCACTATAACATTGGCTAAACACCAATCACTCGCTCACTATAAAATTGGCTAAACACCAATCACTCACTCACTATAACATGGCTAAACACCAATAACTCGCTCACTATAACATTGGCTAAACACCAATCACTCGCTCACTATAACATTGGCTAAACATCAATCATTCACTCACTATAACATTAGCTAAACACCAATCACTCGTTCACTATAACATTAGCTAAACACCAATCACTCACTCACTATAACATTGGCTAAACACCAATCACTCGCTCACTATAACATGGCTAAACACCAATCACTCGCTCACTATAACATTGGCTAAACACCAATCACTCACTCACTATAACATGGCTAAACACCAATCACTCGCTCACTATAACATGGCTAAACACCAATCACTCACTCACTATAACATTGGCTAAACACCAATCACTCGCTCACTATAACATTGGCTAAACACCAATCACTCGCTCACTATAACATTGGCTAAACACCCATCACTCGCTCACTATAACATTGGCTAAACACCAATCACTCGCTCACAATAGCATTGGCTAAACACCAATCACTCGCTCACTATAACATGGCTAAACACCAATCACTCACTCACTATGACATTGGCTAAACACCAATCACTCACTCACTATAACATTGGCTAAACACCAATCACTTGCTCACTATAACATTGGCTAAACACCAATCACTCGCTCACTATGACATTGGCTAAACACCAATCACTCGCTCACTATAACATTGGCTAAACACCAATCACTCACTCACTATAACATGGCTAAACACCAATCACTCACTCACTATAACATTGGCTAAGCACCAATCACTCGCTCACTATAACATTGGCTAAACACCAATCACTCGCTCACTATAACATTGGCTAAACACCTATCACTCGCTCACTATAACATTGGCTAAACACCAAACACTCACTCACTATAACATGGCTAAACACCAATCACTCGCTCACTATAACATTAGCTAAACACCAATCACTCGCTCACTATAACATTAGCTAAACACCTAACACTCGCTCACTATAACATTGGCTAAACACCAATCACTCACTCACTATAACATTAGCTAAACACCTATCACTCGCTCACTATAACATTGGCTAAACACCAATCACTCACTCACTATAACATTAGCTAAACACCAATCACTCGTTCATTATAACATTGGCTAAACACCAATCACTCACTCACTATAACATTAGCTAAACACCAATCACTCACTCACTATAACATTGGCTAAACACCAATCACTCGCTCACTATAACATTGGCTAAGCACCAATCACTCGCTCACAATAACATTGGCTAAACACCAATCACTCACTCACTATAACATTAGGTAAACACCAATCACTCGCTCACTATAACATTGGCTAAACACCAATCACTCACTCACTATAACATTGGCTAAACACCAATCACTCGCTCACTATAGCATGGCTAAACACCAATCACTCGCTCACTATAATATTGGCTAAACACCAATCACTCACTCACTATAACATGGCTAAACACCAATCACTCGCTCACTATAACATTGTCTAAACACCAATCACTCACTCACTATAACATTGGCTAAACACCAATCACTCACTCACTATAACATTGGCTAAACATCAATCACTCGCTCACTATAACATTGGCTAAACACCCATCAATCGTTCACTATAACATTGGCTAAACACCAATTACTCGCTCACTATAACATTGGCTAAACACCAATCACTCGCTCACTATAACATTGGCTAAACACCAATCACTCACTCACTATAACATTGGCTAAACACCAATCACTCACTCACAATAACATTGGCTAAACACCAATCACTCGCTCACTATAACATTGGCTAAACACCAATCACTCGCTCAAAATAACATTGGCTAAACACCAATCACTCACTCACTATAACATGGCTAAACACCAATCTATCGCTCACTATAACATTAGCTAAACACCAATCACTCGCTCACTATGACATTAGCTAAACACCAATCACTCGCTCACTATAACATTGGCTAAGCACCAATCACTCACTCACTATAACATTAGCTAAACACCAATCACTCGCTCGTTATAACATTGGCTAAACACCAATCACTCACTCACTATAACATTAGCTAAACACCAATCACTCACTCACAATAACGTGGCTAAACACCAATCACTCGCTCACTATAACATTAGCTAAACACCAATCACTCGCTCGTTATAACATTGGCTAAACACCAATCACTCACTCACTATAACATTAGCTAAACACCAATCACTCACTCACAATAACGTGGCTAAACACCAATCACTCGCTCACTATAACATTAGCTAAACACCAATCACTCGCTCACAATAACATTAGCTAAACACCAATCACTCGCTCACTATAACATTGGCTAAACACCAATCACTCACTCACTATAACATTGGCTAAACACCAATCACCCGCTCACTATAACATTGGCTAAACACCAATCACTCGCTCACTATAACATTGGATAAACACCAAACACTCACTCACTATAACATGGCTAAACACCAATCACTCGCGCACTATAACATTAGCTAAACACCAATCACTCGCTCACTATAACATTAGCTAAACACCAATCACTCGCGCACTATAACATTGGCTAAACACCAATCACTCACTCACTATAACATTAGCTAAACACCAATCACTCGCCCACTATAACATTAGCTAAACACCAATCACTCGCTCACTATAACATTGGCTAAACACCAATCACTCACTCACTATAACATTAGTTAAACATCAATCACTCGCTCACTATAACATTGGCTAAACACCAATCGCTCACTCACTATAACATGGCTAAACACCAATCACTCACTCACTATAATATTGGCTAAACACCAATCACTCGCTCACTATAACATTGGCTAAACACCAATCACTCACTCACTATAGCATTGGCTAAACACCAATCACTCGCTCACTATAACATTAGCTAAACACCAATCACTCGCTCACTATAACATTGGCTAAACACCAATCACTCACTCACTATAACATTGGCTAAACACCTATCACTCGCTCACTATAACATTGGCTAAACACCAATCACTCACTCACTATAACATTGGCTAAACACCAATCACTCGCTCACTATAACATTGGCTAAACACCAATCACTCACTCACTATAACATTGGCTAAACACCAATCACTCGCTCACTATAACATTGGCTAAACACCAATCACTCGCTCACTATAACATTAGCTAAACACTAATCACTCGCTCACTATAACATTGGCTAAACACCAATCACTCACTCACTATAACATTGGCTAAACACCAATCACTCGCTCACTATAACATTGGCTGAACACCAATCACTCACTCACGATAACATTGGCTAAACACCAATCACTCGCTCACTATAACATTGGCTAAACACCAATCACTCGCTCACTATAACATTGGCTAAACACCAATCACTCACTCACTATAACATTGGCTAAACACCAATCACTCGCTCACTAAAACATTGGCTAAACACCAATCACTCACTCACTATAACATTGGCTAAACATCAATCACTCGCTCACTATAACATTGGCTAAACACCCATCAATCGTTCACTATAACATTGGCTAAACACCAATTACTCGCTCACTATAACATTGGCTAAACACCAATCACTCGCTCACTATAACATTGGCTAAACACCAATCACTCACTCACTATAACATTGGCTAAACACCAATCACTCACTCACAATAACATTGGCTAAACACCAATCACTCGCTCACTATAACATTGGCTAAACACCAATCACTCGCTCAAAATAACATTGGCTAAACACCAATCACTCACTCACTATAACATGGCTAAACACCAATCTATCGCTCACTATAACATTAGCTAAACACCAATCACTCGCTCACTATGACATTAGCTAAACACCAATCACTCGCTCACTATAACATTGGCTAAGCACCAATCACTCACTCACTATAACATTAGCTAAACACCAATCACTCGCTCGTTATAACATTGGCTAAACACCAATCACTCACTCACTATAACATTAGCTAAACACCAATCACTCACTCACAATAACGTGGCTAAACACCAATCACTCGCTCACTATAACATTAGCTAAACACCAATCACTCGCTCACAATAACATTAGCTAAACACCAATCACTCGCTCACTATAACATTGGCTAAACACCAATCACTCACTCACTATAACATTGGCTAAACACCAATCACCCGCTCACTATAACATTGGCTAAACACCAATCACTCGCTCACTATAACATTGGATAAACACCAAACACTCACTCACTATAACATGGCTAAACACCAATCACTCGCGCACTATAACATTAGCTAAACACCAATCACTCGCTCACTATAACATTAGCTAAACACCAATCACTCGCGCACTATAACATTGGCTAAACACCAATCACTCACTCACTATAACATTAGCTAAACACCAATCACTCGCCCACTATAACATTAGCTAAACACCAATCACTCGCTCACTATAACATTGGCTAAACACCAATCACTCACTCACTATAACATTAGTTAAACATCAATCACTCGCTCACTATAACATTGGCTAAACACCAATCGCTCACTCACTATAACATGGCTAAACACCAATCACTCACTCACTATAATATTGGCTAAACACCAATCACTCGCTCACTATAACATTGGCTAAACACCAATCACTCACTCACTATAGCATTGGCTAAACACCAATCACTCGCTCACTATAACATTAGCTAAACACCAATCACTCGCTCACTATAACATTGGCTAAACACCAATCACTCACTCACTATAACATTGGCTAAACACCTATCACTCGCTCACTATAACATTGGCTAAACACCAATCACTCACTCACTATAACATTGGCTAAACACCAATCACTCGCTCACTATAACATTGGCTAAACACCAATCACTCACTCACTATAACATTGGCTAAACACCAATCACTCGCTCACTATAACATTGGCTAAACACCAATCACTCGCTCACTATAACATTAGCTAAACACTAATCACTCGCTCACTATAACATTGGCTAAACACCAATCACTCACTCACTATAACATTGGCTAAACACCAATCACTCGCTCACTATAACATTGGCTGAACACCAATCACTCACTCACGATAACATTGGCTAAACACCAATCACTCGCTCACTATAACATTGGCTAAACACCAATCACTCGCTCACTATAACATTGGCTAAACACCAATCACTCACTCACTATAACATTGGCTAAACACCAATCACTCGCTCACTAAAACATTGGCTAAACACCAATCACTCACTCACTATAACATTGGCTAAACACCAATCACTCGCTCACTATAACATTGGCTAAACACCAATCTCTCGCTCACTATAACATTGGCTAAGCACCAATCACTCGCTCACTATAACATTGGCTAAACACCAATCACTCACTCACTATAACATTAGGTAAACACCAATCACTCGCTCACAATAACATTGGCTAAACACCAATCACTCACTCACTATAACATTGGCTAAACACCAATCACTCGCTCACTATAGCATGGCTAAACACCAATCACTCGCTCACTATAATATTGGCTAAACACCAATCACTCACTCACTATAACATGGCTAAACACCAATCACTCGCTCACTATAACATTGTCTAAACACCAATCACTCACTCACTATAACATTGGCTAAACACCAATCACTCACTCACTATAACATTGGCTAAACATCAATCACTCGCTCACTATAACATTGGCTAAACACCCATCAATCGTTCACTATAACATTGGCTAAACACCAATCACTCGCTCACTATAATACTGGCTAAACACCAATCACTCGCTCACTATAACATAGGCTAAACACCAATCACTCACTCACTATAACATTGGCTAAACACCAATCACTCACTCACTATAACATTGGCTAAACACCAATCACTCGCTCACTATAACATTGGCTAAACACCAATCACTCGCTCAAAATAACATTGGCTAAACACCAATCACTCACTCACTATAACATGGCTAAACACCAATCTATCGCTCACTATAACATTAGCTAAACACCAATCACTCGCTCACTATAACATTAGCTAAACACCAATCACTCGCTCACTATAACATTAGCTAAACACCAATCACTCGCACACTATGACATTAGCTAAACACCAATCACTCGCTCACTATAACATTGGCTAAACACCAATCACTCACTCACTATAACATTGTCTAAACACCAATCACTCACTCACTATAACATTGGCTAAACACCAATCACTCGCTCACTATAACATTGGCTAAACACCAATCACTCACTCACTATAACATTGGCTAAACACCAATCACTCGCTCACTATAACATTGGCTAAACACCAATCACTCACTCACTATAACATTGGCTAAACACCAATCACTCGCTCACTATAACATTGGCTAAACACCAATCACTCGCTCACTATAACATTGGCTAAGCACCAATCACTCGCTCACTATAACATTGGCTAAACACCAATCACTCACTCACTATAACATTAGGTAAACACCAATCACTCGCTCACTATAACATTGGCTAAACACCAATCACTCACTCACTATAACATTGGCTAAACACCAATCACTCGCTCACTATAGCATGGCTAAACACCAATCACTCGCTCACTATAATATTGGCTAAACACCAATCACTCACTCACTATAACATGGCTAAACACCAATCACTCGCTTACTATAACATTGTCTAAACACCAATCACTCACTCACTATAACATTGGCTAAACACCAATCACTCACTCACTATAACATTGGCTAAACATCAATCACTCGCTCACTATAACATTGGCTAAACACCCATCAATCGTTCACTATAACATTGGCTAAACACCAATCACTCGCTCACTATAACACTGGCTAAACACCAATCACTCGCTCACTATAACATTGGCTAAACACCAATCACTCACTCACTATAACATTGGCTAAACACCAATCACTCACTCACTATAACATTGGCTAAACACCAATCACTCGCTCACTATAACATTGGCTAAACACCAATCACTCGCTCAAAATAACATTGGCTAAACACCAATCACTCACTCACTATAACATGGCTAAACACCAATCTATCGCTCACTATAACATTAGCTAAACACCAATCACTCGCTCACTATAACATTAGCTAAACACCAATCACTCGCTCACTATAACATTGGCTAAGCACCAATCACTCACTCACTATAACATTAGCTAAACACCAATCACTCGCTCGTTATAACATTGGCTAAACACCAATCACTCACTCACTATAACATTAGCTAAACACCAATCACTCACTCACAATAACGTGGCTAAACACCAATCACTCGCTCACTATAACATTAGCTAAACACCAATCACTCGCACACTATAACATTAGCTAAACACCAATCACTCGCTCACTATAACATTGGCTAAACACCAATCACTCACTCACTATAACATTGGCTAAACACCAATCACCCGCTCACTATAACATTGGCTAAACACCAATCACTCGCTCACTATAACATTGGCTAAACACCAAACACTCACTCACTATAACATGGCTAAACACCAATCTCTCGCGCACTATAACATTAGCTAAACACCAATCACTCGCTCACTATAACATTAGCTAAACACCAATCACTCGCGCACTATAACATTGGCTAAACACCAATCACTCACTCACTATAACATTAGCTAAACACCAATCACTCGCCCACTATAACATTAGCTAAACACCAATCACTCGCTCACTATAACATTGGCTAAACACCAATCACTCACTCACTATAACATTAGTTAAACATCAATCACTCGCTCACTATAACATTGGCTAAACACCAATCACTCGTTCACTATAGCATTGGCTAAACACCAACCACTCACTCACTATAACATTGGCTAAACACCAATCACTCGCTCACTATAACATTGGCTAAACACCGATCACTCGCTCACTATAACATTGGCTAAACACCAATCACTCGCTTACTATAACATTGGCTAAACACCCATCACTCGCTCACTATATCATTGGCTAAACACCAATCACTGACTCACGATAACATTGGCTAAACACCAATCACTCACTCACTATAACATTAGCTAAACACCAATCACTCGCTCACTATAACATTAGCTAAATACCAATCACTCGCTCACTATAACATTGGCTAAACACCGATCACTCGCTCATTATAACATTGGCTAAACACCAATCACTCACTCACTATAACATGGCTAAACACCAATCACTCACTCACTATAATATTGGCTAAACACCAATCACTCGCTCACTATAACATTGGCTAAACACCAATCACTCACTCACTATACCATGGCTAAACACCAATCACTCGCTCACTATAACATTAGCTAAACACCAATCACTCGCTCACTATAACATTGGCTAAACACCAATCACTCACTCACTATAACATTGGCTAAACACCAATCACTCGCTCACTATAACATTGGCTAAACACCAATCACTCACTCACTATAACATTGGCTAAACACCAATCACTCGCTCACTATAACATTGGCTAAACACCAATCACTCACTCACTATAACATTGGCTAAACACCAATCACTCGCTCACTATAACATTGGCTAAACACCAATCACTCGCTCACTATAACATTAGCTAAACACTAATCACTCGCTCACTATAACATTGGCTAAACACCAATCACTCACTCACTATAACATTGGCTAAACACCAATCACTCGCTCACTATAACATTGGCTAAACACCAATCACTCACTCACGATAACATTGGCTAAACACCAATCACTCGCTCACTATAACATTGGCTAAACACCAATCACTCGCTCACTATAACATTGGCTAAACACCAATCACTCACTCACTATAACATTGGCTAAACACCAATCACTCGCTCACTATAACATTGGCTAAACAACAATCACTCACTCACTATAACATTGGCTAAACACCAATCACTCGCTCACTATAACATTGGCTAAACACCAATCACTCGCTCACTATAACATTAGCTAAACACCAATCACTTGCTCACTATAACATTGGCTAAACACCAATCACTCGCTCACTATAACATTGGCTAAACACCAATCACTCGCTCACTATAACATGGCTAAACACCATTCACTCGCTCACTATAACATGGCTAAACACCAATCACTCGCTCACTATAACATTGGCTAAACACCAATCACTCGCTCACTATAACATTGGCTAAACACCAATCACTCACTCACTATAACATTGGCTAAACACCAATCACTCGCTCACTATAACATTGGCTAAACACCAATCACTCACTCACTATAACATTGGCTAAACACCAATCACTCGCTCACTATAACATTGGCTAAACACCAATCACTCGCTCACTATAACATTAGCTAAACACTAATCACTCGCTCACTATAACATTGGCTAAACACCAATCACTCACTCACTATAACATTGGCTAAACACCAATCACTCGCTCACTATAACATTGGCTAAACACCAATCACTCACTCACGATAACATTGGCTAAACACCAATCACTCGCTCACTATAACATTGGCTAAACACCAATCACTCGCTCACTATAACATTGGCTAAACACCAATCACTCACTCACTATAACATTGGCTAAACACCAATCACTCGCTCACTATAACATTGGCTAAACACCAATCACTCACTCACTATAACATTGGCTAAACACCAATCACTCGCTCACTATAACATTGGCTAAACACCAATCACTCGCTCACTATAACATTAGCTAAACACCAATCACTTGCTCACTATAACATTGGCTAAACACCAATCACTCACTCACTATAACATTGGCTAAACACCCATCACTCGCTCACTATAACATTGGCTAAACACCAATCACTCACTCACTATAACATTGGCTAAACACCGATCACTCGCTCACTATAACATGGCTAAACACCAATCACTTTCTCACTATAACATTGGCTAAACACCAATCACTCGCTCACAATAACATTGGCTAAACACCAATCACTCGCTCACTATAACATGGCTAAACACCATTCACTCGCTCACTATAACATGGCTAAACACCAATCACTCGCTCACTATAACATTGGCTAAACACCAATCACTCGCTCACTATAACATTGGCTAAACACCAATCACTCACTCACTATAACATTGGCTAAACACCAATCACTCGCTCACTATAACAATGGCTAAACACCAATCACTCACTCACTATAACATTGGCTAAACACCAATCACTCGCTCACTATAACATTGGCTAAAAACCAATCACTCGCTCACTATAACATTGGCTAAACACCAATCACTCGCTCACTATAACATTGGCTAAACACCAATCACTCGCTCACTATAACATTGGCTAAACACCAATCACTCGCTCACTATAACATTGGCTAAACACCAATCACTCACTCACTATTACATTGGCTAAACACCAATCACTCGCTCACTATAACATTGGCTAAACACCAATCACTCGCTCACAATAACATTGGCTAAACACCGATCACTCGCTCACTATAACATTGGCTAAACACCAATCACTCACTCACTATAACATTGGCTAAACACCAATCACTCACTCACTATAACATTGGCTAAACACCGATCACTCACTCACTATAACATTGGCTAAGCACCAATCACTCACTCACTATAACATTGGCTAAACACCAATCACTCGCTCACTATAACATTGGCTAAACACCAATCACTCACACCAATCACTCACTCACTATAACATTGGCTAAACACCAATCACTCGCTCACTATAACATTGACTAAACACCAATCACTCACTCACTATTACATTGGCTAAACACCAATCACTCGCTCACTATGACATTGACTAAACACCAATCACTCGCTCACTATAACATTGACTAAACAACAATCACTCACTCACTATAATATTGGCTAAACACCAATCACTCGCTCACTATAACATTAGCTAAACACCAATCACTCGCTCACTATAACATTGGCTAAACACCAATCATTCACTCACTATAACATTGGCTAAACACCCATCACTCGCTCACTATAACATTGGCTAAACACCAATCACTCACTCACTATAACATTGGCTAAACACCGATCACTCGCTCACTATAACATGGCTAAACACCAATCACTCGCTCACTATAACATTGGCTAAACACCAATCACTCGCTCACTATAACATTGGCTAAACACCAATCACTCACTCACCATAACATTGGCTAAATACCAATCACTCACTCACTATAACATTGGCTAAACACCAATCACTCACTCACTATAACATTGGCTAAACACCAATCACTCGCTCACTATAACATTGGCTAAACACCAATCACTCGCTCACTATAACATTGGCTAAACACCAATCACTCGCTCACTATAACATTGGCTAAACACCAATCACTCACTCACCATAACATTGGCTAAACACCAATCACTCGCTCACTATAACATTGGCTAAGCACCAATCACTCACTCACTATAACATTGGCTAAACACCAATCACTCGCTCAATATAACATTGGCTAAACACCAATCATTCACTCACTATAACATTGGCTAAACACCAATCACTCGCTCACTATAACATTGGCTAAACACCAATCACTCACTCACTATAACATTGGCTAAACACCGATCACTCGCTCACTATAACATTAGCTAAACACCAATCACTCGCTCACTATAACATTGGCTAAACACCAATCACTCGCTCACTATAACATTGGCTAAACACCAATCACTCACTCACCATAACATTGGGTAAATACCAATCACTCACTCACTATAACATTGGCTAAACACCAATCACTCACTCACTATAACATTGGCTAAACACCAATCACTCGCTCACTATAACATTGGCTAAACACCAATCACTCGCTCACTATAACATTGGCTAAACACCAATCACTCGCTCACTATAACATTGGCTAAACACCAATCACTCACTCACCATAACATTGGCTAAACACCAATCACTCGCTCACTATAACATTGGCTAAGCACCAATCACTCACTCACTATAACATTGGCTAAACACCAATCACTCGCTCACTATAACATTGGCTAAACACCAATCACTCGCTCACTATAACATTGGCTAAACACCAATCACTCGCTCACTATAACATTGGCTAAACACCAATCACTCGCTCACTATAACATTGGTTAAACACCAATCACTCGCTCACTATAACATTGGCTAAAAACCAATCACTCGCTCACTATAACATTAGCTAAACACCAATCACTCGCTCACTATAACATTGGTTAAACACCAATCACTCGCTCACTATAACATTGGCTAAACACCAATCACTCACTCACTATAACATTGGCTAAACACCAATCACTCGCTCACTATAACATTGGCTAAACACCAATCACTCACTCACTTTAACATTGGCTAAACACCAATCACTCGCTCACTATAACATTGGCTAAACACCAATCACTCGCTCACTATAACATTGGCTAAACATTAATCACTCGCTCACTATAACATTGGCTAATTTCATTTTCGAGATCTACGAGATGAACTTTTATTAAATTTACGCGAAATGTTTACCTGTAATTTTGCATGTAAATTAAATACATGTATAATTAAATTAAGTAAATTAAGAAACCAGTAGAACGTGGCAAGAGTACCATAACGAGTGCTACATATGGAGCAGGAACTGCCTACCCTTCCTGAGCACCTGTGTTCACCTCCTGTGTTTAGTGGGGTTTGCATTACTCGATCTGTAGTTTTCTGTGTAATGTTTTGTTGATCGATGTTTGTTCTTTTTCCCATTTACTTTTGCTTCCTGAATATAGCTGAAAAATTGCTCGGTGGACGTTAAACACCAATCAATCAATCAATTAATCAATTATTTTCTTTTGTCCAATGTATTGCCTGTTCTTCTTCATTTTACGGCTACAAATGACCTCTGTAGTATCTTCAAACTGTTCTTGTATCATTAAATTATATGTCCAGTGTATATCAGGGGGGTGTTTCTTTGAAACAAATCCGAAACATGGCTTCGAATGCGGTTTAATTTTCAGCGTCCTTTTTTGAAAAACCAAAACAGAAATATTTGGTCAAATCCAAAGTTTCAATTTCAATGGATACGGTAATTCAATATTAGCCATGTAAATGATACTTAATAAACAAGTTCATTTAATTCATTTGATTTCTATAAAACATCCCAAAAATAATTTATTCTCGATCAAACTTAAATTTGCCGTATTTTTAGATTCATATTTATTATGTATAATTTTAGCGAACTCTAATTTTTTTTTAGCATTTTTGGCAAACAGAAGAGAACGAATTTATCATTATCATGCTCGATGAAATAATTGTTCTAATTGTTTCACACTGTCCTGATGTTGAGATGTTATTTTGCTCAATCGTTAGTTTTCAAACGTCAAGACACGAAAAAGACGGAACGTGGTCGGAATTGACATCATTAGAAACAACCGTATTAACCTGGTTTGTGTTTCGTTAATGTTGTAATATCACGAAGTAAAAGATGATTCAGAAGATCTTTGGTGTTGATCTATACAAATGAGTTATCAACCCTGTCTGTACTCAAAGGATAGGTCAATGTTAATTCAACAAGGTCATTCATATTGTGTGACGTCTCACATGCAATACCTTATTCGGAAACTGAACTACAATTGTTGAAATATACAAAACCCTACGTCATTTCCGGTGTAAATTTTGAATACAAAAATATGACTCAACATTGTGTATCAATGAATTAATTTAAACATATTGTATGGTCTTATAAATGTACAATTAGATTGGAAACAAGTTATATCAACTTAGTACATCTGCTCCATACAATAATGTTATACACATAAATATGAAAATAACAGCAAGTTACATTAAATGTATACATAATATCTTTAATAAACAGAAGTGGTGGGAAAAAAGGGGAAACGGGAATTGAGTGCAAATGTGTGATAGCATCCTGAGTACAGAGTATAATTTCATATCATCCAAATCTATGGTATGATGCATATATTTTTGTACATTTCTAAGCACTATTAAATTGTTTTCATCTGCTAAATTATCAAAGCCAAATAATAAGGTTTCAATTGAGATAACGGTATATGGTGTAATATTCATAAATAATTGCATGCTTGCATTCGTATAAAGGGGACATTCTAATAAATAATGAATATCATCTTCTAAAGGGCATCCACAAGGATAGCTGGGGTCATTAACTATATTTTCTCTAAATAAATCTGCTCCCAGTGAACAACACTGATGTCTTAATCTAGTATGTATAATATTATATTTCTTACATATAGTAATTAATAGAAACCTTTAACAAATTCGCCCTTAAATTTTGCCTAAATGTATAGATTTAAAATTCGGTTCCAATGAATAGTAGACGTATAGTAGACGGACAAAACGATTTGGAAAATGTTTCTAAACGACATCTTGGTACCCTATATTGTAAAGAATTTCTAAGAATATAACTGTTACCAACTAAATATTCATTTAGACAGTCGTTTAAATATCCAGGAGCTATAATGTTGTGAATTTTATGAAATAATGTCAGTTTTTTACCTCTCCGTCTACAACTTAAAGTCTCCCAACCGGTTTCAAAGTATAAAAATTCCTTGCTTGCAAATTTTGGCAAACCGATAATTATTCTAGCGGCTTCCAGTTGAAGTTGTTCCAACTTATTTGCATCCCTTGAACAACACCCATCCCATAACTCACATGCATACTCTAGTAATGGTAAAACATATTAGTTATATATATTTTATTTAAATTATTCCTGTTTAATATGAACTTTAATTTTCTAAGGACAAATATTTGCTTCTGTACCTGATTTAAGTTTTCAGAATTAAATTTTAGATTTATTGAATTTATGTTTTGCCGAAATGAAATAACCATATATTCAGTTTTTTTGGGTTTAAAGTCTACTAGTCATTGTTTTGCCCAATTATCTAAAGTATGGAGATCCAAGTCTAATCGGGCTTCAATTCCTAATGGATTAGTAGATGAGAACATTAAAGAACTGTCATCAGCAAACAATCTTACAAGACTTTGAATATCATCTGCAATATCGTTTATGAAAAGCAATAACAGTAAAGACTCCGAAACTGACCCCTGTGGCATTCCTGCTTTCAATGTTCCAGGTGTGGAAATTGAATTGTTTTATAAATGAATTGACACTCACTAGAAGCGCACTGCAATAACCTTATTAGTACGTTATGAATGACTCATCAAACTAAATGAAATGCGTCATACTGAACGTACATGGTGAAGGTTATTCCAGACATGCCTCATACTGAACGTACATGATGAAGGTTATTCCAGAAATGCGTTGTGCTGAACGTACATGATGAAGGTTATTCCAGACATGCCTCACACTGAACGTACATGATGAAGGTTATTCCAGACATGCGTCGTGTGTCCTAAATTTGATATCTACGTTTTTATCACTCTCATAGCGCAATAAAATACCAATGGCAAAGCCGGTATCACCGTCCCGTGGTGAGCCCCACAGCCGCTATTTTACTGGCTTATCGAATTGGTAACTACCACTGGAATACGATTAAAAGTGTGTATTCTTGCGGAAAATGTCTGTCAGTGATATATGGAAAATGTTACTCAAATTGAAGCTTATAAGGATTCATTTTACAAATAAATCGACTTATGTGATAAATGTGGTCTCTTGTTGATTTCTTGCTTCACAATTTAAATTTATAGAAAGTCTAGTTTTTGGACCATTCAGATCTCTTAATCAGATCAAGTATTGATTTTTCTAGCCGCTTAGGTTAATAAAAATATCATGACATTTTAATTAAATTCTAAGAAACTGAAAACAAAACAGTGCGAATAGCAATTGATTTTCTCCAAAAGGTTATTACTTTTCGTTAAATTTGATTGTTTTTTTTTAAATTAATGTCTTTTGGGGCCATCCCAATGTACCTCTAGGCACGAGTACTCTCTGTGATCAATATATAATTTAGCAGAAAAGTGCAATAGTGCTTGAGAATATCAAGTATTTTCATTTAGCGCAACTGGGAAACATATAAGAAAGAAAACAAAAATAAAGAGCAAGTGAAAAACACTTCAGGAAGAAATATACAATGTACGTATATTGTCGGAAAATGTATAATTTATTTGTACGACGTTTAGAAACAGGTAGAAAAGCGAGTCTTTGACTAATTAACACTGACATTTATTTGACCCCTTTTTTAGTACTCAAAATCACATGATTGCAGGATAAAACAAAAATAAAGGGCAAGTTAATTGTGGGTACCGGAACACAATTGAACAAATTATAACATTTCAATACAGGTAGCGTAAAACGCCATCATTTCAGTGATTCCGTTATACCGTTGCTCTTATGATGTGTGAAATTCATTCACTACATTAGATATATGTGTTTGAATTTCTATCCTTGGGTCGATACCTCTGACTAAATTCCCGAGTGTATCATCCGCCCAGTAGTCAATGCCTCTGCACTGAGATGGTGTTGTGGTTTTATTTAGATATATTTATTATTGAAATTTATGGTTCCTTAATAGTGTGATTATTATCAAAATTAAGGTTCTCCTTCTTCAGGCCTAGGTGATCTTGTAGCATATTTTGGAATCTTCTTTTGGAGATATCAAAGGGGTTATCAGAAGCCGTCAATCAAAGAAAAACAGACAAACACAATGGTAAAATAAAAAGAAAGATAAGAATAAAAGTAACAATGATTGAGAAAACACGACACCGAAATATACAGATTGAGTACAAAAAAAAACCAAATAAAAAACGAGGATCAACTCATGTCGTGCTCCGGAAGGGTAAGCTTTTTAACTTTAAAAATTAACACATCTTTTTATTATTTGCTACTAGAGACCCGTTTTATAAACAGTTATATCCTTTTGCTGTTAAATATTATACTCTAGTAATAGCTATTTTTACGAGGTACATTTCACCACAATTACATGATTCATTGAAACCTGTCTAAGCCGAAACCGAACCCTGGATAAACAGAACTATTGTACAAATCGAACTTTCAATAATGAAGTTCCCATGTAGGACATCTTTGTTAATTTAAACTGTATATATCAAACACCTGTGTATTCCGGACACAAAAAGCTAATCCCAGTGGCGTTCGCTTTAAGCAGATTTCACATTTTGTAAAGTTCTTATAAGCTACGAATTCAATAAGACACAAATACGTGTTTGTTCACCTTTGATGCAAGTGTTTTTGTTTAATTCTTAATGTACAACAAAGCGAACAATTAAGTATCGACAATCATATTAAAGCACGGTATTACAAATAGAGAAAACATCCGAGGAAATCGGTTTTGCTTTCATTCAAGTATATCTTTTACTGTCTTTATCGCAACAGGGTGCATTAAAAAGTATTCCGACACGAAACCATGATATAAGGGGTAATGTGTCGCTTAAGTTAAAGATAAGAAAAATTATATCATTAAATATAAATTAATCAATGCATACTCATTGGAGCCGTGCAAGATAAGTCAAAGAAACTTGGTAAATTAGGTGTCGTCTCGTTCGAGTAAGTATTGATGGGTCTGTGGAGTAAATCAAAACAGGCGTTTTCATTAGCCAAGTGTAACTTGAAAGAAAAAATAAATCAAATATTTTATTTATGACGAAGGGTTCAAATTGAGAAATGTTTTCTGCACTGCGTGTTCTAAAATCTAAAGATGCAATCATTTATGTTGCACTTAAAATGAAATTCCCATCGTCTCTAGGAATTGTTAGCTATAAAAAAAAAAAAAAGGCTTGTGCATTTCAGGAATATCATATAAGATAATAATAATAATAATATTTAGCTAAACTGAGAAATACCGACTGAAATGAATATATATAATACTTACATTCCAGCTAATGCCTAACAATATTCAACATTTAATTTAGAAAAGTTTGAAGATGCCAAAGACGTATCTAAAGCTGTTATTGGATGAAGGACAGACAACAAATTGCCAAGAAAAAAAAGGACAAACAACACTACAAAGAAAAAACTAAATATTGAGCAACAGGAACCGGATATGATCTATGGTGCTCCGGAAGGGTAAGCAGTTCATTATCCATTAGTGAGACCCGTTATGTTGCTTTTGTTATAAACCTGGTGATAAGTCATGAATGAGGAAAGGCTTGTCATAAACCTGGTGATAAGTCATGAATGAGGAAAGGCTTGTCATAAACCTGGTGATAAGTCATGAATGAGGAAAGACTTGTCATAAACCTGGTGATAAGTCATGAATGAGGAAAGGCTTGTCATAAACCTGGTGATAAGTCATGAATGAGGAAAGGCTTGTCATAAACCTGGTGATAAGTCATGAATGAGGAAAGGCTTGTCATAAACCTGGTGATAAGTCATGAATGAGGAAAGGCTTGTCATAAACCTGGTGATAAGTCATGAATGAGGAAAGACTTGTCATAAACCTGGTGATAAGTCATGAATGAGGAAAGGCTTGTCATAAACCTGGTGATAAGTCATGAATGAGGAAAGGCTTGTCATAAACCTGGTGATAAGTCATGAATGAGGAAAGGCTTGTCATAAACCTGGTGATAAGTCATGAATGAGGAAAGGCTTGTCATAAACCTGGTGATAAGTCATGAATGAGGAAAGGCTTGTCATAAACCTGGTGATAAGTCATGAATGAGGAAAGGCTTGTCATAAACCTGGTGATAAGTCATGAATGAGGAAAGGCTTGTCATAAACCTGGTGATAAGTCATGAATGAGGAAAGGCTTGTCATAAACCTGGTGATAAGTCATGAATGAGGAAAGGCTTGTCATAAACCTGGTGATAAGTCATGAATGAGGAAAGACTTGTCATAAACCTGGTGATAAGTCATGAATGAGGAAAGGCTTGTCATAAACCTGGTGATAAGTCATGAATGAGGAAAGGCTTGTCATAAACCTGGTGATAAGTCATGAATGAGGAAAGGCTTGTCATAAACCTGGTGATAAGTCATGAATGAGGAAAGGCTTGTCATAAACCTGGTGATAAGTCATGAATGAGGAAAGGCTTGTCATAAACCTGGTGATAAGTCATGAATGAGGAAAGGCTTGTCATAAACCTGGTGATAAGTCATGAATGAGGAAAGGCTTGTCATAAACCTGGTGATAAGTCATGAATGAGGAAAGGCTTGTCATAAACCTGGTGATAAGTCATGAATGAGGAAAGGCTTGTCATAAACCTGGTGATAAGTCATGAATGAGGAAAGACTTGTCATAAACCTGGTGATAAGTCATGAATGAGGAAAGGCTTGTCATAAACCTGGTGATAAGTCATGAATGAGGAAAGGCTTGTCATAAACCTGGTGATAAGTCATGAATGAGGAAAGACTTGTCATAAACCTGGTGATAAGTCATGAATGAGGAAAGGCTTGTCATAAACCTGGTGATAAGTCATGAATGAGGAAAGGCTTGTCATAAACCTGGTGATAAGTCATGAATGAGGAAAGACTTGTCATAAACCTGGTGATAAGTCATGAATGAGGAAAGGCTTGTCATAAACCTGGTGATAAGTCATGAATGAGGAAAGGCTTGTCATAAACCTGGTGATAAGTCATGAATGAGGAAAGACTTGTCATAAACCTGGTGATAAGTCATGAATGAGGAAAGGCTTGTCATAAACCTGGTGATAAGTCATGAATGAGGAAAGGCTTGTCATAAACCTGGTGATAAGTCATGAATGAGGAAAGGCTTGTCATAAACCTGGTGATAAGTCATGAATGAGGAAAGGCTTGTCATAAATCTGGTGATAAGTCATGAATGAGGAAAGGCTTGTGATAAACCTGGTGATAAGTCATGAATGAGGAAAGGCTTGTCATAAACCTGGTGATAAGTCATGAATGAGGAAAGGCTTGTCATAAACCTGGTGATAAGTCATGAATGAGGAAAGGCTTGTCATAAACCTGGTGATAAGTCATGAATGAGGAAAGGCTTGTCATAAACCTGGTGATAAGTCATGAATGAGGAAAGGCTTGTCATAAACCTGGTGATAAGTCATGAATGAGGAAAGGACGGGATTTTTATTATTTCCAACCGATCATGTCCGTAACGCGTTGTTGCCTATTCCAGTCGTTTTCTTTCTTTCATTCGAATTCAACGTATATACTTACTGTTAAATATAGATATGTATAATCAATAAGATAACAGAGAATGTGTTAAGGTGAGCCCAAATGCCATACATCAACAACAAAAATCAAAAGCAAAAATAATCGACAAACAGACATGCCTTCCTTAATTGGCCTGTAAAACTCCCCGCATTATCATTGCATTCTAAATTTTTACATAGCTTCTGATGAGAATTGGAGTGTAGCTGTTTGCTTAAAGGCACTTTCAAATACGTTTCAGCTATATTATTGTGACGATCAGTAGTATTGGTGAAAGAAATTAGAGTACCCCGAAAAAACCAGCGATTTATCTCTTAATAACTGATAAACTTGATCACATTTAGATGTATCGACAGAGAAGAAAATGATCGAGGTGACAAACGTCAGCGACGATAGCCTGCACTGACATCGGCACAGAAAATGATCGAGGTGACAAACGTCAGCGACGATAGCCTGCACTGACATCGGCACAGAAAATGACCGAGGTGACAAACGTCAGCGACGATAGCCTGCACTGACATCGGCACAGAAAATGACCGAGGTGACAAACGTCAGCGACGATTGTCTGCACTGACACCGGCACAGAAAATGTCAGCAGTGATGGGCACTGACATGTATAAGCAGATGTAAATCTAACTACCATTTGATCGCGGCAACGGTGATACCGTTTATAGTCAGTAATTTCAAATGTAACGTTCGTAATTGTAGTTAACAATATTGATGTTTTTAAAACCTCAATTAAATAGAAAAACAATTGTAAACGGAAGATCTAAAGTAACTGTATACGTTTACCAAACCTAAATCTCAGACAACTGACTTAACTCGAAAAAAGTCAGACAAAATACATCAATATTGTTTTCGCTTTGAATGACCATCATGCAATGCGATACCGCCATATTTCAATTTGGTCGACAAGGTTGAAATTTGATATAGTTTTTGTTATTGTATCTCTTTTATGCATAAACTTTTCACTTCAACACTTTGTTGTTATAAATCTTAATGATCGATTTACTCCGTACTTCAATGACTCGGGGTATTTCTGTTTAATATACTGGGTTGTGCCTTTCATTCTTTACCTTGTTCTAAGTATCCGTTTTCTCACAATGGTTGTCACATAAATTGTGTTCCGAATGAAAACGGTATATTCACAAGCAAGTTGTGATGCGGTCGGGTTTAGTGTCATAATTAATGTATTATGACACAGAGGACATAAATGTTGTGTCATCTCATTTATCTTGTTTTAAAAGGACACATTATGGTTAGACATCTGCCTGATCAGTACAATTGTAAATACTGTATATAAGAAACGATAGAGAATACCGAAGGGGCAATCAAAGAAAGAACAATCCAGAGAAACTGGCAACATAGGTACAACACCAAGAAAAACAAAACAAAAACACAACACAATATGTGTTGGACACCTTCACATGTAAACAACAAACAACGCAAACAACAAACAACGCAAACAACAAACAACGCAAACAACAAACAACGTAAACAACAAACAACGTAAACAACAAACAACGTAAACAACAAACAACGTAAACAACAAACAACGCAAACAACAAACAACGCAAACAACAAACAACGTAAACAACAAACAACGCAAACACCAAACAACGTAAACAAAAAACAACGCAAACAACAAACAACGCAAACAACAAACAACGTAAACAACAAACAACGTAAACAACAAACAACGTAAACAACAAACAACGTAAACAACAAACAACGCAAACAACAAACAACGCAAACAACAAACAACGTAAACAACAAACAACGCAAACACCAAACAACGTAAACAAAAAACAACGCAAACAACAAACAACGCAAACAACAAACAACGTAAACAACAAACAACGCAAACAACAAACAAGGCAAACAAACAACTGGAGGTAAAGACGAACCGAGCATCGTTTTCATGCGGAAATCGTATCGGACATCACAACAAGGATCTCGGAACAGTAAAGACACAAAAATAGAACAACGCACAAAAAACTAGTCACATATACGCAGCTTGTTAGACATTTGCCCGATCAGTTATATTATGAACAATAATGTCAGGCATAATGATGACGGTATTTGTAAGATGACTTCACCCGTGTTTTGTATTCTCTGTAAGATTACTTCACCCGTGTTTTGTATTCTCTGTAAGATTACTTCACCCGTGTTTTATATTCTCTGTAAGATTACTTCACCCCTGTTTTTTATTCTTTGTAAGATTACTTTACCCGTGTTTTGTATTCTTTGTAAGATTACTTCACCCGTGTTTTGTATTCTTTGTAAGATTACCTCACCCGTGTTTTGTATTCTTTCTAAGATTACTTCACCCGTGTTTTGTAATCTTTGTAAGATTACCTCACCCGAGTTTTGTATTCTCTGTAAGATTACTTCACCCGTGTTTTGTATTCTTGTTGATAGTGCCAGATCTGCGATATTACGCGACATCGAAACGACAAAGATGTCTGGATGTAACGCCTAACAGCAGAAGTAAAGAATACCTCTCAACAGCAGGTTAGGGGTAATTCCACACTAATTTTAGGTATTTGTTTAGCTTATTGTTTAAGAATTCAACGTGACTGTCATATGTAGAACAGCAATAAAAGGGCTGTTCCTTTCCATGAATTTGTTTCTAAGTGTAAAGTGGGTTAGTCTCTCGTGTTCGTTTACATCCATATCCTTTCTTACTAATAAATTATATTAGTTAAATGTATGGTGTCTTTTTATGTCCTTAATGTTGTTGGTTGCTTGTGTGATAAAGTATATACATAAAATTAACGACAAAATAAATAAACGAAAAAACTGTTTATGTAGATATTTATTTTGAGAAAATAAAATATTCTGGCTATGCGAATCTATGCTTTGTATTGATTTACTTTAAAAAGGAACACGACTTGAGCAGCTCCAGAAACATATAAGCATTGTCATGAAAATTAGCTTCACGAGAGGCATGTACAAATATAACTCTTCTTTGTCTCAGAAGTAATTCATTTCCAAATATTTTTTAAAAAATACTTAGAGGGTTAGGTTTATGGTGCTTAACGCCACTTTCAACAATATTTCAGTTATATCATGGCGGTCTGTTTTTATTGTTGGAGGAAATCGACATACCCGGGGAAAAACCACCGACCTGTCGCAAGTCACTGACAAACTTTATCACGTAATGTTGTATCGAGAACACATCGCTATGACCGTGATTCGAACTCACAACTTTAGTGATAATAGGCACTGTTTGCACAGATAGTTGTAAATCCAACTACCATACGATCACAACCACGACTGCCCATATTTTCATAGTGAAAATGTCCAGATGTATACTACTAATTTTAGCAAGTGGCTAAGTAGGGAATATAAACCTGTTATTCTATTGGGGATGTTCACTTTTGTATTTTATCTTATTTCATTGCCCGAAAAATGAAATGCTTAATGACTTACTCGAATTTGACACGTTTTGAAGGGGATTTGACATTATGATGTCTGAGATAAAAATAAATACATAATATTAGGCATTTTGTTTTGGGGACTGACTTTATCACGGGGTATATCAGGTGAGCCGGAACGGCGAGCCTGATATACCCCGTGATAAAGTCAGTCTCAAAAACAAGATTTCTAATATTCTGTTTATCGGTAATTTATAATTAACTTTCCAAAAAATAATAAAATGAATTCTTTAAAACGATATTTTGATGGGAATATTTTTTTGCGGATGGATCTGGTTTTCTAAATGTGATTCGGTTCTGACGCGCAAGGTTCATTCAAAAACTAGTTAACGAGGCGGCAAAACGTGTTTTTTACTATTTGACGTGTGTTATACATTATGATGGTTTTGTTGTATTTAAGTGAGTTTCGGAAATTATAATGTTCGAATATGATACCGGTAAATATTTTTTGTCATAAAAACTTGTGCTAAAACCGTATCGAATACGTTTCACTGAAATATTCTGAATGTAGGTCAAATCAATTAACATCCATAATAATACCAGAATACAAAAGTTTTAGTTGAGTTTTCCCGGCCCTGTTACTGATCAGTGCTATGTTGTATTAAACTTTAGCTCTTTTCGGTAATTGGATTGATTTCAATTTTAAATCATCATTAGATATTGCAGTGTATATACAATGTAAGCCTATGGATGTTCAATCTTTACAAAAGTAGTTATTTCTTGGTTTTCTATCATTTTGGTTTTGAGACCACGACATTGACCTTTTCGCGTATTATTGATTTTGATGACGCAACCAATCTTTTTTTTAAACAAGTATATTCATGCGCGGTAGTTGACGCATGCCTAATATGGACTGACCTAATAATTTTGATATCATGACCAGTACGTTGAGATAAGCTTTATCAATCGACACACTTCAAAGGAAAACTACACAAATTACCGATACACACTAATATGTGAACTTTAGCTATCATAACCATATATACAATTGTATACATGTTAATTGCCTGGACAATATTCAAGATTCTTTATTCTCATAAACCAATGCATTACAATGATACAGAGATGAATACAAGCATTCAATATCAATATTTGCATGCACAAAAATAAACTATTTCATCATGCCAGTTAAAGTTATTTTCGGAGGTAGGCAGATCTGCTGGAGTTCCACGTGGATCTACAACTAAGTGCTAAAAAATGCGTTACTATTGCGTTATTAGGTTTTAGTGTGTAAATTATAAAAAAAAATTATATCCACATTCTTTATCCTAAAATAAACAAGAAACCATTTTCAGAATTCTCCAGGACGTTAATTAGTTGGATTAATTGTTTTACAATGCTATTTCCTTTTGCTCTCTCTCTCTCTCTCTCTCTCTCTCTCTCTCTCTCTCTCTCTCTCTCTCTCTCTCTCTCTCTGAAGCCGTAAATCTAACATTTATGCAACAGAAAAAACACTGTTTACCCTTCCTGGCCACCTGACGTCACCTCTGGTATTCAGTAGGTTCGTGTTGCTCGATCTTCTGTTTTCTATGTAATCT
This sequence comes from Bathymodiolus brooksi, assembly GCA_963680875.1. NCBI lineage: Eukaryota > Metazoa > Mollusca > Bivalvia > Mytilida > Modiolidae > Bathymodiolus > Bathymodiolus brooksi. Next base: position 22,000,986 of record OY804584.1, read on the forward strand.
GTTGTAGGTCTTTGTTTGTCCTTTTGTCCTTTTTCTTTTAAACATTGTGTTGTCTGTCCATCTTCTATTTACGGATTCTGATTACACGTTTGACATCGTCAAATACTTCTAACGGTTCCATTCTATAGAAACCTTGTTGATATGCATAGCAGTGTATCCAACATCATTTTACATTTACGGGTTAAGATTGAAGATACCAAAACGGGTAATCTGAAGAATAAAATTACATCACGTGATCCACGTGATCCTGCACTGGTTCTACCACGTGATCCTGCACTGGTTCTACCACGTGATCCTGCACTGGTTCCACCACGTGATCCTGCACTGGTTCTATCATGTGATCCTGCACTGGTTCTATCACGTGATCCTGCACTGGTTCTATTTGGACAGTCAAATTGCATTGACTAGATAATTGTTTGTTATATACGGTACCAAGATATAGTTTTTCTGGTACCTGATTGAGCGACGAAAAGACAGGGTGACAGTATAAGCGGGACTTCACAGAGGACACCACATACAAACGATTAGAACGACGCTTGTTTGTGCTCTTTGTTGACAATTTGGCAGTAGTTTAGGGTTTTCTGACATTTCAGAATAAATACAATATACATAATTGTTGAAAAATATATAATTCATTTGCACTAAATGCGAAACAGTACAGAAAAGCTCATTTTATGCTAGCTTTTCTACCTGTCTCTAAAGCTTGTTCAAATAAATTATACATTTTCCGACAATGTACGTAGAATGCCTAGAGTGGTGTACAACACATATTGTGTTTTGTTTGTCTTCGTCTTGTGTCTTGTGTATGGAGGTGTCCAACACATAATGTGTGTTGTTTGTCTTCGTCTTGTGTATGGGAGTGTCCAACACATATTGTGTTTTGTTTGTCTTCGTCTTGTGTATGGGGGTGTCCAACACATATTGTGTTTTGTTTGTCTTCGTCTTGTGCATGGGGGTGTCCAACACATATTGTGTTTTGTTTGTCTTCGTCTTGTGCATGGGGGTGTCCAACACATATTGTGTTTTGTTTGTCTTCGTCTTGTGCATGGGGGTGTCCAACACATAATGTGTTTTGTTTGTCTTCGTCATGTGTATGGGGGTGTCCAACACATATTGTGTTTTGTTTGTCTTCGTCTTGTGCATGGGTGTGTCCAACACAAATTGTGTTTTGTTTGTCTTCGTCTTGTGTCATGTGTATGGAGGTGTCCAACACATATTGTGTTTTGTTTTTCTTCGTCCTGTGCATGGGGGTATCCAACACATATTGTGTTCTGTTTGTCTTCGTCATGTGCATGGGGGTGTCCAACGCATATTGTGTTTTGTTTGTCTTCGTCTTGTGCATGGGGGTGTCCAACACATATTGTGTTTTGTTTGTCTTTGTCTTGTGCATGGGGGTGTCCAACACATATTGTGTTTTGTTTGTCTTCGTCTTGTGCATGGAGGTGTCCAACACATAATGTGTTTTGTTTGTCTTCGTCTTGTGCATGGGTGTGTCCAACACATATTGTGTTTTGTTTGTCCTCGTCTTGTGTATGGGGGTGTCCAACACATATTGTGTTTTGTTTGTCTTCGTCTTGTGTATGGGGGTGTCCAACACATATTGTGTTTTGTTTGTCTTCGTCTTGTGCATGGGGGTGTCCAACACATATTGTGTTTTGTTTGTCTTCGTCTTGTGCATGGGGGTGTCCAACACATATTGTGTTTTGTTTGTCTTCGTCTTGTGCATGGGGGTGTCCAACACATATTGTGTTTTGTTTGTCTTCGTCTTGTGCATGGGGGTGTCCAACACATATTGTGTTTTGTTTGTCTTCGTCTTGTGCATGGGGGTGTCCAACACATATTGTGTTTTGTTTGTCTTCGTCTTGTGCATGGGGGTGTCCAACACATAATGTGTTTTGTTTGTCTTCGTCATGTGTATGGGGGTGTCCAACACATATTGTGTTTTGTTTGTCTTCGTCTTGTGAAAGGAGGTGTCCAACACATATTGTGTTTTGTTTGTCTTCGTCTTGTGCATGGGTGTGTCCAACACAAATTGTGTTTTGTTTGTCTTCGTCTTGTGTCATGTGTATGGAGGTGTCCAACACATATTGTGTTTTGTTTTTCTTCGTCCTGTGCATGGGGGTATCCAACACATATTGTGTTCTGTTTGTCTTCGTCATGTGCATGGGGGTGTCCAACGCATATTGTGTTTTGTTTGTCTTCGTCTTGTGCATGGGGGTGTCCAACACATATTGTGTTTTGTTTGTCTTCGTCTTGTGCATGGGGGTGTCCAACACATATTGTGTTTTGTTTGTCTTTGTCTTGTGCATGGGGGTGTCCAACACATATTGTGTTTTGTTTGTCTTCGTCTTGTGTATGGGGGTGTGCAACACATATTGTGTTTTGTTTGTCTTCGTCTTGTGCATGGGGGTGTCCAACACATATTGTGTTTTGTTTGTCTTCGTCTTGTGCATGGGGGTGTCCAACACATATTGTGTTTTGTTTGTCTTTGTCTTGTGCATGGGGGTGTCCAACACATATTGTGTTTTGTTTGTCTTCGTCTTGTGTCTTGTATATGGAGGTGTCCAACACATAATGTGTTTTGTTTGTCTTCGTCTTGTGCATGGGGGTGTCCAACACATATTGTGTTTTGTTTGTCTTCGTCTTGTGTATGGAGGTGTCCAACACATATTGTGTTTTGTTTGTCTTCGTCTTGTGCATGGGGGTGTCCAACACATATTGTGTTTTGTTTGTCTTCGTCTTGTGTATGGAGGTGTCCAACACATATTGTGTTTTGTTTGTCTTTGTCTTGTGCATGGTGGTGTCCAACACATATTGTGTTTTGTTTGTCTTCGTCTTGTGTCTTGTGTATGGAGGTGTCCAACACATAATGTGTTTTGTTTGTCTTCGTCTTGTGCATGGGGGTGTCCAACATATATTGTGTTTTGTTTGTCTTCGTCTTGTGCATGGGGGTGTCCAACACATATTGTGTTTTGTTTGTCTTCGTCTTGTGTATGGGGGTGTCCAACACATATTGTGTTTTGTTTGTCTTCGTCTTGTGCATGGGTGTGTCCAACACATATTGTGTTTTGTTTGTCTTCGTCTTGTGTCATGTGTATGGAGGTGTCCAACACATAATGTGTTTTGTTTGTCTTCGTCTTGTGCATGGGGGTGTCCAACACATATTGTGTTTTGTTTGTCTTCGTCTTGTGTATGGGTGTGTCCAACACATAATGTGTTTTGTTTGTCTTCGTCTTGTGCATGGGGGTGTCCAACGCATAATGTGTTTTGTTTGTCTTCGTCTTGTGCATGGGGGTGTCCAACACATATTGTGTTTTGTTTGTCTTCGTCTTGTGCATGGGGGTGTCCAACACATATTGTGTTTTGTTTGTCTTCGTCTTGTGTATGGGGGTGTCCAACACATATTGTGTTTTGTTTGTCTTCGTCTTGTGTCATGTGTATGGAGGTGTCCAACACATATTGTGTTTTGTTTTTCTTCGTCCTGTGCATGGGGGTATCCAACACATATTGAGTTTTGTTTGTCTTCGTCATGTGCATGGGGGTGTCCAACACATATTGTGTTTTGTTTGTCTTCGTCTTGTGTCTTGTATATGGAGGTGTCCAACACATAATGTGTTTTGTTTGTCTTCGTCTTGTGCATGGAGGTGTCCAACATATATTGTGTTTTGTTTGTCTTCGTCTTGTGCATGGGGGTGTCCAACACATATTGTGTTTTGTTTGTCTTCGTCTTGTGCATGAGGGTGTCCAACACATATTGTGTTTTGTTTGTCTTCGTCTTGTGCATGGGGGTGTCCAACACATATTGTGTTTTGTTTGTCTTCGTATTGTGCATGGGGGTGTCCAACACATATTGTGTTTTGTTTGTCTTCGTCTTGTGTATGGGGGTGTCCAACAGATATTGTGTTTTGTTTGTCTTCGTCTTGTGCATGGAGGTGTCCAACACATATTGTGTTTTGTTTGTCTTCATCTTGTGCATGGAGATGTCCAACACATATTGTGTTTTGTTTGTCTTCGTCTTGTGCATGGGGGTGTCCAACACATATTGTGTTTTGTTTGTCTTCATCTTGTGCATGGAGGTGTCCAAGACATATTGTGTTTTGTTTGTCTTCGTCTTGTGCATGGGGGTGTCCAACACATATTGTGTTTTGTTTGTCTTCGTCTTGTGTCTTGTATATGGAGGTGTCCAACACATAATGTGTTTTGTTTGTCTTCGTCTTGTGCATGGGGGTATCCAACACATATTGTGTTTTGTTTGTCTTCGCCTTGTGTCTTGTGCATGGGGGTGTCCAACACATATTGTGTTTTGTTTGTCTTCGTGTTGTGCATGGAGGTGTCCAACACATATTGTGTTTTGTTTGTCGTCGTCTTGTGCATGGGGGTGTCCAACACATATTGTGTTTTGTTTGTCTTCGTCTTGTGTCTTGTGTATGGAGGTGTCCAACACATAATGTGTTTTGTTTGTCTTCGTCTTGTGTCTTGTGTATGGAGGTGTCCAACACATAATGTGTTTTGTTTGTCTTCGTCTTGTGCATGGAGGTGTCCAACACATATTGTGTTTTGTTTGTCTTCATCTTGTGCGTGGGGGTGTCCAAGACATATTGTGTTTTGTTTGTCTTCGTCTTGTGCATGGGGGTGTCCAACACATATTGTGTTTTGTTTGTCTTCGTCTTGTGTCTTGTATATGGAGGTGTCCAACACATAATGTGTTTTGTTTGTTTTCGTCTTGTGCATGGGGATGTCCAACACATATTGTGTTTTGTTTGTCTTCGCCTTGTGTCTTGTGCATGGGGGTGTCCAACACATATTGTGTTTTGTTTGTCTTCGTGTTGTGCATGGAGGTGTCCAACACATATTGTGTTTTGTTTGTCGTCGTCTTGTGCATGGGGGTGTCCAACACATATTGTGTTTTGTTTGTCTTCGTTTTGTGTCATGTGTATGGAGGTGTCCAACACATAATGTGTTTTGTTTGTCTTCGTCTTGTGCATGGGGGTGTTAAACACATATTGTGTTTTGTTTGTCTTCGTCTTGTGCAAGGGGGTGTCCAACACATATTGTGTTTTGTTTGTCTTCGTCTTGTGCATGGAGGTGTCCAACACATATTGTGTTTTGTTTGTCTTCGTCTTGTGCGTGGGTGTGTACAACACATATTGTGTTTTGTTTGTCTTCGTCTTGTGCATGGGGGTGTCCAACATATATTGTGTTTTGTTTGTCTTCGTCTTGTGCATGGGGGTGTCCAACACATATTGTGTTTTGTTTGTCTTCGTCTTGTGTCTTGTGTATGGAGGTGTCCAACACATATTGTGTTTTGTTTGTCTTCGTCTTGTGTATGGGGGTGTCCAACACATATTGTGTTTTGTTTGTCTTCGTCTTGTGCATGGAGGTGTCCAACACATATTGTGTTTTGTTTGTCTTCGTCTTGTGTATGGGGGTGTCCAACACATATTGTGTTTGTTTGTCTTCGTCTTGTGCATGGGTGTGTCCAACACATATTGTGTTTTGTTTGTCTTCGTCTTGTGCATGGAGGTGTCCAACACATAATGTGTTTTGTTTGTCTTCGTCTTGTGCATGGGTGTGTCCAACACATATTGTGTTTTGTTTGTCTTCGTCTTGTGCTTGGGGGTGTCCAACACATATTGTGTTTTGCTTGTCTTCGTCTTGTGTCTTGAATATGGGGGTGTCCAACACATAATGTGTGTTGTTTATCTTCGTCTTGTGTATGGGGGTGTCCAACACATATTGTGTTTTGTTTGTCTTCGTCTTGTGTCTTGTGTATGGAGATGTCCAAAATATATTGTGTTTTGTTTGTCTTCGTCTTGTGCATGGGGGTGTCCAACACATATTGTGTTTTGTTTGTCTTCGTCTTGTGGAGGTGTCCAACACATATTGTGTTTTGTTTGTCTTCATCTTGTGGAGGTGTCCAACACATATTGTGTTTTGTTTGTCTTCGTCTTGTGGAGGTGTCCAACACATATTGTGTTTTGTTTGTCTTCATCTTGTGCGTGGGGGTGTCCAACACATATTGTGTTTTGTTTGTCTTCGTCTTGTGCATGGGGGTGTCCAACACATATTGTGTTTTGTTTGTCTTCGTCTTGTGTCTTGTGTATGGAGGTGTCCAACACATAATGTGTTTTGTTTGTCTTCGTCTCGTGCATGGGGGTGTCCAACACATATTGTGTTTTGTTTGTCTTCGTCCTGTGCATGGGGGTGTCCAACACATATTGTGTTTTGTTTGTCTTCGTCTTGTGTATGGGGGTGTCCAACACATATTGTGTTTTGTTTGTCTTCGTCTTGTGAAAGGAGGTGTCCAACACATAATGTGTTTTGTATGTCTTCGTCTTGTGCATGGGTGTGTCCAACACATATTGTGTTTTGTTTGTCTTCGTCCTGTGCATGGGGGTATCCAACACATAATATGTTTTGTTTGTCTTCGTCATGTGTATGGAGGTGTCCAACACATATTGTGTTTTGTTTTTCTTCGTCCTGTGCATGGGGGTATCCAACACATAATATGTTTTGTTTGTCTTCGTCATGTGCATGGGGGTGTCCAACACATATTGTGTTTTGTTTGTCTTCGTCTTGTGCATGGGTGTGTCCAACACATATTGTGTTTTGTTTGTCTTCGTCTTGTGCATGGGGGTGTCCAACACATATTGTGTTTTGTTTGTCTTCGTCTTGTGTCTTGTATATGGAGGTGTCCAACACATAATGTGTTTTGTTTGTCTTCGTCTTGTGCATGGAGGTGTCCAACATATATTGTGTTTTGTTTGTCTTCGTCTTGAGTCTTGTGTATGGAGGTGTCCAACACATATTGTGTTTTGTTTTTCTTCGTCTTGTGTATGGGGGTGTCCAACACATATTGTGTTTTGTTTGTCTTCGTCTTGTGCATGGAGGTGTCCAACACATATTGTGTTTTGTTTGTCTTCGTCTTGTGCATGGGGGTGTCAAACACATATTGTGTTTTGTTTGTCTTCGTCTTGTGCAAGGGGGTGTCCAACACATATTGTGTTTTGTTTGTCTTCGTCTCGTGCATGGAGGTGTCCAACACATATTGTGTTTTGTTTGTCTTCGTCTTGTGCATGGGGATGTCCAACACATATTGTGTTTTGTTTGTCTTCGTCTTGTGTCTTGTGTATGGGGGTGTTCGACACATATTGTGTTTTGTTTGTCTTCGTGTTGTGCATGGAGGTGTCCAACACATATTGTGTTTTGTTTGTCGTCGTCTTGTGCATGGGGGTGTCCAACACATATTGTGTTTTGTTTGTCTTCGTCTTGTGTCTTGTGTATGGAGGTGTCCAACACATATTGTGTTTTGTTTTTCTTCGTCTTGTGTATGGGGGTGTCCAACACATATTGTGTTTTGTTTGTCTTCGTCTTGTGCATGGAGGTGTCCAACACATATTGTGTTTTGTTTGTCTTCGTCTTGTGCATGGGGGTGTCAAACACATATTGTGTTTTGTTTGTCTTCGTCTTGTGCAAGGGGGTGTCCAACACATATTGTGTTTTGTTTGTCTTCGTCTCGTGCATGGAGGTGTCCAACACATATTGTGTTTTGTTTGTCTTCGTCTTGTGCGTGGGTGTGTACAACACATATTGTGTTTTGTTTGTCTTCGTCTTGTGTCTTGTGTATGGAGGTGTCCAACACATATTGTGTTTTGTTTTTCTTCGTCTTGTGTATGGGGGTGTCCAACACATATTGTGTTTTGTTTGTCTTCGTCTTGTGTATGGGGGTGTCCAACACATATTGTGTTTTGTTTGTCTTCGTCTTGTGTCTTGTATATGGAGGTGTCCAACACATATTGTGTTTTGTTTGTCTTCGTCTTGTGTATGGGGGTGTCCAACACATATTGTGTTTTGTTTGTCTTCGTCTTGTGTCTTGTGTATGGAGGTGTCCAACACATATTGTGTTTTGTTTGTCTTCGTCTTGTGTATGGGGGTGTCCAACACATATTGTGTTTTGTTTGTCTTCGTCTTGTGCATGGAGGTGTCCAACACATATTGTGTTTTGTTTGTCTTCGTCTTGTGTATGGGGGTGTCCAACACATATTGTGTTTTGTTTGTCTTCGTCTTGTGCATGGAGGTGTCCAACACATAATGTGTTTTGTTTGTCTTCGTCTTGTGCATGGGTGTGTCCAACACATATTGTGTTTTGTTTGTCTTCGTCTTGTGCATGGGAGTGTCCAACACATATTGTGTTTTGTTTGTCTTCGTCTTGTGTCTTGAATATGGGGGTGTCCAACACATAATGTGTTTTGTTTGTCTTCGTCTTGTGCATGGAGGTGTCCAACACATATTGTGTTTTGTTTGTCTTCGTCTTGTGCATGGAGGTGTCCAACACATATTGTGTTTTGTTTGTCTTCGTCTTGTGCATGGAGATGTCCAACACATATTGTGTTTTGTTTGTCTTCTTCTTGTGCATGGGGGTGTCCAACACATATTGTGTTTTGTTTGTCTTCGTCTTGTGCCTTGTGTATGGAGGTGTCCAACACATAATGTGTTTTGTTTGTCTTCGTCTTGTGCATGGAGGTGTCCAACACATATTGTGTTTTGTTTGTCTTCATCTTGTGCATGGGGGTGTCCAACACATATTGTGTTTTGTTTGTCTTCGTCTTGTGCCTTGTGTATGGAGGTGTCCAACACATAATGTGTTTTGTTTGTCTTCGTCTCGTGCATGGGGGTGTCCAACACATATTGTGTTTTGTTTGTCTTCGTCCTGTGCATGGGGGTGTCCAACACATATTGTGTTTTGTTTGTCTTCGTCTTGTGTCTTGTGTATGGAGGTGTCCAACGCATAATGTGTTTTGTTTGTCTTCGTCTTGTGCATGGGGGTGTCCAACACATATTGTGTTTTGTTTGTCTTCGTCTTGTGTATGGGGGTGTCCAACACATATTGTGTTTTGTTTGTCTTCGTCTTATGTATGGGGGTGTCCAACACATATTGTGTTTTGTTTGTCTTCGTCTTGTGCATGGAGGTGTCCAACACATATTGTGTTTTGTTTGTCTTCGTCTTGTGCATGGGTGTGTCCAACATATATTGTGTTTTGTTTGTCTTCGTCTTGTGTCATGTGTATGGAGGTGTCCAACACATATTGTGTTTTGTTTTTCTTCGTCCTGTGCATGGGGGTATCCAACACATATTGTGTTTTGTTTGTCTTCGTCCTGTGCATGGGGGTGTCCAACACATATTGTGTTTTGTTTGTCTTCGTCTTGTGTCTTGTGTATGGAGGTGTCCAACGCATAATGTGTTTTGTTTGTCTTCGTCTTGTGCATGGGAGTGTCCAACACATATTGTGTTTTGTTTGTCTTCGTCTTGTGTCTTGAATATGGGGGTGTCCAACACATAATGTGTTTTGTTTGTCTTCGTCTTGTGCATGGGGGTGTCCAACACATATTGTGTTTTGTTTGTCTTCGTCTTGTGTATGGGGGTGTCCAACACATATTGTGTTTTGTTTGTCTTCGTCTTGTGCATGGGTGTGTCCAACATATATTGTGTTTTGTTTGTCTTCGTCTTGTGTCATGTGTATGGAGGTGTCCAACACATATTGTGTTTTGTTTTTCTTCGTCCTGTGCATGGGGGTATCCAACACATATTGTGTTTTGTTTGTCTTCGTCATGTGCATGGGGTTGTCCAACACATATTGTGTTTTGTTTGTCTTCGTCTTGTGTCTTGTATATGGAGGTGTCCAACACATAATGTGTTTTGTTTGTCTTCGTCTTGTGCATGGAGGTGTCCAACATATATTGTGTTTTGTTTGTCTTCGTCTTGTGCATGGGGGTGTCCAACACATAATGTGTTTTGTTTGTCTTCGTCTTGTGCATGGGGGTGTCCAACACATATTGTGTTTTGTTTGTCTTCGTCTTGTGCATGGGGGTGTCCAACACATATTGTGTTTTGTTTGTCTTCGACTTGTGCATGGGGGTGTCCAACACATATTGTGTTTTGTTTGTCTTCGTCTTGTGCATGGAGGTGTCCAACACATATTGTGTTTTGTTTGTCTTCATCTTGTGCGTGGGGGTGTCCAAGACATATTGTGTTTTGTTTGTCTTCGTCTTGTGCATGGGGGTGTCCAACACATATTGTGTTTTGTTTGTCTTCGCCTTGTGTCTTGTGTATGGGGGTGTCCAACACATATTGTGTTTTGTTTGTCTTCGTGTTGTGCATGGAGGTGTCCAACACATATTGTGTTTTGTTTGTGGTCGTCTTGTGCATGGGGGTGTCCAACACATATTGTGTTTTGTTTGTCTTCGTCTTGTGTCTTGTGTATGGAGGTGTCCAACACATAATGTGTTTTGTTTGTCTTCGTCTTGTGCATGGGGGTGTTAAACACATATTGTGTTTTGTTTGTCTTCGTCTTGTGCAAGGGGGTGTCCAACACATATTGTGTTTTGTTTGTCATCGTCTTGTGCATGGAGGTGTCCAACACATATTGTGTTTTGTTTGTCTTCGTCTTGTGCGTGGGTGTGTACAACACATATTGTGTTTTGTTTGTCTTCGTCTTGTGCATGGGGGTGTCCAACATATATTGTGTTTTGTTTGTCTTCGTCTTGTGTCTTGTGTATGGAGGTGTCCAACACATATTGTGTTTTGTTTGTCTTCGTCTTGTGCATGGAGGTGTCCAACACATATTGTGTTTTGTTTGTCTTCGTCTTGTGTATGGGGGTGTCCAACACATATTGTGTTTTGTTTGTCTTCGTCTTGTGCATGGGGGTGTCCAACACATATTGTGTTTTGTTTGTCTTCGTCTTGTGCTTGGGGGTGTCCAACACATATTGTGTTTTGCTTGTCTTCGTCTTGTGTCTTGAATATGGGGGTGTCCAACACATAATGTGCGTTGTTTGTCTTCGTCTTGTGTATGGGGGTGTCCAACACATATTGTGTTTTGTTTGTCTTCGTCTTGTGTCTTGTGTATGGAGGTGTCCAACACATAATGTGTTTTGTTTGTCTTCGTCTCGTGCATGGGGGTGTCCAACACATATTGTGTTTTGTTTGTCTTCGTCCTGTGCATGGGGGTGTCCAACACATATTGTGTTTTGTTTGTCTTCGTCTTGTGTATGGGGGTGTTCAACACATATTGTGTTTTGTTTGTCTTCGTCTTGTGAAAGGAGGTGTCCAACACATAATGTGTTTTGTATGTCTTCGTCTTGTGCATGGGTGTGTCCAACACATATTGTGTTTTGTTTGTCTTCGTCATGTGTCATGTGTATGGAGGTGTCCAACACATATTGTGTTTTGTTTGTCTTCGTCTTGTGCATGGGGGTGTCCAACACATATTGTGTTTTGTTTGTCTTCGTCTTGTGCATGGAGGTGTCCAACACATATTGTGTTTTGTTTGTCTTCGTCTTGTGCATGGGGGTGTTCAACATATATTGTGTTTTGTTTGTCTTCGTCTTGTGAAAGGAGGTGTCCAACACATAATGTGTTTTGTTTGTCTTCGTCTTGTGTCTTGTATATGGAGGTGTCCAACACATATTGTGTTTTGTTTGTCTTCGTCTTGTGCATGGGGGTGTCCAACACATATTGTGTTTTGTTTGTCTTCGTCTTGTGCATGGGGGTGTCCAACACATATTGTGTGTTGTTTGTCTTCGTCTTGTGCATGGGGGTGTCCAACACATATTGTGTTTTGTTTGTCTTCGTCTTGTGTATGGGGGTGTTCAACACATATTGTGTTTTGTTTGTCTTCGTCTTGTGAAAGGAGGTGTCCAACACATAATGTGTTTTGTATGTCTTCGTCTTGTGCATGGGTGTGTCCAACACATATTGTGTTTTGTTTGTCTTCGTCTTGTGTCATGTGTATGGAGGTGTCCAACACATATTGTGTTTTGTTTGTCTTCGTCTTGTGCATGGAGATGTCCAACACGTATTGTGTTTTGTTTGTCTTCGTCTTGTGTATGGGGGTGTCCGACACATATTGTGTTTTGTTTGTCTTCGTGTTGTGCATGGAGGTGTCCAACACATATTGTGTTTTGTTTGTCGTCGTCTTGTGCATGGGGGTGTCCAACACATATTGTGTTTTGTTTGTCGTCGTCTTGTGCATGGAGGTGTCCAACACATAATGTGTTTTGTTTGTTTTCGTCTTGTGTATGGGGATGTCCAACACATATTGTGTTTTGTTTGTCTTCGTCTTGTGCATGGAGATGTCCAACACATATTGTGTTTTGTTTGTCTTCGTCTTGTGTATGGGGGTGTCCGACACATATTGTGTTTTGTTTGTCTTCGTGTTGTGCATGGAGGTGTCCAACACATATTGTGTTTTGTTTGTCGTCGTCTTGTGCATGGGGGTGTCCAACACATATTGTGTTTTGTTTGTCTTCGTCTTGTGTCTTGTGTATGGAGGTGTCCAACACATAATGTGTTTTGTTTGTCTTCGTCTTGTGCATGGGGGTGTCAAACACATATTGTGTTTTGTTTGTCTTCGTCTTGTGCAAGGGGGTGTCCAACACATATTGTGTTTTGTTTGTCTTCGTCTCGTGCATGGGTGTGTACAACACATATTGTGTTTTGTTTGTCTTCGTCTTGTGTCTTGTGTATGGAGGTGTCCAACACATATTGGGTTTTGTTTGTCTTCGTCTTGTGCATGGAGGTGTCCAACACATATTGTGTTTTGTTTGTCTTCGTCTTGTGTATGGTGGTGTCCAACACATATTGTGTTTTGTTTGTCTTCGTCTTGTGTCTTGTATATGGAGGTGTCCAACACATATTGTGTTTTGTTTGTCTTCGTCTTGTGTATCGGGGTGTCCAACACATATTGTGTTTTGTTTGTCTTCGTCTTGTGTCTTGTGTATGGAGGTGTCCAACACATATTGTGTTTTGTTTGTCTTCGTCTTGTGTATGGGGGTGTCCAACACATATTGTGTTTTGTTTGTCTTCGTCTTGTGTCTTGTGTATGGAGGTGTCCAACACATAATGTGTTTTGTTTGTCTTCGTCTTGTGCATGGGGGTGTTAAACACATATTGTGTTTTGTTTGTCTTCGTCTTGTGCAAGGGGGTGTCCAACACATATTGTGTTTTGTTTGTCATCGTCTTGTGCATGGAGGTGTCCAACACATATTGTGTTTTGTTTGTCTTCGTCTTGTGCGTGGGTGTGTACAACACATATTGTGTTTTGTTTGTCTTCGTCTTGTGCATGGGGGTGTCCAACATATATTGTGTTTTGTTTGTCTTCGTCTTGTGTCTTGTGTATGGAGGTGTCCAACACATATTGTGTTTTGTTTGTCTTCGTCTTGTGCATGGAGGTGTCCAACACATATTGTGTTTTGTTTGTCTTCGTCTTGTGTATGGGGGTGTCCAACACATATTGTGTTTTGTTTGTCTTCGTCTTGTGCATGGGGGTGTCCAACACATATTGTGTTTTGTTTGTCTTCGTCTTGTGCTTGGGGGTGTCCAACACATATTGTGTTTTGCTTGTCTTCGTCTTGTGTCTTGAATATGGGGGTGTCCAACACATAATGTGCGTTGTTTGTCTTCGTCTTGTGTATGGGGGTGTCCAACACATATTGTGTTTTGTTTGTCTTCGTCTTGTGTCTTGTGTATGGAGGTGTCCAACACATAATGTGTTTTGTTTGTCTTCGTCTCGTGCATGGGGGTGTCCAACACATATTGTGTTTTGTTTGTCTTCGTCCTGTGCATGGGGGTGTCCAACACATATTGTGTTTTGTTTGTCTTCGTCTTGTGTATGGGGGTGTTCAACACATATTGTGTTTTGTTTGTCTTCGTCTTGTGAAAGGAGGTGTCCAACACATAATGTGTTTTGTATGTCTTCGTCTTGTGCATGGGTGTGTCCAACACATATTGTGTTTTGTTTGTCTTCGTCATGTGTCATGTGTATGGAGGTGTCCAACACATATTGTGTTTTGTTTGTCTTCGTCTTGTGCATGGGGGTGTCCAACACATATTGTGTTTTGTTTGTCTTCGTCTTGTGCATGGAGGTGTCCAACACATATTGTGTTTTGTTTGTCTTCGTCTTGTGCATGGGGGTGTTCAACACATATTGTGTTTTGTTTGTCTTCGTCTTGTGAAAGGAGGTGTCCAACACATAATGTGTTTTGTTTGTCTTCGTCTTGTGTCTTGTATATGGAGGTGTCCAACACATATTGTGTTTTGTTTGTCTTCGTCTTGTGCATGGGGGTGTCCAACACATATTGTGTTTTGTTTGTCTTCGTCTTGTGCATGGGGGTGTCCAACACATATTGTGTGTTGTTTGTCTTCGTCTTGTGCATGGGGGTGTCCAACACATATTGTGTTTTGTTTGTCTTCGTCTTGTGTATGGGGGTGTTCAACACATATTGTGTTTTGTTTGTCTTCGTCTTGTGAAAGGAGGTGTCCAACACATAATGTGTTTTGTATGTCTTCGTCTTGTGCATGGGTGTGTCCAACACATATTGTGTTTTGTTTGTCTTCGTCTTGTGTCATGTGTATGGAGGTGTCCAACACATATTGTGTTTTGTTTGTCTTCGTCTTGTGCATGGAGATGTCCAACACATATTGTGTTTTGTTTGTCTTCGTCTTGTGTATGGGGGTGTCCGACACATATTGTGTTTTGTTTGTCTTCGTGTTGTGCATGGAGGTGTCCAACACATATTGTGTTTTGTTTGTCGTCGTCTTGTGCATGGGGGTGTCCAACACATATTGTGTTTTGTTTGTCGTCGTCTTGTGCATGGAGGTGTCCAACACATAATGTGTTTTGTTTGTTTTCGTCTTGTGTATGGGGATGTCCAACACATATTGTGTTTTGTTTGTCTTCGTCTTGTGCATGGAGATGTCCAACACATATTGTGTTTTGTTTGTCTTCGTCTTGTGTATGGGGGTGTCCGACACATATTGTGTTTTGTTTGTCTTCGTGTTGTGCATGGAGGTGTCCAACACATATTGTGTTTTGTTTGTCGTCGTCTTGTGCATGGAGGTGTCCAACACATATTGTGTTTTGTTTGTCTTCGTCTTGTGTCTTGTGTATGGAGGTGTCCAACACATAATGTGTTTTGTTTGTCTTCGTCTTGTGCATGGGGGTGTCAAACACATATTGTGTTTTGTTTGTCTTCGTCTTGTGCAAGGGGGTGTCCAACACATATTGTGTTTTGTTTGTCTTCGTCTCGTGCATGGAGGTGTCCAACAGATATTGTGTTTTGTTTGTCTTCGTCTTGTGCGTGGGTGTGTACAACACATATTGTGTTTTGTTTGTCTTCGTCTTGTGTCTTGTGTATGGAGGTGTCCAACACATATTGTGTTTTGTTTTTCTTCGTCTTGTGTATGGGGGTGTCCAACACATATTGGGTTTTGTTTGTCTTCGTCTTGTGCATGGAGGTGTCCAACACATATTGTGTTTTGTTTGTCTTCGTCTTGTGTATGGTGGTGTCCAACACATATTGTGTTTTGTTTGTCTTCGTCTTGTGTCTTGTATATGGAGGTGTCCAACACATATTGTGTTTTGTTTGTCTTCGTCTTGTGTATGGGGGTGTCCAACACATATTGTGTTTTGTTTGTCTTCGTCTTGTGTCTTGTGTATGGAGGTGTCCAACACATATTGTGTTTTGTTTGTCTTCGTCTTGTGTATGGGGGTGTCCAACACATATTGTGTTTTGTTTGTCTTCGTCTTGTGCATGGAGGTGTCCAACACATATTGTGTTTTGTTTGTCTTCGTCTTGTGTATGGTGGTGTCCAACACATATTGTGTTTTGTTTGTCTTCGTCTTGTGTCTTGTATATGGAGGTGTCCAACACATATTGTGTTTTGTTTGTCTTCGTCTTGTGCATGGAGGTGTCCAACACATAATGTGTTTTGTTTGTCTTCGTCTTGTGCATGGGGGTATCCAACCCATAATGTGTTTTGTTTGTCTTCGTCATGTGCATGGGTGTGTCCAACACATATTGTGTTTTGTTTGTCTTCGTCTTGTGTCTTGAATATGGGGGTGTCCAACACATAATGTGTTTTGTTTGTCTTCGTCTTGTGTCTTGTGTATGGAGGTGTCCAACACATATTGTGTTTTGTTTGTCTTCGTCTTGTGTCTTGAATATGGGGGTGTCCAACACATATTGTGTTTTGTTTGTCTTCGTCTTGTGCATGGAGGTGTCCAACACATATTGTGTTTTGTTTGTCTTCGTCTTGTGTATGGGGGTGTCCAACACATATTGTGTTTTGTTTGTCTTCGTCTTGTGTATGGGGGTGTCCAAGACATATTGTGTTTTGTTTGTCTTCGTCTTGTGCATGGAGATGTCCAACACATATTGTGTTTTGTTTGTCTTCGTCTTGTGTATGGAGGTGTCCAACACATATTGTGTTTTGTTTGTCTTCATCTTGTGCATGGAGGTGTCCAACACATATTGTGTTTTGTTTGTCTTCGTCTTGTGTATGGTGGTGTCCAACACATATTGTGTTTTGTTTGTCTTCGTCTTGTGTCTTGTATATGGAGGTGTCCAACACATATTGTGTTTTGTTTGTCTTCGTTTTGTGTATGGGGGTGTCCAACACATATTGTGTTTTGTTTGTCTTCGTCTTGTGTCTTGTGTATGGAGGTGTCCAACACATATTGTGTTTTGTTTGTCTTCGTCTTGTGCATGGAGATGTCCAACACATATTGTGTTTTGTTTGTCTTCGTCTTGTGCATGGAGGTGTCCAACACATATTGTGTTTTGTTTGTCTTCGTCTTGTGTATGGGGGTGTCCAACACATATTGTGTTTTGTTTGTCTTCGTCTTGTGCATGGGGGTGTCCAACACATATTGTGTTTTGTTTGTCTTCGTCTTGTGCTTGGGGGTGTCCAACACATATTGTGTTTTGCTTGTCTTCGTCTTGTGTCTTGAATATGGGGGTGTCCAACACATAATGTGCGTTGTTTGTCTTCGTCTTGTGTATGGGGGTGTCCAACACATATTGTGTTTTGTTTGTCTTCGTCTTGTGTCTTGTGTATGGAGGTGTCCAACACATAATGTGTTTTGTTTGTCTTCGTCTCGTGCATGGGGGTGTCCAACACATATTGTGTTTGGTTTGTCTTCGTCCTGTGCATGGGGGTGTCCAACACATATTGTGTTTTGTTTGTCTTCGTCTTGTGTATGGGGGTGTTCAACACATATTGTGTTTTGTTTGTCTTCGTCTTGTGAAAGGAGGTGTCCAACACATAATGTGTTTTGTATGTCTTCGTCTTGTGCATGGGTGTGTCCAACACATATTGTGTTTTGTTTGTCTTCGTCATGTGTCATGTGTATGGAGGTGTCCAACACATATTGTGTTTTGTTTGTCTTCGTCTTGTGCATGGGGGTGTCCAACACATATTGTGTTTTGTTTGTCTTCGTCTTGTGCATGGAGGTGTCCAACACATATTGTGTTTTGTTTGTCTTCGTCTTGTGCATGGGGGTGTTCAACACATATTGTGTTTTGTTTGTCTTCGTCTTGTGAAAGGAGGTGTCCAACACATAATGTGTTTTGTTTGTCTTCGTCTTGTGTCTTGTATATGGAGGTGTCCAACACATATTGTGTTTTGTTTGTCTTCGTCTTGTGCATGGGGGTGTCCAACACATATTGTGTTTTGTTTGTCTTCGTCTTGTGCATGGGGGTGTCCAACACATATTGTGTGTTGTTTGTCTTCGTCTTGTGCATGGGGGTGTCCAACACATATTGTGTTTTGTTTGTCTTCGTCTTGTGTATGGGGGTGTTCAACACATATTGTGTTTTGTTTGTCTTCGTCTTGTGAAAGGAGGTGTCCAACACATAATGTGTTTTGTATGTCTTCGTCTTGTGCATGGGTGTGTCCAACACATATTGTGTTTTGTTTGTCTTCGTCTTGTGTCATGTGTATGGAGGTGTCCAACACATATTGTGTTTTGTTTGTCTTCGTCTTGTGCATGGAGATGTCCAACACATATTGTGTTTTGTTTGTCTTCGTCTTGTGTATGGGGGTGTCCGACACATATTGTGTTTTGTTTGTCTTCGTGTTGTGCATGGAGGTGTCCAACACATATTGTGTTTTGTTTGTCGTCGTCTTGTGCATGGGGGTGTCCAACACATATTGTGTTTTGTTTGTCGTCGTCTTGTGCATGGAGGTGTCCAACACATAATGTGTTTTGTTTGTTTTCGTCTTGTGTATGGGGATGTCCAACACATATTGTGTTTTGTTTGTCTTCGTCTTGTGCATGGAGATGTCCAACACATATTGTGTTTTGTTTGTCTTCGTCTTGTGTATGGGGGTGTCCGACACATATTGTGTTTTGTTTGTCTTCGTGTTGTGCATGGAGGTGTCCAACACATATTGTGTTTTGTTTGTCGTCGTCTTGTGCATGGGGGTGTCCAACACATATTGTGTTTTGTTTGTCTTCGTCTTGTGTCTTGTGTATGGAGGTGTCCAACACATAATGTGTTTTGTTTGTCTTCGTCTTGTGCATGGGGGTGTCAAACACATATTGTGTTTTGTTTGTCTTCGTCTTGTGCAAGGGGGTGTCCAACACATATTGTGTTTTGTTTGTCTTCGTCTCGTGCATGGAGGTGTCCAACAGATATTGTGTTTTGTTTGTCTTCGTCTTGTGCGTGGGTGTGTACAACACATATTGTGTTTTGTTTGTCTTCGTCTTGTGTCTTGTGTATGGAGGTGTCCAACACATATTGTGTTTTGTTTTTCTTCGTTTTGTGTATGGGGGTGTCCAACACATATTGGGTTTTGTTTGTCTTCGTCTTGTGCATGGAGGTGTCCAACACATATTGTGTTTTGTTTGTCTTCGTCTTGTGTATGGTGGTGTCCAACACATATTGTGTTTTATTTGTCTTCGTCTTGTGTCTTGTATATGGAGGTGTCCAACACATATTGTGTTTTGTTTGTCTTCGTCTTGTGTATGGGGGTGTCCAACACATATTGTGTTTTGTTTGTCTTCGTCTTGTGTCTTGTGTATGGAGGTGTCCAACACATATTGTGTTTTGTTTGTCTTCGTCTTGTGTATGGGGGTGTCCAACACATATTGTGTTTTGTTTGTCTTCGTCTTGTGCATGGAGGTGTCCAACACATATTGTGTTTTGTTTGTCTTCGTCTTGTGTATGGTGGTGTCCAACACATATTGTGTTTTGTTTGTCTTCGTCTTGTGTCTTGTATATGGAGGTGTCCAACACATATTGTGTTTTGTTTGTCTTCGTCTTGTGCATGGAGGTGTCCAACACATAATGTGTTTTGTTTGTCTTCGTCTTGTGCATGGGGGTATCCAACACATAATGTGTTTTGTTTGTCTTCGTCATGTGCATGGGTGTGTCCAACACATATTGTGTTTTGTTTGTCTTCGTCTTGTGTCTTGAATATGGGGGTGTCCAACACATAATGTGTTTTGTTTGTCTTCGTCTTGTGTCTTGTGTATGGAGGTGTCCAACACATATTGTGTTTTGTTTGTCTTCGTCTTGTGTCTTGAATATGGGGGTGTCCAACACATATTGTGTTTTGTTTGTCTTCGTCTTGTGCATGGAGGTGTCCAACACATATTGTGTTTTGTTTGTCGTCGTCTTGTGCATGGAGGTGTCCAACACATAATGTGTTTTGTTTGTTTTCGTCTTGTGTATGGGGATGTCCAACACATATTGTGTTTTGTTTGTCTTCGTCTTGTGCATGGAGATGTCCAACACATATTGTGTTTTGTTTGTCTTCGTCTTGTGTATGGGGGTGTCCGACACATATTGTGTTTTGTTTGTCTTCGTGTTGTGCATGGAGGTGTCCAACACATATTGTGTTTTGTTTGTCGTCGTCTTGTGCATGGGGGTGTCCAACACATATTGTGTTTTGTTTGTCTTCGTCTTGTGTCTTGTGTATGGAGGTGTCCAACACATAATGTGTTTTGTTTGTCTTCGTCTTGTGCATGGGGGTGTCAAACACATATTGT
The DNA here is from genome assembly GCA_963680875.1 of Bathymodiolus brooksi. NCBI lineage: Eukaryota > Metazoa > Mollusca > Bivalvia > Mytilida > Modiolidae > Bathymodiolus > Bathymodiolus brooksi. The sequence goes on from OY804584.1 coordinate 22,020,821, forward strand.
GTTTTGTTTGTCTTCGTCTTGTGCAAGGGGGTGTCCAACACATATTGTGTTTTGTTTGTCTTCGTCTCGTGCATGGGTGTGTACAACACATATTGTGTTTTGTTTGTCTTCGTCTTGTGTCTTGTGTATGGAGGTGTCCAACACATATTGGGTTTTGTTTGTCTTCGTCTTGTGCATGGAGGTGTCCAACACATATTGTGTTTTGTTTGTCTTCGTCTTGTGTATGGTGGTGTCCAACACATATTGTGTTTTGTTTGTCTTCGTCTTGTGTCTTGTATATGGAGGTGTCCAACACATATTGTGTTTTGTTTGTCTTCGTCTTGTGTATCGGGGTGTCCAACACATATTGTGTTTTGTTTGTCTTCGTCTTGTGTCTTGTGTATGGAGGTGTCCAACACATATTGTGTTTTGTTTGTCTTCGTCTTGTGTATGGGGGTGTCCAACACATATTGTGTTTTGTTTGTCTTCGTCTTGTGTCTTGTGTATGGAGGTGTCCAACACATAATGTGTTTTGTTTGTCTTCGTCTTGTGCATGGGGGTGTTAAACACATATTGTGTTTTGTTTGTCTTCGTCTTGTGCAAGGGGGTGTCCAACACATATTGTGTTTTGTTTGTCATCGTCTTGTGCATGGAGGTGTCCAACACATATTGTGTTTTGTTTGTCTTCGTCTTGTGCGTGGGTGTGTACAACACATATTGTGTTTTGTTTGTCTTCGTCTTGTGCATGGGGGTGTCCAACATATATTGTGTTTTGTTTGTCTTCGTCTTGTGTCTTGTGTATGGAGGTGTCCAACACATATTGTGTTTTGTTTGTCTTCGTCTTGTGCATGGAGGTGTCCAACACATATTGTGTTTTGTTTGTCTTCGTCTTGTGTATGGGGGTGTCCAACACATATTGTGTTTTGTTTGTCTTCGTCTTGTGCATGGGGGTGTCCAACACATATTGTGTTTTGTTTGTCTTCGTCTTGTGCTTGGGGGTGTCCAACACATATTGTGTTTTGCTTGTCTTCGTCTTGTGTCTTGAATATGGGGGTGTCCAACACATAATGTGCGTTGTTTGTCTTCGTCTTGTGTATGGGGGTGTCCAACACATATTGTGTTTTGTTTGTCTTCGTCTTGTGTCTTGTGTATGGAGGTGTCCAACACATAATGTGTTTTGTTTGTCTTCGTCTCGTGCATGGGGGTGTCCAACACATATTGTGTTTTGTTTGTCTTCGTCCTGTGCATGGGGGTGTCCAACACATATTGTGTTTTGTTTGTCTTCGTCTTGTGTATGGGGGTGTTCAACACATATTGTGTTTTGTTTGTCTTCGTCTTGTGAAAGGAGGTGTCCAACACATAATGTGTTTTGTATGTCTTCGTCTTGTGCATGGGTGTGTCCAACACATATTGTGTTTTGTTTGTCTTCGTCATGTGTCATGTGTATGGAGGTGTCCAACACATATTGTGTTTTGTTTGTCTTCGTCTTGTGCATGGGGGTGTCCAACACATATTGTGTTTTGTTTGTCTTCGTCTTGTGCATGGAGGTGTCCAACACATATTGTGTTTTGTTTGTCTTCGTCTTGTGCATGGGGGTGTTCAACACATATTGTGTTTTGTTTGTCTTCGTCTTGTGAAAGGAGGTGTCCAACACATAATGTGTTTTGTTTGTCTTCGTCTTGTGTCTTGTATATGGAGGTGTCCAACACATATTGTGTTTTGTTTGTCTTCGTCTTGTGCATGGGGGTGTCCAACACATATTGTGTTTTGTTTGTCTTCGTCTTGTGCATGGGGGTGTCCAACACATATTGTGTGTTGTTTGTCTTCGTCTTGTGCATGGGGGTGTCCAACACATATTGTGTTTTGTTTGTCTTCGTCTTGTGTATGGGGGTGTTCAACACATATTGTGTTTTGTTTGTCTTCGTCTTGTGAAAGGAGGTGTCCAACACATAATGTGTTTTGTATGTCTTCGTCTTGTGCATGGGTGTGTCCAACACATATTGTGTTTTGTTTGTCTTCGTCTTGTGTCATGTGTATGGAGGTGTCCAACACATATTGTGTTTTGTTTGTCTTCGTCTTGTGCATGGAGATGTCCAACACATATTGTGTTTTGTTTGTCTTCGTCTTGTGTATGGGGGTGTCCGACACATATTGTGTTTTGTTTGTCTTCGTGTTGTGCATGGAGGTGTCCAACACATATTGTGTTTTGTTTGTCGTCGTCTTGTGCATGGGGGTGTCCAACACATATTGTGTTTTGTTTGTCGTCGTCTTGTGCATGGAGGTGTCCAACACATAATGTGTTTTGTTTGTTTTCGTCTTGTGTATGGGGATGTCCAACACATATTGTGTTTTGTTTGTCTTCGTCTTGTGCATGGAGATGTCCAACACATATTGTGTTTTGTTTGTCTTCGTCTTGTGTATGGGGGTGTCCGACACATATTGTGTTTTGTTTGTCTTCGTGTTGTGCATGGAGGTGTCCAACACATATTGTGTTTTGTTTGTCGTCGTCTTGTGCATGGAGGTGTCCAACACATATTGTGTTTTGTTTGTCTTCGTCTTGTGTCTTGTGTATGGAGGTGTCCAACACATAATGTGTTTTGTTTGTCTTCGTCTTGTGCATGGGGGTGTCAAACACATATTGTGTTTTGTTTGTCTTCGTCTTGTGCAAGGGGGTGTCCAACACATATTGTGTTTTGTTTGTCTTCGTCTCGTGCATGGAGGTGTCCAACAGATATTGTGTTTTGTTTGTCTTCGTCTTGTGCGTGGGTGTGTACAACACATATTGTGTTTTGTTTGTCTTCGTCTTGTGTCTTGTGTATGGAGGTGTCCAACACATATTGTGTTTTGTTTTTCTTCGTCTTGTGTATGGGGGTGTCCAACACATATTGGGTTTTGTTTGTCTTCGTCTTGTGCATGGAGGTGTCCAACACATATTGTGTTTTGTTTGTCTTCGTCTTGTGTATGGTGGTGTCCAACACATATTGTGTTTTGTTTGTCTTCGTCTTGTGTCTTGTATATGGAGGTGTCCAACACATATTGTGTTTTGTTTGTCTTCGTCTTGTGTATGGGGGTGTCCAACACATATTGTGTTTTGTTTGTCTTCGTCTTGTGTCTTGTGTATGGAGGTGTCCAACACATATTGTGTTTTGTTTGTCTTCGTCTTGTGTATGGGGGTGTCCAACACATATTGTGTTTTGTTTGTCTTCGTCTTGTGCATGGAGGTGTCCAACACATATTGTGTTTTGTTTGTCTTCGTCTTGTGTATGGTGGTGTCCAACACATATTGTGTTTTGTTTGTCTTCGTCTTGTGTCTTGTATATGGAGGTGTCCAACACATATTGTGTTTTGTTTGTCTTCGTCTTGTGCATGGAGGTGTCCAACACATAATGTGTTTTGTTTGTCTTCGTCTTGTGCATGGGGGTATCCAACCCATAATGTGTTTTGTTTGTCTTCGTCATGTGCATGGGTGTGTCCAACACATATTGTGTTTTGTTTGTCTTCGTCTTGTGTCTTGAATATGGGGGTGTCCAACACATAATGTGTTTTGTTTGTCTTCGTCTTGTGTCTTGTGTATGGAGGTGTCCAACACATATTGTGTTTTGTTTGTCTTCGTCTTGTGTCTTGAATATGGGGGTGTCCAACACATATTGTGTTTTGTTTGTCTTCGTCTTGTGCATGGAGGTGTCCAACACATATTGTGTTTTGTTTGTCTTCGTCTTGTGTATGGGGGTGTCCAACACATATTGTGTTTTGTTTGTCTTCGTCTTGTGTATGGGGGTGTCCAAGACATATTGTGTTTTGTTTGTCTTCGTCTTGTGCATGGAGATGTCCAACACATATTGTGTTTTGTTTGTCTTCGTCTTGTGTATGGAGGTGTCCAACACATATTGTGTTTTGTTTGTCTTCATCTTGTGCATGGAGGTGTCCAACACATATTGTGTTTTGTTTGTCTTCGTCTTGTGTATGGTGGTGTCCAACACATATTGTGTTTTGTTTGTCTTCGTCTTGTGTCTTGTATATGGAGGTGTCCAACACATATTGTGTTTTGTTTGTCTTCGTTTTGTGTATGGGGGTGTCCAACACATATTGTGTTTTGTTTGTCTTCGTCTTGTGTCTTGTGTATGGAGGTGTCCAACACATATTGTGTTTTGTTTGTCTTCGTCTTGTGCATGGAGATGTCCAACACATATTGTGTTTTGTTTGTCTTCGTCTTGTGCATGGAGGTGTCCAACACATATTGTGTTTTGTTTGTCTTCGTCTTGTGTATGGGGGTGTCCAACACATATTGTGTTTTGTTTGTCTTCGTCTTGTGCATGGGGGTGTCCAACACATATTGTGTTTTGTTTGTCTTCGTCTTGTGCTTGGGGGTGTCCAACACATATTGTGTTTTGCTTGTCTTCGTCTTGTGTCTTGAATATGGGGGTGTCCAACACATAATGTGCGTTGTTTGTCTTCGTCTTGTGTATGGGGGTGTCCAACACATATTGTGTTTTGTTTGTCTTCGTCTTGTGTCTTGTGTATGGAGGTGTCCAACACATAATGTGTTTTGTTTGTCTTCGTCTCGTGCATGGGGGTGTCCAACACATATTGTGTTTGGTTTGTCTTCGTCCTGTGCATGGGGGTGTCCAACACATATTGTGTTTTGTTTGTCTTCGTCTTGTGTATGGGGGTGTTCAACACATATTGTGTTTTGTTTGTCTTCGTCTTGTGAAAGGAGGTGTCCAACACATAATGTGTTTTGTATGTCTTCGTCTTGTGCATGGGTGTGTCCAACACATATTGTGTTTTGTTTGTCTTCGTCATGTGTCATGTGTATGGAGGTGTCCAACACATATTGTGTTTTGTTTGTCTTCGTCTTGTGCATGGGGGTGTCCAACACATATTGTGTTTTGTTTGTCTTCGTCTTGTGCATGGAGGTGTCCAACACATATTGTGTTTTGTTTGTCTTCGTCTTGTGCATGGGGGTGTTCAACACATATTGTGTTTTGTTTGTCTTCGTCTTGTGAAAGGAGGTGTCCAACACATAATGTGTTTTGTTTGTCTTCGTCTTGTGTCTTGTATATGGAGGTGTCCAACACATATTGTGTTTTGTTTGTCTTCGTCTTGTGCATGGGGGTGTCCAACACATATTGTGTTTTGTTTGTCTTCGTCTTGTGCATGGGGGTGTCCAACACATATTGTGTGTTGTTTGTCTTCGTCTTGTGCATGGGGGTGTCCAACACATATTGTGTTTTGTTTGTCTTCGTCTTGTGTATGGGGGTGTTCAACACATATTGTGTTTTGTTTGTCTTCGTCTTGTGAAAGGAGGTGTCCAACACATAATGTGTTTTGTATGTCTTCGTCTTGTGCATGGGTGTGTCCAACACATATTGTGTTTTGTTTGTCTTCGTCTTGTGTCATGTGTATGGAGGTGTCCAACACATATTGTGTTTTGTTTGTCTTCGTCTTGTGCATGGAGATGTCCAACACATATTGTGTTTTGTTTGTCTTCGTCTTGTGTATGGGGGTGTCCGACACATATTGTGTTTTGTTTGTCTTCGTGTTGTGCATGGAGGTGTCCAACACATATTGTGTTTTGTTTGTCGTCGTCTTGTGCATGGGGGTGTCCAACACATATTGTGTTTTGTTTGTCGTCGTCTTGTGCATGGAGGTGTCCAACACATAATGTGTTTTGTTTGTTTTCGTCTTGTGTATGGGGATGTCCAACACATATTGTGTTTTGTTTGTCTTCGTCTTGTGCATGGAGATGTCCAACACATATTGTGTTTTGTTTGTCTTCGTCTTGTGTATGGGGGTGTCCGACACATATTGTGTTTTGTTTGTCTTCGTGTTGTGCATGGAGGTGTCCAACACATATTGTGTTTTGTTTGTCGTCGTCTTGTGCATGGGGGTGTCCAACACATATTGTGTTTTGTTTGTCTTCGTCTTGTGTCTTGTGTATGGAGGTGTCCAACACATAATGTGTTTTGTTTGTCTTCGTCTTGTGCATGGGGGTGTCAAACACATATTGTGTTTTGTTTGTCTTCGTCTTGTGCAAGGGGGTGTCCAACACATATTGTGTTTTGTTTGTCTTCGTCTCGTGCATGGAGGTGTCCAACAGATATTGTGTTTTGTTTGTCTTCGTCTTGTGCGTGGGTGTGTACAACACATATTGTGTTTTGTTTGTCTTCGTCTTGTGTCTTGTGTATGGAGGTGTCCAACACATATTGTGTTTTGTTTTTCTTCGTTTTGTGTATGGGGGTGTCCAACACATATTGGGTTTTGTTTGTCTTCGTCTTGTGCATGGAGGTGTCCAACACATATTGTGTTTTGTTTGTCTTCGTCTTGTGTATGGTGGTGTCCAACACATATTGTGTTTTATTTGTCTTCGTCTTGTGTCTTGTATATGGAGGTGTCCAACACATATTGTGTTTTGTTTGTCTTCGTCTTGTGTATGGGGGTGTCCAACACATATTGTGTTTTGTTTGTCTTCGTCTTGTGTCTTGTGTATGGAGGTGTCCAACACATATTGTGTTTTGTTTGTCTTCGTCTTGTGTATGGGGGTGTCCAACACATATTGTGTTTTGTTTGTCTTCGTCTTGTGCATGGAGGTGTCCAACACATATTGTGTTTTGTTTGTCTTCGTCTTGTGTATGGTGGTGTCCAACACATATTGTGTTTTGTTTGTCTTCGTCTTGTGTCTTGTATATGGAGGTGTCCAACACATATTGTGTTTTGTTTGTCTTCGTCTTGTGCATGGAGGTGTCCAACACATAATGTGTTTTGTTTGTCTTCGTCTTGTGCATGGGGGTATCCAACACATAATGTGTTTTGTTTGTCTTCGTCATGTGCATGGGTGTGTCCAACACATATTGTGTTTTGTTTGTCTTCGTCTTGTGTCTTGAATATGGGGGTGTCCAACACATAATGTGTTTTGTTTGTCTTCGTCTTGTGTCTTGTGTATGGAGGTGTCCAACACATATTGTGTTTTGTTTGTCTTCGTCTTGTGTCTTGAATATGGGGGTGTCCAACACATATTGTGTTTTGTTTGTCTTCGTCTTGTGCATGGAGGTGTCCAACACATATTGTGTTTTGTTTGTCTTCGTCTTGTGTATGGGGGTGTCCAACACATATTGTGTTTTGTTTGTCTTCGTCTTGTGTATGGGGGTGTCCAACACATATTGTGTTTTGTTTGTCTTCGTCTTGTGCATGGAGATGTCCAACACATATTGTGTTTTGTTTGTCTTCGTCTTGTGTATGGAGGTGTCCAACACATATTGTGTTTTGTTTGTCTTCATCTTGTGCATGGAGGTGTCCAACACATATTGTGTTTTGTTTGTCTTCGTCTTGTGTATGGTGGTGTCCAACACATATTGTGTTTTGTTTGTCTTCGTCTTGTGTCTTGTATATGGAGGTGTCCAACACATATTGTGTTTTGTTTGTCTTCGTCTTGTGTATGGGGGTGTCCAACACATATTGTGTTTTGTTTGTCTTCGTCTTGTGTCTTGTGTATGGAGGTGTCCAACACATATTGTGTTTTGTTTGTCTTCGTCTTGTGTATGGGGGTGTCCAACACATATTGTGTTTTGTTTGTCTTCGTCTTGTGCATGGAGGTGTCCAACACATATTGTGTTTTGTTTGTCTTCGTCTTGTGTATGGTGGTGTCCAACACATATTGTGTTTTGTTTGTCTTCGTCTTGTGTCTTGTATATGGAGGTGTCCAACACATATTGTGTTTTGTTTGTCTTCGTCTTGTGCATGGAGGTGTCCAACACATAATGTGTTTTGTTTGTCTTCGTCTTGTGCATGGGGGTATCCAACACATAATGTGTTTTGTTTGTCTTCGTCATGTGCATGGGTGTGTCCAACACATATTGTGTTTTGTTTGTCTTCGTCTTGTGTCTTGAATATGGGGGTGTCCAACACATAATGTGTTTTGTTTGTCTTCGTCTTGTGTCTTGTGTATGGAGGTGTCCAACACATATTGTGTTTTGTTTGTCTTCGTCTTGTGTCTTGAATATGGGGGTGTCCAACACATATTGTGTTTTGTTTGTCTTCGTCTTGTGCATGGAGGTGTCCAACACATATTGTGTTTTGTTTGTCTTCGTCTTGTGTATGGGGGTGTCCAACACATATTGTGTTTTGTTTGTCTTCGTCTTGTGTATGGGGGTGTCCAACACATATTGTGTTTTGTTTGTCTTCGTCTTGTGCATGGAGATGTCCAACACATATTGTGTTTTGTTTGTCTTCGTCTTGTGTATGGAGGTGTCCAACACATATTGTGTTTTGTTTGTCTTCATCTTGTGCATGGAGGTGTCCAACACATATTGTGTTTTGTTTGTCTTCGTCTTGTGCATGGAGGTGTCCAACAGATATTGTGTTTTGTTTGTCTTCATCTTGTGCATGGAGGTGTCCAACACATAATGTGTTTTGTTTGTCTTCGTCTTGTGCATGGGTGTGTCCAACACATATTGTGTTTTGTTTGTCTTCGTCTTGTGCATGGGGGTATCCAACACATAATGTGTTTTGTTTGTCTTCGTCATGTGCATGGGTGTGTCCAACACATATTGTGTTTTGTTTGTCTTCGTCTTGTGTCTTGAATATGGGGGTGTCCAACACATAATGTGTTTTGTTTGTCTTCGTCTTGTGTCTTGTGTATGGAGGTGTCCAACACATATTGTGTTTTGTTTGTCTTCGTCTTGTGCATGGAGGTGTCCAACACATATTGTGTTTTGTTTGTCTTCGTCATGTGCATGGGGGTGTCCAACACATATTGTGTTTTGTTTGTCTTCGTCTTGTGTATGGAGGTGTCCAACACATAATGTGTTTTGTTTGTCTTCGTCTTGTGCATGGAGGTGTCCAACACATATTGTGTTTTGTTTGTCTTCGTCTTGTGTATGGTAATGTCCAGCGCATATTGTGTTGTCTTTTGTGTTTTGTTTGTCTTCCTCTTTTGTCTAATGTACCCACCCTATGTTGCCAATTTCGTTGGATTGTCCATTCTTGTCTCTTCTGTTTCTCTAACGTTTATTTCCTATTACAGGTAAATGATCGTACATTGTCTATTGTGAGAAGAAAGGCCAGTGTAATATTAGTACTGTTGACATGACTATTCAAACATAAAACATGGAACTCCGCCTATTGGTTACGCTCAGCATGGATAGTTCCTAATTAATTGGAGCTATTTCCGTTATTTCGTTGGATCTTTAGGAATCACCATCCATTTTACGTTATAATTCCGGTTCGTTCGGGGCCCTTGATGACAAGTAAATGAACCAGCATCATTGTAATGATAAATAAACGATAATGTCTGGTTGTAGCTGCTGAGATAAATTATGTGATCTATGACAAACTATTGTCATTTTCAATGTGCTTAATTAATTACATGGATAATTACTGTAGCTGTAATATACACCATTATTGTTTGTAAATATTTTTTTTTAATTAAACGTTTGATGATCACCATGGATACAATTAATCACCTATTTTTGAGTAATGTCTTACTTTGAAAAATGTGAGGTGAACAAATCAAAGTAGTAGGTGCACCCTATTCCAAGCTGAAAAAAAATCTTAATTCGTCACAATTTTAATTTTACCAAACAATTGACAGATGCATAAGATTAGATTCTGATTATTTATTTCGTTAAAGACCAAGTTATATTGTATATGTATAAAGAACAATTAATAACATTTACAATTATACACATGACAAGATGGTACATATGTAAGAATTTTTTTTAAATGTATGTCACTATATGAAGCACACGAGTTTATTGGGTACGTGTATCTCAAATTCAGTTTTCTGTATGATGCTTAATCGACCATTCTTTGTCTTTCTGTCATTTTTATTTTGGTCATTGCAATGTCTGTTCGTTTTTATTTACGGCATCTTCAAACTTTTCTATCAACGTACACAATATTGCAGAAGGTTGCTATCATCTGTTGCATTTTGTATTTTTTGTATTTTTTTTTTTTTTGCAAAAATATTTAAACTCTCAGGTAAAATTATTGTGAAATTATTTCATATTATTCTGTATTGCCTCATCTGTGTCACCTTGTCTTGTAAATAATGTCATTGTCATCTTAACTCCATTAAACTCCAGTAAGAATACATGTGTTTTTACGGAATTCTGATAATGCATTCTTAATAAACATGATATTTTGTACTTTCTGATTTTTGTAAGCATCGCCCTTCTTCACAAAGAATTCATGGCACCGTACGATTTTGTTGCATGACTAACATTAATATTCATTATTTATAGCTGTGTAACATTGTTTTCGAGAAAAAAAAAAAACAAGCGAACAGCATGCCCCCTGATACTTAATACTTATCAATTGATAAAATTTAAAGCGAAGAATCGGGCTTTCAGGATAAAATACTTTCTGAACGTAAGTCATCTTCATCAATGATAAATGTGATGCTTTAAGATATATTACCTCGTCAAGACATTGCACAGTATATCTTATGTTTTATACTCTTCATGTTATTGGTGGCACATGCATTTAACACCATGACAAACATATATATGTCTTAGCTCCTGGCGAGTCTATTATTAATAAGTTATATGAATAAAATCGTGTATATCTAATTTAATGCGCACGACGTATTTCTAGAATAACCTTCATCAGGTCTCAAAATGGAAAGATTGGAATGACAAATAATTCAATGTTTTGGGAGCAATAACCTAATGAACCTGAACAGGGCCGCCAAAATAGACTAAGGTTGGTTTTTTTTGTGTTTTTTTTTAAAGCATATTTTTATTGATGAATTACATATTACATTTTGTTCACAATACAATATACCATAGGATTCAGCAAGAGCGTAACGTTTATATTAATCCGTTTCTTATGTTAAGGTTAAGGATAAGATCACCTATGCCTGAGGGAGGAGAACCTTAGTTTTATTAATAATTACATTATTTAGGAACTGTAGATTTCAGTAATAAATATATCTAATAAACCATGGCAGTGTCGAATCATTACCTACTGGGCGGATGATATCCTCGGGACTAATAGTAAATATTAACATAATATAACAATAGACATTTGATATCACTGATAATGTTCGCATGATTTCTGATACAAATGAAAAATAATAATAAAAAAAAAAAATTAAATAAAATGCGATTCCCTTTTAACAATTATCCATAGTTAGGCAGCATGTGATGTATGGCTCAGCATGGTACGGTGTTTGACGTCACGACTGATAAGAAATAGGGAACACTTACATAAGTATTCTCTGTTGTACCTTTAAACGGCAGTGTACTATATGAAGTATAGAAACATGGCGGACTTAATGCACTATTGACCTTATTTTTTTTCATTTTCCCCATGACCTGCTTGTAATACTACATATTATTTTTAATTTGCGACAATTATCTGGGTTTTAAGACTGACTGATGTGCAATGACACGCACACAACAAGAAGAAAAGATCAACGGTTAGGCAACACAATACGAGGTTCATTATCAGATTAGTTAGTGTTAGAGTCGCTAAGTACAGTGTAAAACGGCCATAAACTGATACCTCTGGGAACCTTTGAATCATCAATGTCAGTTTTTTCATTTCAGTCTTACAAATATAACACAAAACAAATTGTAACTATTTTCACGATTTTGATATTTGAGTGTGGTATTTTTTTCTTTTTCATTTTATTATAAACACTTCCCAATCCTTTCCTCGTTCATGACTTATCACCGGGTTTATAACTAGATTTACACGACGGGTATCACTAGTGGAGCAAGAACTGCTTACCCTTCCGGAGCACCTGAGTTCACCCCCGGTTTTTAGTCGGGTTCGTGTTATTCGATCTTTAGTTTTATATGTATCTTGTGTTGATCGTTATTTGTCCTTTTGTACTTTTTCTTTTGCCATTGTGCTGTCTGTTCTTCGTCGATATACGGATTCTGATTGCCCTTTTGGTATCTTCAAGCTCTTCAATTGAAACCATACAATACCATGCCCTACTTCATTGTCATATTATAATTTGCTCTGACTTAGTTGTATGCTTATTACGTTGCACCGCCAGTTGATAAGGGTCCATGGAGATTAAGGGTGGGTTATGGTGTTCAACGCCACTTTCAACTATTGTGGCGGTGAGTTTTATTGGTGGAGGAAAGCGGGGTACCCGGAGAAAAACATCAAACTGTCGCAAGTCATTGACAAACTTTATCACATAATGTTGTATCGAGTACACCTCACCATCAGTGGGTTTGGAACTCAGAACTCGAGTGATGATAGGCACTGATTGCACAGGTAGTTGTAAATGCAGCTACCATACGATCACGACCACGACATTCCCTGTATCAATGTAATGTATACTAGGGTTTATAGCTAATTATTCCAGCTATTCTGCTAAATAGAACAAATTTGAAGATTTCAATAGTGTCAACGGTGACTGTAAATAGGCATGAATGTCTTCCGGAATAAAAGAGATTTCAAAATTTCATTTAAAGAAAAGCATCTGGAAGATGGTAACAACATTGATAATATAATGATTAGCACGCTCGAGTGGGTGCGGTAGATTGTGGGTTGGAATCCGGTTCCGGTCCAACCAATGACTATGACATGGGCACGTGCTGCTGCTCAACTAAGTACGTAGAATTAAACCGTAGGAGCAAAGACTGATTTGCTCGGAACCAGAAGCAAGTTTATGTCATAATATTTGTCAGTGATTTGCTGCAGGTAGGTGGTTTCCACCATGTACTGGTTTAACTCCGCCATAATGTTGTGCTTGCACAAGCGAGGATGTGGATTTCCTACGTCATATGGTGTCTTTTTAATGTTCAATGAGTTGATGCGAGAGGAGTTCTTTCGTTTTGTTGACATTAGTGGAATTGTTGATCATCACTGTTTCATTTTTTGGGTCATAATCTCTTTTAAGGGGCCGTCGTGATCGTGTGGTGGTTGGATTTACTATGCAATGAATGTCTATCCCCACTAACGTTGTGAGTTCGAATCCCGCTCATGGCGAGTTGTAATCGATACAACATTATGTGATAAAATGTGTCAGGGATTACGGCAGATCGATGGTTTTCTCCTGGCACTCCGGTTTCCTCCACCAATAATACTGACCGCCACGATATAACTGAAATATTGTTGAAAGTGGCGTTAAGCACCATAACCCTAACTATATAACCACATAATCTCATTTTAAGCCGCTTCCCTCGGTGCGCAATTATAGTGCTTTTACTACATTTGCAATGTGTATAAGGAAACGGTTAATACTCTTAACTAACTCTGTCAATAGAATTACATGTTTATGTGGAAAGTTGATGCCATTAGAACTAAAGGTCTTTATGTACCTGAAGCTGTAATTGAAAGGGCAGATGTTTCAATTTTTTATAACACAATATTCAATGCTAAATAATATTTTCATTAAGGCTTATTTGAGCATGATAACTTCCATTAACGTTTGAAAAAATATAATCACACGATATAAATGTTGCAGTTATACGCGTCTAGACTTAATTCGTCTAATATTGATATGCATGAAATTAATAAATTTATCTAATTTTTCTGCCACATTGGGCAAATCATTCTGGAACTGTCAACACAGATATAAATGTTCTGTTCTAATTGCCATGCAATATTTTGAGAACAGTAACAAAAAATTCAAGGTTGCAACCTTTGAAACAATTTGAACTCTAAATTACATATTGACATTGAATGCATAATAAGCGTACCTTTGTTTGTGTTATTTTTATGCTTTAAAACCTATTGATGACATACAAGTGGTATGATGGCGATATTGATCAATTCATAGACGGCTACAATATAATGTTCTTTATTGAGAAAAAAAATTCAACTAGGTAACATGAAATTAATTTCTAACTGGTTTACGGTTCAACACCAAAATCATTTGAATCAGGTGGTGATATATGTTTTGCATTGATTACCTATTCTGACGTTTCTTTTAACTGGTGAACATATGGTGACATCTTATAGGCATGCTTGAATTATTGTCCGTATTTGTTATGTTTCGGACGGATTTAAGTGACAGCGATGGTTCTAAGTATTTATGGAGAAAACAGAAAGGGCAATCACGAATGGACAATCTAGAGTCTCTGGCAAAAGTGGGCACACAAGACATAGGACGAAGACCAACAAAACATAACACAACACAGAAAACTAAATAGTTCAGCAACATGAACCCTAACAAAAACCGGATGTGAACTCATATGCTCACTAAGGGTAAGCAGTTCCTCTCTCTTATCAAAATACGTAGAGTAAAAGCAAAGGGTGATGACCAGGTGGGTATCAATGGAATCAGGTCTATAAAAGATCATACAAAGTTGATGGTTATTTGCAATGTTTTATATTTCACTTCGCATCATTAATTTGATTGATTGATTGATTGATTGATTGATTGATTGATTGATTGATCGATTGATTGATTCATTGATTGATTGATTGATTGATTGATTGATTGATTGATTGATTGATTGATTGATTGATTGATTGATTGATTGATTGAGCATAGCTTAAGGTCAATTTCATGCTGAGAACAAGATTGCAAGGAAATAAGTCACATTTGCTAAGAAAACGGTGGTAATGGAATTGGCTTAGATAACCCTACCAAGAAGACGATATGGAAAACTAGTGTTCAATGTAATTGTGGTAAAAGAAAATGAAAAACAATCGGAAAATGTGTGTGTAGTCTCTTTAAATGACAAAATGGCGTCAGTCGTCACAGGAAACCTTACAAATTGCTAAACACAGTTATAGGTCCTGTGTTGTAATTGTTGTAATTGTTGTACATTGATTATACATGTATTGTTTTTGTTTTAGTAACATTCCGTACACTCCAATATATACCAATAAAATAAGAATTTGAATAATTTGCATAATCTTATTCTTCTACCTACTTTAGCTCCTTGATAGTGCCAAGTAATAAAACGTTGATAGCGAGGTGTACTCCTCACCACTTTATGTAATACATGTTGCCAGTGACTTGATCAGGTTGGTGTACTCCTCACCACTTTATGTAATACATGTTGCCAGTGACTTGATCAGGTTGGTGTACTCCTCACCACTTTATGTAATACATGTTGCCAGTGACTTGATCAGGTTGGTGTACTCCTCACAACTTTATGTAATACATGTTGCCAGTGACTTGATCAGGTTGGTGTACTCCTCACCACTTTATGTAATACATGATGCCAGTGACTTGATCAGGTTGGTGTACTCCTCACAACTTTATGTAATACATGTTGCCAGTGACTTGATCAGGTTGGTGTACTCCTCACCACTTTATGTAATACATGTTGCCAGTGACTTGATCAGGTTGGTGTACTCCTCACAACTTTATGTAATACATGTTGCCAGTGACTTGATCAGGTTGGTGTACTCCTCACCACTTTATGTAATACATGATGCCAGTGACTTGATCAGGTTGGTGTACTCCTCACAACTTTATGTAATACATGTTGCCAGTGACTTGATCAGGTTGGTGTACTCCTCACCACTTTATGTAATACATGTTGCCAGTGACTTGATCAGGTTGGTGTACTCCTCACCACTTTATGTAATACATGTTGCCAGTGACTTGATCAGGTTGGTGTACTCCTCACAACTTTATGTAATACATGTTGCCAGTGACTTGATGGTGGTTTTCTCTGGGTACATATGCTTCATTAACATACAAAACATACCGCCACAATATAACTGATATATTGTTGAAAGTGACGTTAAACACCATAACCCATACACTCTGCTGCATTCCTATAAATGGGTAAAGAACATTTTTAATACGTCAAAGCAGACGTTTAGCTACGTGTGGAAGATGATTTTATTTGCTTTTCAACTATACCGACGGCAATTAAACGTGACGTCACGCCTAGCTATATTAAACTACAGTATGTTTTTTTTGTATTCTGATGCAAACTGAAAATATGGAACCAAAATGAACAAATATATGGTATGATTAGAAAAATATATTTTCTTAACCTCCATATCTGTGACAGCATATCAAACACGTCATTTAAAATATCCGCGGGTGCCTGGGTCCTGTGTCTTATGTATCCAATGTTGTCAGTTTCTCTGGATTGTCCATTCTTGATTTCCCCTTTGGTTTTCTCTAAGGTTTATTTACTACAGTCTGTCCCGTGTCTTATGTATCCAATGTTGCCAGTTTCTCTGGATTGTCCATTCTTGATTTCCCCTTTGGTTTTCTCTAAGGTTTATTTACTACAGTCTGTCCTGTGTCTTATGTATCCAATGTTGCCAGTTTCTCTGGATTGTCCATTCTTGATTTCCCCTTTGGTTTTCTCTAAGGTTTATTTACTACAGTCTGTCCTGTGTCTTATGTATCCAATGTTGCCAGTTTCTCTGGATTGTCCATTCTTGATTTCCCCTTTGGTTTTCTTTAAGGTTTATTTACTACAGTCTGTCCTGTGTCTTATGTATCCAATGTTGCCAGTTTCTCTGGATTGTCCATTCTTGATTTCCCCTTTTGTTTTCTCTAAGGTTTATTTACTACAGTCTGTCCTGTGTCTTATGTATCCAATGTTGCCAGTTTCTCTGGATTGTCTTCGTCCTGTGTCTTATGTATCCAATGTTGCCAGTTTCTCTGGATTGTCCATTCTTGATTTCCCCTTTGGTTTTCTTTAAGGTTTATTTACTACAGTCTGTCCTGTGTCTTATGTATCCAATGTTGCCAGTTTCTCTGGATTGTCCATTCTTGATTTCCTCTTTGGTTTTCTCTAAGGTTTATTTACTACAGTCTGTCCTGTGTCTTATGTATCCAATGTTGCCAGTTTCTCTGGATTGTCCATTCTTGATTTCCCCTTTGGTTTTCTCTAAGGTTTATTTACTACAGTCTGTCCTGTGTCTTATGTATCCAATGTTGCCAGTTTCTCTGGATTGTCCATTCTTGATTTCCCCTTTGGTTTTCTCTAAGGTTTATTTACTACAGTCTGTCCTGTGTCTTATGTATCCAATGTTGCCAGTTTCTCTGGATTGTCCATTCTTGATTTCCCCTTTGGTTTTCTCTAAGGTTTATTTACTACAGTCTGTCCTGTGTCTTATGTATCCAATGTTGCCAGTTTCTCTGGATTGTCCATTCTTGATTTCCCCTTTGGTTTTCTCTAAGGTTTATTTACTACAGTCTGTCCTGTGTCTTATGTATCCAATGTTGCCAGTTTCTCTGGATTGTCCATTCTTGATTTCCCCTTTGGTTTTCTCTAAGGTTTATTTACTACAGTCTGTCCTGTGTCTTATGCATCCAATGTTGCCAGTTTCTCTGGATTGTCCATTCTTGATTTCCCCTTTGGTTTTCTCTAAGGTTTATTTACTACAGTCTGTCCTGTGTCTTATGTATCCAATGTTGCCAGTTTCTCTGGATTGTCCATTCTTGATTTCCCCTTTGGTTTTCTCTAAGGTTTATTTACTACAGTCTGTCCTGTGTCTTATGTATCCAATGTTGCCAGTTTCTCTGGATTGTCCATTCTTGATTTCCCCTTTGGTTTTCTCTAAGGTTTATTTACTACAGTCTGTCCTGTGTCTTATGCATCCAATGTTGCCAGTTTCTCTGGATTGTCCATTCTTGATTTCCCCTTTGGTTTTCTCTAAGGTTTATTTACTACAGTCTGTCCTGTGTCTTATGTATCCAATGTTGCCAGTTTCTCTGGATTGTCCATTCTTGATTTCCCCTTTGGTTTTCTCTAAGGTTTATTTACTACAGTCTGTCCTGTGTCTTGTGTATCCAATGTTGCCAGTTTCTCTGGATTGTCTTTGTCCTGTGTCTTGTATATCCAATGTTGCCAGTTTCTCTGGATTGTCAATTCTCTAATGTTTATTTGTCAAAGAAATGCTGGTATATGTGAGCGTCATAGTATAGTTATATACTCACATTTGCCGTTGTGCTTGAAAATACGAGTCTAGGTCTGTAAAACCAATAGATGCCTGCCCGATAAACATGGATTATCATAGATAAAAAGAATACGAAGATACCAAAGGGGCAATCAGAATCTGTATATCGAAGAAGAACAGACAACACAATGGCCAAAAGAAAAAGTACAAAGGACAAGCAACGATCAACAAAACATACATATAAAACTAAAGATCGCGTAATACGAACCCCACTAAAAACCGGTGGTGAACTCAGGTGATCCGGAAGGGTAAGGAATTCCTGCTCCAATAGTGGCACCGGTCGTGTTAATCTAGAGTTGGTTTTTCAGGGTTATGGTTACTTTCGGGTGTCATATCGATGCTAACTCTATGAGACTGAAGCTAATGAAGAATGAACAATGTGGTATTTCTCTATTTTAATTTCAAACCTCATGTTCAGATATGTATGTGAAAAGTATTCCTTAAGTGACTCTGTACCAATTTCATCTTAATTTATTATACTAATCGATATCTTAAATTATCTCATCAATTAAAAAAAACCAAAAAAACCCAATACATTCTGATGTGCGATCGCTTTGTAAGAACTTAAGGCTAACACAAATTGCGTTTCTTAACACTTTCGTAATCGAGATTGTGGTATATATTTCTGAAAAATACTTGTCTAAGCTGCATATTTCACTATTTATCACAAGTTTATGTTCTGGAGCACGAATAAACAAATCTGAACCGCATCGGTGGTGTAATGGTTAGTGTGCTTGCATTGAGTGTGGTAGATCGTGGGTTCATCGGTGGTGTAATGGTTAGTGTGCTTGCCGTGAGTGTGGTAGATCGTGGGTTCATCGGTGGTGTAATGGTTAGTGTGCTTGCATTGAGTGTGGTAGATCGTGGGTTCATCGGTGGTGTAATGGTTAGTGTGCTTGCATTGAGTGTGGTAGATCGTGGGTTCATCGGTGGTGTAATGGTTAGTGTGCTTGCATTGAGTGTGGTAGATCGTGGGTTCATCGGTGGTGTAATGGTTAGTGTGCTTGCATTGAGTGTGGTAGATCGTGGGTTCATCGGTGGTGTAATGGTTAGTGTGCTTGCATTGAGTGTGATAGATCACGGATCGGATCAAAGTAAAGACTATAAAATTGGTATTTGTTACTTCTCTGCTAAGCACGCAGTATTAAGGAGAAAAAAACAGAGACTGGTCGGCTCGGAATCAGGATAATGTATCGAGTGGGCCGACATGTCGATCCGAAGACTGTTGTTTCAGTGAACTAGCGTTATACAAATCCAACTAAGCGTGTTGCGCTACTACAAAGCAGGACCTCATCATCATAATCTCATTTCAAACTAGCTTGTTCTCGTCGTGATATAGCTGAAAAATTACTGAATTGGCGTTAAGCAACAATCACTCACTCACTGTTTCCTTTCGGAAGACATTTAATCTGCATCAATTGAGAGGGGTCATCGTGGTCGTGATCGTATGGTAGATACAACTACATATGTAACCATATGTTGTGAGTTCGAATCTCGATCAAAGCGAGCTGTACAACATTATGTGATAAAGTTTGTCAGTGACTTGTGGCAGGTCGGTGGTTTTCTCCAGGTCCTCCGGGTTCCGCCACGATATAGCTGAAATATTGTTCAAAGTGGCGTTAAAGACTATCAAATAAACAAACATATATCATTTGATAAAGAAGAATCTTAATAAAATTAATCTCCAATTCACAGCGAATGCTCTACAACGTACTAACATTTTCTGATTTAAATACTTTATAGTATTGTATAGAACATAAACGTTAGAGAATACCCAAGGGTCAATCAAAACAGTAGCTGTTGTTGAGGTGTACTGTGTAAAACCTTGTGTAATAAAACTTGTCATACACGTCTGAAAGCTGCACATTTTTCTCCAGAAAGTCCGGTTTCCTCCGCAAGTGTAACTGACCGTCATGATAAACATTATCGAAAGTCAGTTGAAACATTCATCAAATTGATCATTATAACAAGAGTACTTTGACTTATATTATGAGATTATTTTTGAAATGATAATGTGTTTTGTTTGTTTGTTTGTTTGGTGATTTCTTTGTCGTTTTTTTTGGGTGAATATCTAAATTTCAGAATTGTGACACAAAATATATTAGATACAACACAATTCTTCTACAGAAGTATACAATACCACGTTATTTGGCATATTCTACAATATTGTATGCAATTAAGCAAAATCGATATGAAATACGCATTACTATATAAGAGTTTGAAGATGCCAAAGGGGTAATCAGAATCCGTATATCGAAGAAGAACAGACAACACAATGACCAAAAGAAAAAGTACAAAAGGACAAACAACCATCTACAAAACATACATATAAAACTAAAGATCGAGTAACACGAACCCCAATAAAAACCGGGGGAAGGGGAACTAAGGTGCTCCGGAAGGGTAGGCAGTTCCTGCTCCACTAGTGGCACCCGTCGTGCTAATCTAGTTGCAAACCCGTTAATACGTCGTGAACGAGGAAAGGACCGGGAAGTGCTTCCGGCAAATAGAACATATCCGAGGTCATTTGTGACACAGATATTCCATAATGGTCAACCAAGTCATGGTGGCGACCGTAAAATTTTACCAATATTAACCCTTGGTTCAGTAACTTCCTTGTTAGCCCTCTATCAACCCTCTATCAAGAAAATCCTGATATCTCTGGTATATCGTATCATCTGAGAAATATATGCTCCATATGCATGTGCTGCTGGAATGTTGCTATATATAAATGGAAAGTTCACAATGAGAAAATTGAAATCATATGTTTTGTCGTTCTTAGCCACCCCTCACTGTCAATTTCGAGATGTAGGTCAAGGTATGAAGCAGACCTATCTGTAATGGTGGTATCCTTTATAGCTATTCTGCTTAGGCCCTTTGGTTTACTTGCTCGCAAAGTATTTTGAATTATTTGGCTTTATGGGCGGTTATTCCTGAAACGAATCATGCGCAGTGAATTCGATATTTACGGTTTTTTTTTTTTAAAAGATTGTCAATTGATGGTGATCGTCATCCTCAAACCACATTACTACAAAATCACCCATCATTAGAGCTATCGACCCAGTGATCACATTAACAACATATGTAGATATCTAATTTAGTGCGCACGGACTGGAATCATCTTCACCAGGTACGATTGAAAAGTAAGAATAATTTTAAAAGTCTTTGAGACAAGTAAACCAAAGGGTCTTAACAAGGTCGTTGTCTTAGAAGTTTAATTATAAAACACTAATCAACATTTTATCTTGTATAAATTAAATATTTATGGACAATTATAAAAAAAAAATAATATTATTCAACATTCTACTATTCACTGAAGACACAAAAATGCAAACAATATACCATGAAGCTTTTGATACTATTTTAATTCAAAGTAATTATAATTGCTGTTAATTATTGACAGTATATAATGAAATGGATAATTAAAGTTTAGTCGATTTTGTGGTGTCTTCTATCTAATCCCACTTTTAAGAAATACCTATTCCAGCTAATCCCACTTACAAATAACAATAGATGTTGTTACAGTTAATTTGTTGTTTTTGCAATTAGTATCTAGTTAATTATTACCTGTAACTTACCTGTATTTTATGTCAAATATTGCAGAAAAAAAAATACTAATAAAAAAAAAAGATGAATATTACAAATACCAAGCAACAAATATAAACTAATACAGTTTCTTCTTCTTTTTTTTGTATATAAGGGTATACATGGACAGAAACTATTAATAAATCATGTGAATACACCAAGCTTACTAACTGAGATAATGAGAACACATATTTCTTTATTTTTTTTATTTATCCTAACCAATACCCTTGTTCTCAGTTTCTTTTAAAAAGTGACTATTCCAAGCTAAGTGAGCTCCAAGCTAAGATAAAAATATAAAAAAATCAATTTTTCCAGTTTGTAATCATTCTCAGTTATGACTAACGGTCAGCTACAAGTCAAGTTTACAACAAACCGATTAGGTACTTAGAACCTTGTTCACAATGGATTTACGTTTCAAGTTAAGAACAGACGGGGAGATCGAGTATACTGGAAATGTTCCACCAGCAACTGTCCAGCAATTATAAACACCCACAACAATATTAAAATTATGTTTTGAATAAAATATATAAAATTTTGCTTGGAACCATGTTTGTCTATTATTTCATGTAATCTATAAATTAAAGAACAAGTTCTATAGATGCTGATATATAAATGTATTGTTGGAGAAGAATAAAAATTAAAATTGACTATATTTTAGTTCTCTATTCTTTATGCTAGATTGCATAAAGAATAGATAACGACATGCACAAGCTTTCCTGAAGTTAATGAGAAATTGTTTATACGCCCTAATCCGAATGTTTGCACATTGTTTATACAATAATTCCAGCTAATCCCACTTGAAATTTTAGATTTCTTTAATGAATTTTTAAAAAGTGGGATTAGGTGGAATGAACCGATTTGGGGTAGAAAATATCGTTTTTTATGGAAATATACAAAAATAAATTGAAAATAAATTTTGTTTATGCAATAAAATCAGTTGTAACATGAATTCATTCTTTTCCTTTGATCTTTTAATGGTTTATATACCAGAATGTAAGTTTATATACCAGAATGTAAGTTTATATACCAAGAATGTAAGTTTATATACCAGAATGTAAGTTTATATACCAGAATGTAAGTTTATATACCAGAATGTAAGTGTATATACCAGAATGTAAGTGTATATACCAGAATGTAAGTTATATACCAGAATGTAAGTTATATACCAGAATGTAAGTGTATATACCAGAATGTAAGTGTATATACCAGAATGTAAGTGTATATACCAGAATGTAAGTGTATATACCAGAATGTAAGTTTATATACCAGAATGTAAGTGTATATACCAGAATGTAAGTGTATATACCAGAATGTAAGTGTATATACCAGAATGTAAGTGTATATACCAGAATGTAAGTGTATATACCAGAATGTAAGTGTATATACCAGAATGTAAGTTTATATACCAGAATGTAAGTGTATATACCAGAATGTAAGTTATATACCAGAATGTAAGTGTATATACCAGAATGTAAGTTTATATACCAGAATGTAAGTGTATATACCAGAATGTAAGTGCATATACCAGAATGTAAGTGTATATACCAGAATGTAAGTGTATATACCAGAATGTAAGTGTATATACCAGAATGTAAGTGTATATACCAGAATGTAAGTGTATATACCAGAATGTAAGTGTATATACCAGAATGTAAGTGTATATACCAGAATGTAAGTGTATATACCAGAATGTAAGTGTATATACCAGAATGTAAGTGTATATACCAGAATGTAAGTTTATATACCAGAATGTAAGTGTATATACCAGAATGTAAGTTATATACCAGAATGTAAGTGTATATACCAGAATGTAAGTTTATATACCAGAATGTAAGTGTATATACCAGAATGTAAGTGTATATACCAGAATGTAAGTGTATATACCAGAATGTAAGTGTATATACCAGAATGTAAGTGTATATACCAGAATGTAAGTGTATATACCAGAATGTAAGTGTATATACCAGAATGTAAGTGTATATACCAGAATGTAAGTGTATATACCAGAATGTAAGTGTATATACCAGAATGTAAGTGTATATACCAGAATGTAAGTGTATATACCAGAATGTAAGCAACTGCTAAGAACTGTAAAATACTACACACAAATACGAGATATTACACACTTTGAATATGTGCTGTAGTTGTATTACTCACAGAGAGCCGTGCAATAATCAACGATTATTGCATGGCTTCATGTTCATATATTATTTGCATTTGTGTCTTATTACACTGGCCGAGATTAATTTTAAAATTTTGAAATATTGATAATCGCAAAAGAAAATGATTGTAGTACAAACGGTATATATCTTGTCTTATTAAATAGACATCAAATTGTGTACACACGACTCGTTTCTGAAATACCCTTCATCAAAAGATTATATATATATTGTATTGTAAACCTGTTACCTGATCAAGGTTATTCTAGAAAAGTACTTGATATCTACATATATATATTGTATTGTAAACCTGTTACCTGATCAAGGTTATTCTAGAAAAGTACTTGATATCTACATATATATATTGTATTGTAACCCTGTTACCTGATCAAGGTTATTCTAGAAAAGTACTTGATATCTACATATGTACGTTTCTATTACATGTTGATTTTTTTCCAAATCAAAATTGGTGGATTGAAACGGTGTTTTAGCTCTTCAATACTCATAGTCATGACATTATGCCATTTTGATATTTTTCTGCTTTGGTTGTTTGTGTTGTAAGATATTTTATATTTGAATGTCTTTGGCTTTCCAAATGTTCTAAATCTGTCCCTATTGGCGTAATATACATTATCAAAATATGTAATTGCGCATGTACAATTATTGGTACGTTGCATCTCTACACAAACCCAACTAAGCGTGTTGGTCTTGTTCAAAGCGGGCCTCATCATCATCACATTGAAAATTAACTTGTAGCTGATATAGCTGAGAGGAAAACAAATGCGGAGTTGGCGTTGAGCAACAATCACTCATCACAATTGGGACTTTTTTTTTTAAATTATATATAGATGTTTATATAGTTGTTTGTTTTCCTGAATTATTGAAGTTTCAATAAGTTATCAAAATATCACAAAATCAAGGCGATTTTTATTTATGGATATATTGATAGTTAATACCAGTTTTATTAACCTTATTATTAATTTAATATTTTTTTCCTAGATCTTTTGTGTTAATTCTTTATTACTAAATAAATTGATTTGACAATATCTCCTTGACATGTATCATCAGAAATTTCTAACAAAAAGACAAAGCAAATTCACGTTTTTTTGTTTGTTTTCTTAGGGTTTTTTTTGTGTGTGTTGGTGCTTTTTTTGTTTATGTTTCCTCAAAATGAATTTGTAGAAACATATATTTTATTCTGTTCTGTGTATTATAGAATACACTCGTTTTGTTCCTGGAGTTAATGGTTAAACCAGACAGTTTATTTGAGGATGTTTTATACAGTCCTTGGCCTTTGAATTTGACAATCAACTATCGCGAGCTGATTTTTTATTTTTTTCTGTACTATTCTAATTATTTTTTTTCTTTTCAAGAGTTCCAAAATTCGTCCGAGGAAATGCTTAAAAACATACAATACCGTAATACAAAAATGATAAAAAAATCACTTTCATAATTTACCCTAAAATTAATATTAATAAAAAATAGTATCACAAAAAATCCGGAAAAGATATACAAAAATACCCTGTAAAGAAAACGTTTTTTTCCCGGAGATGATATACTAATTCCCGGAAATGATAAACTCCCCATCCGCCCAGTAGTCAGTGCTTCGTCACTAACATGGTGTATACGTGTTTATTTATATATTTATTTTCTATTTAATACTTACTATCGAACGAATAATGTAAACATTATATTGTATAGCTATATCATACCATATTTATTTATCTCTTGATTATTTTGATCAAGCGTGTTTAGTTTCGTTTTAGATAATAAATACCAAAAGATTTACAATGTGCCAAATGAATGGATGACCAATTTTCACAGAGTACACAGAGTATAAAGTATCAGTTATTTCAGCGTGACATCTCTGTTATGTTTTAATTCATTCTGTCAAAAAAAGGCCAGAAAAGAGCGTACAGGTGCTTGAATTGTTGCGTGTACGATTGCGTTAGCTGATAACTTCCGATGCTCCCACGACCAGGTCGTTGCGTTCACCCAATTGTCTCATGTTGTATCATCTTTACAATTTCGCCATAGTTTCGAATGATAGACTTATGTCAATTTCATATATGAAATAAGCATGCGGATTCACGCCATATGACACATTTGATAAAAATCTTCATGTCTTGTTGAATTTGTTTTGTTTAGATGACGGTGACATTGGGCAGATCAGGTTTTTTGAAATATTAATCATTTTTACTACGACTTGTCACCATTTCTTTAATTAAGACACTTTAAATTAAATAACAATTGGGACCGTGGTTAGATAGTTTTTGGTCATAGGATATACCATTTCAGTATATTCATGATCAGCCATCTACAATTACTTAAGATTGCTTTTAACTGAATATGTCAAAGCGATATTTCGTGTATCACTTTTAAATACTTATAATTAAATATTTCTGCCTCTCTTTTTCATTCGTTGATTTGATAAATGTTAAAACACGTTGCTTTAAATTTCTTTAAAATAAAAAGACATTTATTATTGTTATAACGAACATACCACTTATCGCTACAATCGAACATAAATTATTTAGAAAAATATATATCAAAAACAAGGATTTTAAAATGTCAGCCAAAGTCACAAAAATGTTTGAAGAAATGTTTTCATGAAGTCAAAAATAGCCGCGACAACAAAGACCATCAAACGAACCACTCACATCTTAAAAGCGACATTACTGTTTGTCAAATTAAAAAAAAAAATCCATTTTATTTAAATATTTAGATTTATGAGAAGCCCATAAATAAAATTTTGACTTTATGCACCGTACTTTTATTTTTTGAAAGAATTATTTTTATGTACATTACTGATGTGATACGATATGTAAAAGATGTTTTTTTGTTTCTGTCCATTATGAAAATTAACACCTTTCTCTAAATACGTGTACATTTGCATTTGGTGGTTTCCCCACTTTCAACAATATTTCAGTTATATATTTTGAACAATATTTCAGTTATATCGTGGCATTCATTTGTATATGGAAATCAGCTTAATTGTTTGTATTTGCAAATGTTTCTTAAAAATATAAATTTTGTAAATTATTCAAAACAATTACAGCTCTATTTAGGGACCAACCATTTAACTTGAAAGGGGGGGGGGGGGGGTTATGGTTTTTTGTTTCGTTCAGAAATTTTTCCCTTAGTTTCTCCTGATTAAATCTGTTTGTGTTTTCTTGTTCCCAAAAAAAAATAATTATATGGCGTTCGAATATTTTGTCTTTGATCGTTCCTCACGAAACACGTCGTTCGTGCTAAAATTGATATCTACGTAGTTATATAACTAATTCAAGATCGAAATAAAATTTCTCAAGATGCCCGGTTTTCTACTCGATTTAACAACAAAGCCATAATGAAATCGTATTGTGTCTTGTAAAAATAAGAACTTACAGATACGTATTTTTAAGTGCAAAACAATACATAGTTTAGATTGAATAACTTACGCTTGTTGTTAGATTTTGTGCTATTTTAATTATGGCAAATGATTAACAAAAAGTACACGGAACAAATTCCTGATAATTGACTGTTGTTTATCTCATAACCACGAATTTGTGTTTCTTTCGTCAGTTTTGTTTTATTGGTACTCGTGAATACCACAAATTTTACTGTTTTACAAAACGTCCACTAAGTTACGTGTAACTGCAATATTTGTCGTAAATAAACGTTACAGAAAACTGAAGGGGTAATCAAGAATGGACAATCCAGAGAAACTGGCAACATATTGATTACACAAGACACAAGACGGAGTCAAACAAAACATATAACACAGAACACTAAAAGCTATACACACAGAAGACAAAAAGGAAAGAAAAAAATATAATACTAAAAATTAAAAGCCATACATACATGTACTTCAACCAATGACGGTTTTTATTTAAGTTGACTTAAGATTATGAAACTCTAGTAAGCAGGATTTACAGATGTATTGGAACAAACAAAAATAATACACTTAGTCTAAAAAAAAAATTCTTGTTTCAGTATTCTGTTATATTTTAGGATAAAGTGCGCGTATAATTGGACATGATTTATTTATTTGAAGAAAGCTAATTAACAAATAACCTCACATAATTTATTTCGCCTGTTTGAATTGTGATTCTTTTAACGAAATTACTTCCAGTATCTAACAGATCTCAATCCTTCGCATGCCTAAACTACAAAATAATGATGAAATATTCCCCACGTATTATCTGCAGACCTGTCATTTTTGGCAGAAGATCACGTTAATTGGCGCGAAAGCATGGCGCATGTCCAGTAGAGCGGAATAATAAATCCGTTGAATTCTAGGTATGACTGAATTATAGTAAATTTGACGACAATTCTCCTGAAATATTGTATTATTTTCTGCTTGGTGTTGTACTTAATTATTGAGTGGGTTTATTTATGTGTAATTTATAACATTATATATACGTCTCAGAAATCTATTTTACATTTTAGTATTGTTTATTAGTTCTGTGGTTTTTGGGGTTTTTCTGCATTTTAGTTTCAGACTATAATTGAAAATGTAAAAATCCAGTCATTATATATACAGAGTAGATTAGAAATCTAAAAAAAAAAATCAGAAAGTTTAAAGTATTATTTAAAGATTATTTTTTACAATTCCCATTTTATTTGACGAGATAACTGAAATAATGTTAAAAGTGGCGTTAAATACCATAACCATAACCCCATTTTATTTGTAGACTGTTTTTAAATTCTTAATTGGTTGTTTGGATGTAAGGTTTATGTCATGCTTAGTATTACTTAAAGCTATCTTGCTATGGTTAAAAAAAGACAGTTAAGCAGTGATAGTTATCAAGAAGAGTTTGAAGATACCTAAGTGGTAATGAGAATCTGTATATCAGAAGATACCAAAGACGTAATGAGAATCTGTATATCAGAAGATACCAAAGACGTAATGAGAATCTGTATATCAGAAGATACCAAAGACGTAATGAGAATCTGTATACCAGAAGATACCAAAGAGGTAATGAGAATCTGTATATCAGAAGATACCAAAGACGTAATGAGAATCTGTATAATCAGAAGATACCAAAGTGATAATGAGAATCTGTATATCAGAAGATACCAAAGAGGTAATGAGAATTTGTATATCAGAAGATACCAAAGAGGTAATGAGAATCTGTATACCAGAAGATACAAAAGACGTAATGAGAATCTGTATATCAGAAGATACCAAAGAGGGAATGAGAATCTGTATATCAGAAGACACCAAAGACGTAATGAGAATCTGTATATCAGAAGATACCAAAGTGGTAATGAGAATCTGTATATCAGAAAATACCAAAGAGGTAATGAGAATCTGTATATCAGAAGACACCAAAGACGTAATGAGAATCTGTATATCAGAAGATACCAAAGACGTAATGAGAATCTGTATACCAGAAGATACCAAAGAGGTAATGAGAATCTGTATACCAGAAGATACAAAAGACGTAATGAGAATCTGTATATCAGAAGATACCAAAGACGTAATGAGAATCTGTATATCAGAAGATACCAAAGACGTAATGAGAATCTGTATATCAGAAGATACCAAAGACGTAATGAGAATCTGTATACCAGAAGATACCAAAGACGTAATGAAAATCTGTATACCAGAAGATACCAAAGAGGTAATGAGAATCTGTATATCAGAAGATACCAAAGACGTAATGAGAATCTGTATAATCAGAAGATACCAAAGTGATAATAATAATCTGTATATCAGAAGATACCAAAGAGGTAATGAGAATTTGTATATCAGAAGATACCAAAGAGATAATGAGAATCTGTATATCAGAAGATACCAAAGAGGTAATGAGAATCTGTATAATCAGAAGATACCAAAGTGATAATGATAATCTGTATATCAGAAGATACCAAAGAGGTAATGAGAATTTGTATATCAGAAGATACCAAAGAGATAATGAGAATCTGTATACCAGAAGATACAAAAGACGTAATGAGAATCTGTATATCAGAAGATACCAAAGACGTAATGAGAATCTGTATATCAGAAGATACCAAAGTGATAATGAGAATCTGTATATCAGAAGATAACAAAGAGGTAATGAGAATCTGTATATCAGAAAATACCAAAGAGGTAATGAGAATCTGTATATCAGAAGACACCAAAGACGTAATGAGAATCTGTATATCAGAAGATACCAAAGACGTAATGAGAATCTGTATACCAGCAGATACCAAAGAGGTAATGAGAATCTGTATACCAGAAGATACAAAAGACGTAATGAGAATCTGTATATCAGAAGATACCAAAGACGTAATGAGAATCTGTATATCAGAAGATACCAAAGACGTAATGAGAATCTGTATATCAGAAGATACCAAAGACGTAATGAGAATCTGTATACCAGAAGATACCAAAGACGTAATGGGAATCTGTATACCAGAAGATACCAAAGAGGTAATGAGAATCTGTATATCAGAAGATACCAAAGACGTAATGAGAATCTGTATAATCAGAAGATACCAAAGTGATAATGATAATCTGTATATCAGAAGATACCAAAGAGGTAATGAGAATTTGTATATCAGAAGATACCAAAGAGATAATGAGAATCTGTATATCAGAAGATACCAAAGAGGTAATGAGAATCTGTATAATCAGAAGATACCAAAGTGATAATGATAATCTGTATATCAGAAGATACCAAAGAGGTAATGAGAATCTGTATATCAGAAGATACCAAAGAGATAATGAGAATCTGTATACCAGAAGATACAAAAGACGTAATGAGAATCTGTATATCAGAAGATACCAAAGACGTAATGAGAATCTGTATATCAGAAGATACCAAAGTGATAATGAGAATCTGTATATCAGAAGATACCAAAGAGGTAATGAGAATCTGTATATCAGAAGATACCAAAGAGGTAATGAGAATCTGTATATCAGAAGATACCAAAGAGGTAATGAGAATCTGTATATCAGAAGATACCAAAGACGTAATGAGAATCTGTATATCAGAAGATACCAAAGACGTAATGAGAATCTGTATACCAGAAGATACCAAAGACGTAATGAGAATCTGTATATCAGAAGATACCAAAAAGGTAGTAAGAATCTGTATAATCAGAAGATACCAAAGAGGTAGTGAGAATCTGTATATCAGAAGATACCAAAGACGTAATGAGAATCTGTATACCAGAAGATACAAAAGACGTAATGAGAATCTGTATATCAGAAGATACCAAAGACGTAATGAGAATCTGTATAATCAGAAGATACCAAAGAGGTAAAGAGAATCTGTATATCAAAAGATACCAAAGAGGTAATGAGAATCTGTATATCAGAAGATACCAAAGAGGTAATGAGAATCTGTATAATCAGAAGATACCAAAGTGATAATGATAATCTGTATATCAGAAGATACCAAAGAGGTAGTGAGAATTTGTATATCAGAAGATACCAAAGAGATAATGAGAATCTGTATACCAGAAGATACAAAAGACGTAATGAGAATCTGTATATCAGAAGATACCAAAGACGTAATGAGAATCTGTATATCAGAAGATACCAAAGTGATAATGAGAATCTGTATATCAGAAGATACCAAAGAGGTAATGAGAATCTGTATATCAGAAAATACCAAAGAGGTAATGAGAATCTGTATATCAGAAGACACCAAAGACGTAATGAGAATCTGTATATCAGAAGATACCAAAGACGTAATGAGAATCTGTATACCAGAAGATACCAAAGAGGTAATGAGAATCTGTATACCAGAAGATACAAAAGACGTAATGAGAATCTGTATATCAGAAGATACCAAAGACGTAATGAGAATCTGTATATCAGAAGATACCAAAGACGTAATGAGAATCTGTATATCAGAAGATACCAAAGACGTAATGAGAATCTGTATACCAGAAGATACCAAAGACGTAATGGGAATCTGTATACCAGAAGATACCAAAGAGGTAATGAGAATCTGTATATCAGAAGATACCAAAGACGTAATGAGAATCTGTATAATCAGAAGATACCAAAGTGATAATGATAATCTGTATATCAGAAGATACCAAAGAGGTAATGAGAATCTGTATATCAGAAGATACCAAAGAGATAATGAGAATCTGTATATCAGAAGATACCAAAGAGGTAATGAGAATCTGTATAATCAGAAGATACCAAAGTGATAATGATAATCTGTATATCAGAAGATACCAAAGAGGTAATGAGAATTTGTATATCAGAAGATACCAAAGAGATAATGAGAATCTGTATACCAGAAGATACAAAAGACGTAATGAGAATCTGTATATCAGAAGATACCAAAGACGTAATGAGAATCTGTATATCAGAAGATACCAAAGTGATAATGAGAATCTGTATATCAGAAGATACCAAAGAGGTAATGAGAATCTGTATATCAGAAGATACCAAAGAGGTAATGAGAATCTGTATATCAGAAGATACCAAAGAGGTAATGAGAATCTGTATATCAGAAGATACCAAAGACGTAATGAGAATCTGTATATCAGAAGATACCAAAGACGTATTGAGAATCTGTATACCAGAAGATACCAAAGACGTAATGAGAATCTGTATATCAGAAGATACCAAAAAGGTAGTAAGAATCTGTATAATCAGAAGATACCAAAGAGGTAGTGAGAATCTGTATATCAGAAGATACCAAAGAGGTAATGAGAATCTGTATATCAGAAGATACCAAAGACGTAATGAGAATCTGTATACCAGAAGATACAAAAGACGTAATGAGAATCTGTATATCAGAAGATACCAAAGACGTAATGAGAATCTGTATAATCGGAAGATACCAAAGAGGTAAAGAGAATCTGTATATCAAAGATACCAAAGAGGTAATGAGAATCTGTATATCAGAAGATACCAAAGACGTAATGAGAATCTGTATATCAGAAGATACCAAAGACGTAATGAGAATCTGTATATCAGAAGATACAAAAGACGTAATGCGAATCTGTATATCAGAAGATACCAATGAGGTAATGAGAATCTGTATATCAGAAGATACCAAAGACGTAATGAGAATCTGCATATCAGAAGATACCAAAGAGGTAATGAGAATCTGTATATCAGAAGATACCAAAGAGGTAATGAGAATTTGTATATCAGAAGATACCAAAGAGGTAATGAGAATCTGTGTATCAGAAGATACCAAAGAGGTAATGAGAATCTGTATATCAGAAGATACCAAAGAGATAATGAGAATCTGTATAATCAGAAGAAACCAAAGAGGTAATGAGAATCTGTATATCAGAAGATACCAAAGAGGTAATGAGAATCTGTATATCAGAAGATACCAAAGAGGTAATGAGAATCTGTATATCAGAAGATACCAAAGAGGTAATGAGAATTTGCATATCAGAAGATACCAAAGAGGTAATGAGAATCTGTATATCAGAAGATACCAAAGACGTAATGAGAATTTGTATATCAGAAGATACCAAAGAGGTAATGAGAATCTGTATATCAGAAGATACCAAAGAAGTAATGAGAATCTGTATATCAGAAGATACCAAAGAGGTAATGAGAATCTGTATATCAGAAGATACCAAAGTGGTAATGAGAATCCGTATATCGAAGAAGAACAGACAACACAATGTCTAATATCAACAAAGCGAACAGCTATCTCTCATCAAAATATATACATTTGAAAAAG
Organism: Bathymodiolus brooksi; assembly: GCA_963680875.1. Lineage (NCBI taxonomy): Eukaryota > Metazoa > Mollusca > Bivalvia > Mytilida > Modiolidae > Bathymodiolus > Bathymodiolus brooksi. The sequence continues at coordinate 22,054,035 of OY804584.1, forward strand.
TTGTAATAAGCCAAGTTGACGGGCAGATATGTAACATAAAAAAACCGGCGAAGTTGCCACAGATAACATCCGCACACCCAGGAGTATTATTAAATCTTCTTCTGGTAAAATTGAGTACACATTGCTGTAAATAAACGTTAGGGAATGCCGAAGGGGCAATCATTAATGGACAATGCAAAGAAACTAACAACATACATGTAGAGTAGACAAGACGGAGACAATATGTGTTGGATACCACTATAGGTAAGCAAACATAAATAACGTAAATAAGACATGAGCTCTCCTACAAACAACTGGCGGTAAAGACAAACACAAATAACGTAAATAAGACATGAGCCCTCCTACAAACAACTGGAGGTAAAGACGAACATAAATAACGTAAATAAGACATGAGCTCTCCTACAAACAACTGGCGGTAAAGACGAACATAAATAACGTAAATAAGACATGAGCTCTCCTACAAACAACTGGCGGTAAAGACGAACATAAATAACGTAAATAAGACATGAGCTCTCCTACAAACAACTGGCGGTAAAGACGAACACAAATAACGTAAATAAGACATGAGCTCTCCTACAAACAACTGGAGATAAAGACAGACACAAATAACGTAAATAAGACATGAGCTCTCCTACAAACAACTGGCGGTAAAGACGAACATAAATAACGTAAATAAGACATGAGCTCTCCTACAAACAACTGGCGGTAAAGACAAACACAAATAACGTAAATAAGACATGAGCTCTCCTACAAACAACTGGCGGTAAAGACGAACATAAATAACCTAAATAAGACATGAGCTCTCCTACAAACAACTGGCGGTAAAGACGAACATAAATAACGTAAATAAGACATGAGCTCTCCTACAAACAACTGGCGGTAAAGACGAACACAAATAACGTAAATAAGACATGAGCTCTCCTACAAACAACTGGCGGTAAAGACAAACATAAATAAGGTAAATAAGACATGAGCTCTCCTACAAACAACTGGCGGTAAAGACGAACATAAATAAGGTAAATAAGACATGGGCTCTCCTACAAACACCTGGCGGTAAAGACGAACATAAATAAGGTAAATAAGACATGAGCTCTCCTACAAACAACTGGCGGTAAAGACGAACATAAATAACGTAAATAAGACATGAGCTCTCCTACAAACAACTGGCGGTAAAGACGAACACCCAATAACGTAAATAAGACATGAGCTCTCCTACAAACAACCGGCGGTAAAGACGAACATAAATAACGTAAATAAGACATGAGCTCTCCTACAAACAACTGGCGGTAAAGACGAACATAAATAACGTAAATAAGACATGAGCTCTCCTACAAACAACTGGCGGTAAAGACAAACACAAATAACGTAAATAAGACATGAGCTCTCCTACAAACAACTGGCGGTAAAGACGAACATAAATAACGTAAATAAGACATGAGCTCTCCTACAAACAACTGGAGATAAAGACAAACACAAATAACGTAAATAAGACATGAGCTCTCCTACAAACAACTGGTGGTAAAGACGAACATAAATAACGTAAATAAGACATGAGCTCTCCTACAAACAACTGGCGGTAAAGACAAACACAAATAACGTAAATAAGACATGAGCTCTCCTACAAACAACTGGCGGTAAAGACAAACACAAATAACGTAAATAAGACATGAGCTCTCCTACAAACAACTGGCGGTAAAGACGAAAACAAATAACGTAAATAAGACATGAGCTCTCCTACAAACAACTGGAGATAAAGACAAACACAAATAACGTAAATAAGACATGAGCTCTCCTACAAACAACTGGAGATGAAGACAAACACAAATAACGTAAATAAGACATGAGCTCTCCTACAAACAACTGGAGATGAAGACAAACACAAGTAACGTACATAAGACATGAGCTCTCCTACAAACAACTGGAGATGAAGACAAACACAAATAAGGTAAATAAGACATGAGCTCTCCTACAAACAAATGGAGATAAAGACAAACACAAATAACATAAATAAGACATGAGCTCTCATACAAACAACTGGCGGTAAAGACGAACATAAATAACGTAAATAAGACATGAGCTCTCCTACAAACAACTGGCGGTAAAGACGAACATAAATAACGTAAATAAGACATGAGCTCTCCTACAAACAACTGGCGGTAAAGACGAACATAAATAACGTAAATAAGACATGAGCTCTCCTACAAACAACTGGCGGTAAAGACGAACATAAATAACGTAAATAAGACATGAGCTCTCCTACAAACAACTGGCGGTAAAGACAAACATAAATAACGTAAATAAGACATGAGCTCTCCTACAAACAACTGGCGGTAAAGACGAACATAAATAACGTAAATAAGACATGAGCTCTCCTACAAACAACTGGCGGTAAAGACGAACATAAATAACGTAAATAAGACATGAGCTCTCCTACAAACAACTGGCGGTAAAGACAAACACAAATAACGTAAATAAGACATGAGCTCTCCTACAAACAACTGGCGGTAAAGACAAACACAAATAACGTAAATAAGACATGAGCCCTCCTACAAACAACTGGCGGTAAAGACGAACATAAATAACGTAAATAAGACATGAGCTCTCCTACAAACAACTGGAGGTAAAGACGAACATAAATAACGTAAATAAGACATGAGCTCTCCTACAAACAACAGGCAGTAAAGACGAACATAAATAACGTAAATAAGACATGAGCTCTCCTACAAACAACTGGCGGTAAAGACAAACACAAATAACGTAAATAAGACATGAGCTCTCCTACAAACAACTGGCGGTAAAGACAAACACAAATAAGGTAAATAAGACATGAGCTCTCCTACAAACAACTGGCGGTAAAGACGAACACAAATAACGTAAATAAGACATGAGCTCTCCTACAAACAACTGGAGATAACGACAAACACAAATAACGTAAATAAGACATGAGCTCTCCTACAAACAACTGGCGGTAAAGACGAACACAAATAACATAAATAAGACATGAGCTCTCCTACAAACAACTGGCGGTAAAGACAAACACAAATTACGTAAATAAGACATGAGCTCTCCTACAAACAACTGGCGGTAAAGACAAACACAAATAACATAAATAAGACATGAGCTCTCCTACAAACAACTGGCGGTAAAGACGAACACAAATAACGTAAATAAGACATGAGCTCTCCTACAAACAACTGGAGATAAAGACAAACACAAATAACGTAAATAAGACATGAGCTCTCCTACAAACAACTGGCGGTAAAGACAAACACAAATAACATAAATAAGACATGAGCTCTCCTACAAACAACTGGCGGTAAAGACGAACACAAATAACGTAAATAAGACATGAGCCCTCCTACAAACAACTGGCGGTAAAGACGAACATAAATAACATAAATAAGACATGAGCTCTCCTACAAACAACTGGCGGTAAAGACGAACATAAATAACGTAAATAAGACATGAGCTCTCCTACAAACAACTGGAGGTAAAGACGAACATAAATAACGTAAATAAGACATGAGCTCTCTCCTACAAACAACTGGCGGTAAAGACGAACATAAATAACGTAAATAAGACATGAGCTCTCCTACAAACAACTGGCGGTAAAGACGAACATAAATAACGTAAATAAGACATGAGCTCTCCTACAAACAACTGGCGGTAAAGACGAACATAAATAACGTAAATAAGACATGAGCTCTCCTACAAACAACTGGCGGTAAAGACGAACATAAATAACGTAAATAAGACATGAGCTCTCCTACAAACAACTGGAGATAAAGACAAACACAAATAACGTAAATAAGACATGAGCTCTCCTACAAACAACTGGCGGTAAAGACGAACATAAATAACGTAAATAAGACATGAGCTCTCCTACAAACAACTGGCGGTAAAGACAAACACAAATAACGTAAATAAGACATGAGCTCTCCTACAAACAACTGGCGGTAAAGACAAACACAAATAACGTAAATAAGACATGAGCCCTCCTACAAACAACTGGCGGTAAAGACGAACATAAATAACGTAAATAAGACATGAGCTCTCTCCTACAAACAACTGGCGGTAAAGACGAACATAAATAACGTAAATAAGACATGAGCTCTCCTACAAACAACTGGCGGTAAAGACGAACATAAATAACGTAAATAAGACATGAGCTCTCCTACAAACAACTGGCGGTAAAGACGAACATAAATAAGGTAAATAAGACATGAGCTCTCCTACAAACAACTGGCGGTAAAGACGAACATAAATAACGTAAATAAGACATGAGCTCTCCTACAAACAACTGGAGATAAAGACGAACACAAATAACGTAAATAAGACATGAGCTCTCTCCTACAAACAACTGGCGGTAAAGACGAACATAAATAACGTAAATAAGACATGAGCTCTCCTACAAACAACTGGCGGTAAAGACGAACATAAATAACGTAAATAAGACATGAGCTCTCCTACAAACAACTGGCGGTAAAGACGAACATAAATAACGTAAATAAGACATGAGCTCTCCTACAAACAACTGGCGGTAAAGACGAACATAAATAACGTAAATAAGACATGAGCTCTCCTACAAACAACTGGAGATAAAGACAAACACAAATAACGTAAATAAGACATGAGCTCTCCTACAAACAACTGGCGGTAAAGACGAACATAAATAACGTAAATAAGACATGAGCTCTCCTACAAACAACTGGCGGTAAAGACAAACACAAATAACGTAAATAAGACATGAGCTCTCCTACAAACAACTGGCGGTAAAGACAAACACAAATAACGTAAATAAGACATGAGCCCTCCTACAAACAACTGGCGGTAAAGACGAACATAAATAACGTAAATAAGACATGAGCTCTCTCCTACAAACAACTGGCGGTAAAGACGAACATAAATAACGTAAATAAGACATGAGCTCTCCTACAAACAACTGGCGGTAAAGACGAACATAAATAACGTAAATAAGACATGAGCTCTCCTACAAACAACTGGCGGTAAAGACGAACATAAATAAGGTAAATAAGACATGAGCTCTCCTACAAACAACTGGCGGTAAAGACGAACATAAATAACGTAAATAAGACATGAGCTCTCCTACAAACAACTGGAGATAAAGACGAACACAAATAACGTAAATAAGACATGAGCTCTCTCCTACAAACAACTGGCGGTAAAGACGAACATAAATAACGTAAATAAGACATGAGCTCTCCTACAAACAACTGGCGGTAAAGACGAACATAAATAACGTAAATAAGACATGAGCTTTCATACAAACAACTGGCGGTAAAGACGAACACAAATAACGTAAATAAGACATGAGCTCTCCTACAAACAACTGGCGGTAAAGACGAACATAAATAAGGTAAATAAGACATGAGCTCTCCTACAAACAACTGGCGGTAAAGACGAACATAAATAACGTAAATAAGACATGACCTCTCCTACAAACAACTGGCGGTAAAGACAAACATAAATAACGTAAATAAGACATGAGCTCTCCTACAAACAACTGGCGGTAAAGACGAACATAAATAACGTAAATAAGACATGACCTCTCCTATAAACAACTGGCGGTAAAGACGAACACAAATAACGTAAATAAGACATGAGCTTTCCTACAAACAACTGGCGGTAAAGACGAACATAAATAAGGTAAATAAGACATGAGCTCTCCTACAAACACCTGGCGGTAAAGACGAACATAAATAAGGTAAATAAGACATGAGCTCTCCTACAAACAACTGGCGGTAAAGACGAACATAAATAAGGTAAATAAGACATGAGCTCTCCTACAAACAACTGGAGGTAAAGACGAACATAAATAAGGTAAATAAGACATGAGCTCTCCTACAAACAACTGGCGGTAAAGACGAACATAAATAAGGTAAATAAGACATGAGCTCTCCTACAAACAACTGGCGGTAAAGAGGAACATAAATAACGTAAATAAGACATGAGCTCTACTACAAACAACTGGCGGTAAAGACGAACATAAATAACGTAAATAAGACATGAGCTCTCCTACAAACAACTGGCGGTAAAGACGAACATAGATAACGTAAATAAGACATGAGCTCTCCTACAAACAACTGGCAGTAAAGACGAACATAAATAACTAAATAAGACATGCGCTCTCTCCTACAAACAACTGGCGGTAAAGACGAACATAAATAACGTAAATAAGACATGAGCTCTCCTACAAACAACTGGAGATAAAGACAAACACAAATAACGTAAATAAGACATGAGCTCTCCTACAAACAACTGGCGATAAAGACGAACATAAATAACGTAAATAAGACATGAGCTCTCCTACAAACAACTGGCGGTAAAGACAAACACAAATAACGTAAATAAGACATGAGCTCTCCTACAAACAACTGGCGGTAAAGACGAACATAAATAACGTAAATAAGACATGAGCTCTCCTACAAACAGCTGGAGGTAAAGACGAACATAAATAACGTAAATAAGACATGAGCTCTCTCCTACAAACAACTGGCGGTAAAGACGAACATAAATAACGTAAATAAGACATGAGCTCTCCTACAAACAACTGGCGGTAAAGACGAACATAAATAACGTAAATAAGACATGAGCTCTCCTACAAACAACTGGCGGTAAAGACGAACATAAATAAGGTAAATAAGACATGAGCTCTCCTACAAACAACTGGCGGTAAAGACGAACATAAATAACGTAAATAAGACATGAGCTCTCCTACAAACAACTGGAGGTAAAGACCAACACAAATAACGTAAATAAGACATGAGCTCTCTCCTACAAACAACTGGCGGTAAAGACGAACATAAATAACGTAAATAAGACATGAGCTCTCCTACAAACAACTGGCGGTAAAGACGAACATAAATAACGTAAATAAGACATGAGCTCTCATACAAACAACTGGCGGTAAAGACGAACACAAATAACGTAAATAAGACATGAGCTCTCCTACAAACAACTGGCGGTAAAGACGAACATAAATAAGGTAAATAAGACATGAGCTCTCCTACAAACAACTGGCGGTAAAGACGAACATAAATAACGTAAATAAGACATGACCTCTCCTACAAACAACTGGCGGTAAAGACGAACATAAATAACGTAAATAAGACATGAGCTCTCCTACAAACAACTGGCGGTAAAGACGAACATAAATAATGTTAATAAGACATGACCTCTCCTATAAACAACTGGCGGTAAAGACGAACACAAATAACGTAAATAAGACATGAGCTTTCCTACAAACAACTGGCGGTAAAGACGAACATAAATAACGTAAATAAGACATGAGCTCTCCTACAAACACATGGCGGTAAAGACGAACATAAATAAGGTAAATAAGACATGAGCTCTCCTACAAACAACTGGCGGTAAAGACGAACATAAATAAGGTAAATAAGACATGAGCTCTCCTACAAACAACTGGAGGTAAAGACGAACATAAATAAGGTAAATAAGACATGAGCTCTCCTACAAACAACTGGCGGTAAAGACGAACATAAATAAGGTAAATAAGACATGAGCTCTCCTACAAACAACTGGCGGTAAAAACGAACATAAATAACGTAAATAAGACATGAGCTCTCCTACAAACAACTGGTGGTAAAGACGAACATAAATAACGTAAATAAGACATGAGCTCTCCTACAAACAACTGGCGGTAAAGACGAACATAGATAACGTAAATAAGACATGAGCTCTCCTACAAACAACTGGCAGTAAAGACGAACATAAATAACGTAAATAAGACATGAGCCCTCCTACAAACAACTGGCGGTAAAGACAAACATAAATAACGTAAATAAGACATGAGCCCTCCTACAAACAACTGGCGGTAAAGACAAACATAAATAAGGTAAATAAGACATGAGCTCTCCTACAAACAACTGGCGGTAAAGACAAACATAAATAACGTAAATAAGACATGAGCTCTCCTACAAACAACTGGCGGTAAAGACGAACATAAATAAGGTAAATAAGACATGAGCTCTCCTACAAACAACTGGCGGTAAAGACAAACATAAATAACGTAAATAAGACATGAGCTCTCCTACAAACAACCGGCGGTAAAGACGAACATAAATAAGGTAAATAAGACATGAGCTCTCCTACAAACAACTGGCGTAAAGACAAACATAAATAACGTAAATAAGACATGAGCCCTCCTACAAACAACTGGCGGTAAAGACAAACATAAATAAGGTAAGTAAGACATGAGCTCTCCTACAAACAACTGGCGGTAAAGACAAACATAAATAACGTTAATAAGACATGAGCTCTCCTACAAACAACTGGCGTTAAAGACAAACATAAATAACGTAAATAAGACATGAGCTCTCCTACAAACAACTGGCGGTAAAGACAAACATAAATAACGTAAATAAGACATGAGCCCTCCTACAAACAACTGGCGGTAAAGACAAACATAAATAAGGTAAATAAAACATGAGCTTTCCTACAAACAACTGGCGGTAAAGACAAACATAAATAACGTAAATAAGACATGAGCTCTCCTACAAACAACTGGCGGTAAAGACGAACATAAATAAGGTAAATAAGACATGAGCTCTCCTACAAGCAACTGGCGGTAAAGACAAACATAAATAACGTAAATAAGACATGAGCTCTCCTACAAACAACTGGCGGTAAAGACGAACATAAATAAGGTAAATAAGACATGAGCTCTCCTACAAACAACTGGCGATAAAGACAAACATAAATAAGGTAAATAAGACATGAGCTCTCCTACAAACAACTGGCGGTAAAGACAAACATAAATAAGTTAAATAAGACATGAGCTCTCCTACAAACAACTGGCGGTAAAGACAAACATAAATAACGTAAATAAGACATGAGCTCTCCTACAAACAACTGGCGGTAAAGACGAACATAAATAAGGTAAATAAGACATGAGCTCTCCTACAAACAACTGGCGGTAAACACGAACCAAACATAGTTTTATATGCGTAAATCGTAAATTGTAACGGACATCACAACACGGAACTCACGGAAAGTAACGACACATAATAGGACAACACAAACAACTAAAACAATGAGCAACACCGACTCCATATAAAAGCCCGGGGGTAGCAAAGCCACACCCTTCTCTATACCTTATTGGTAACAGAGTTAGCTTGAGTATTATGTACGTTTGATCGCCATAACCACTAGACAATCCTACACCACTGGTTATATTGAGATACAGTAACTTTAACTGTATTTCCAACTCCGTTGTTCCGAACAGAAAGTAGTTACTGCTCCAGCACTATTGAGATACAGTAACTCTAACTGTATGTCAAACTCCGTTGTTCCGAACAGAAAGTGGTTACTGCTCCAGCACTATTGAGATACAGTAACTCTAACCGTGTATATCAAACTCCGTTGTTCCGAACAGAAAGTGGTTACTGCTCCAGTACTATTGAGATATAGTTACTCTAACTGTATGTCAAACTCCGTTGTTCCGAACAGAAAGTGGTTACTGCTCCAGCACTATTGAGATACAGTAACTCTAACCGTGTATATCAAACTCCGTTGTTCCGAACAGAAAGTGGTTACTGCTCCAGCACTATTGAGATACAGTAACTCTAACCGTGTATGTCAAACTCCGTTATACCGAAGGGTGAGTAGTTACTACTCCAGCATGGCACCATTCGTGTTACACTGGCTAAAAATCAGATAAAAAGTCACGAAAGCGGAAATGAGGGGTTGATTGTGACTACGACAATCGTATTATATCCGTGATTGTCTGGCACACAAATGTTCCGCATCGGTTAATCAAGCGATTACTTAACTTTTTATTTACGAAGCCTTGGTTCACTAGCTCATGTCATCACATCAAGGTACTGATTGCATTGGTAGATGTGCATTCAAATAAAATACTATGACATGTCGTTTAACAGTAACATGACGGGTATCCCATGTGGAGCAGGAATTGTTAACCCTTCCGGAGTCCACCTCTGGTTTGTAGTGGTGTTCGTATTGCTCCATCGTTAATTTTTTGTGTAAATATTTTTATGACATTGGCCCTTCTGTCCTTTGGTATTTTTGGCCATTGTATTGTCTGTCTTTCTTCGATTTACGGCTTCTAATTACCTCTTTGGTATCTTCTAATTACCGTTTTGGTATCTTCTAATTACCGTTTTGGTATCTTCTAATTACCCTTTGGTATCTTCTAATTACCGTTTTGGTATCTTCTAATTACCCTTTGGTATCTTCTAATTACCGTTTTGGTATCTTCTAATTACCCTTTTGGTATCTTCTAATTACCCCTTTGGTATCTTCTAATTACCCCTTTAGTATCTTCTAATTACCGTTTTGGTATCTTCTAATTACCCTTTGGTATCTTCTAATTACCCCTTTGGTATCTTCTAATTACCTCTTTGGTAACTTCTAATTACCCCTTTGGTATCTTTTAATTACACCTTTGGTATCTTCTAATTACCTCTTTGGTATCTTCTAATTACCCTTTTGGTATCTTCTAATTACCTCTTTGGTAACTTCTAATTACCCCTTTGGTATCTTTTAATTACACCTTTGGTATCTTCTAATTACCTCTTTGGTATCTTCTAATTACCCTTTTGGTATCTTCTAATTACCCTTTTGGTATCTTCTAATTACCCTTTTGGTATCTTCTAATTACCTCTTTGGTATCTTCTAATTACCCCTTTGGTATCTTCTAATTACCTCTTTGGTATCTTCTAATTACCCCTTTGGTATCTTCTAATTACCTCTTTGGTATCTTCTAATTACCTCTTTGGTATCTTCTAATTACCCCTTTTGTATCTTTAAAACTTGTCTTACTGTACTGTGCTTATATGGATTTATATGAAATAAACGCACTGCATTTAAGCAAAGTAATAATTCCATTTAATCTACTCTTTTGTAGAAGAGTATATGAGTTTTTGACAGTGTCTGAAGCATTCTATGCAAACGTAATAAATTCTATAAAACATAAGATAATATAAAAAAAAAACAATTGAAGAAGACATCGCGTGTCATATTTGTCATAATGACACTTAATCCATCACTTCGGGTAACCTTTTACACCTACGTCCAACGACATGTAGTAATAATTAATATATTATACTCTATACTTATTGTTGGCATTTTTCATAGATATAAAACAAACATTTATTTATATATATACATTTACAAAACTGTAGGCATCTAAATAAAGTCATGTGAAATATTGAAGAAATGCTTCTATGATAAAAAAAAAAAACGAAAAAAAAAAAAACTTTTGTCCAAGCAATTCTAAAATCCAATCGACAAATCGCAAGGGGTAGGGTTTGAGCTAGGGTGTTTAACGCCACTTTCAACAATATTTCAGTTATATTGTGGTGGTTAGATTTATTGGTGGCTCATACCGGAGTACCCGAAGAAAACTAACCCTTTGACCTCTTTAAATCATCCTTGTTTTTGAAGCTTTTCGTTGTTGACATTTAATTGTTTGGGTGATGCAACTGTACAAGATAATGCCCACCCTTTGAGACGCATAACACGTTGTTGTCAATACTACAAGGCGTAGATTATTTTTGTTCTCTTATTTTTTGTTTATTAGTTTAAGGTGATATAATCATGTTTGTTGTAGTGGGCGAACTGTCGGTCATCAAGATTTAGTGAACATGGTTTCTTTCTTCGCGAGAACCTATGTCCACCCCCTATTATTTCGTGAGATCCGTTTTGCTCATCATTTTCAGTTTTGTGTGTTGTGTTTGTCTTCGTACTATGTCTTGCATGCACTGTGTTGTCAGTGTTTCTCGATTGTCCATTATGGATTGTCACTTCAGTTTTCTTTAAAGTTTTTGTATATTCTGTTAGGTGTTGCTGTTAACTGTAATATTCACACACGATCGTTTCTGTATATCGGGTACCATATATATTTTACACTTTCACGATAAATTTGACAAAGTTTCCGTATTTAGCATTTGTGATCAATGAAACCTTTCCCATCAGCGTCTTCCCCCTAAGAAAGAGTTTGAAGATACCAACGGGGCAATCAGAAACCGTTTAAAATAAACAAACCAGAGGATAACAAGAAATCATTTATTGAAAATTAGATATGATGTTTAAATTTTATAAATATATCAGGCATATTTAGGAACTCTAAAATTCAAAATCTTGTTCAGCCTTATTTTGATAATACCGAAACACATGTTGTCGTAATCTAAGAAATATATAGTATATAAGGTCTTGATCCTTTGATTATACTTCAAATAGAATATCGTCCTGAATATAGCTGAAAAATTGCTCGCTGGACGTTAAACACCAATCAATCAATCAATCAATCAATCAATCAATCAATCAATCAATCAATCAATCAATCAAATTGAATATACAAAAAGTACGTGTATTATGTATTATGTTCAAGATTGGAGCGTTCTAATTACGCTGTTCTCCATGGTGATATTTTGCTCATATGCGGAACACAATTGTATGACAACTTCATTTCGCTAAGAAGGGAGGTCTTAGCCCATATAACTAGTTTAATCCCATCACTTTTTATTTATATGCTTGTACCAAGCTTTGAAAGTGAGCGGACATGAAATTGTGTGTTAGCGGTATTGTGACAGACACGTAATTGTGTGTTAGAGATATTGTGACGGACATGTAATTTGAACTTCAACAAAAATATGGCATTTGAAATATTTCCTGTAAAATATTATCGAATGCATTACTTATTACTCATTTCCTACATTAAAGTAAATTCTCAAAATTCTCCTTTATTTTTAACTCCAAATAATGGTAAGTTATCATCCATTAGTAATTGGAGAAAATCTTGGCTATGAGTATCTTTTTGAATTCTGGATTAAAGAGAAGTTATTTGTGCTTATTTAAGCTCTGGAATAAACATAAAACCAGTCAAAGGCATAGTTCGCAAAGGGTAAGTATATTCCTGTTTCTTACAATACACCCGCCTTGTTACTCAATAGCTATTCGGTAATAAATTATTGCATTTTAAATCAGTGCAAATTTTCAGCCGTCAAAAAGCTGACTGATAATATAATGTTTAGTTGATAATGTCTACGATATATGTTCACACAATCCAAACTAACACAATATACGGTATATCAGAGAAAAGGCGAAATGTAATTTATCATAAACAGCTAGTAGCCACTGATAAGAGTCATGGCGGCTTAACTATGTGCGGTTCCCATTTGTTTTCTGTAAAACCTTCATTGTGTGGTTGTATTTACTTGAACAGCCGACAGTAGATAACTCCAGCGCGAGCCCAATTTGGAGCAATTTGTCCAATTGGCTTGAGGCCGGCCCTGATAGGAACCATGTGCCTAGTCTGAAAACGAGATAGTGGACGCTAAGCACATACTAAGCATAACATATAATTTTACCAAACAAAAGAATGCGAGATCAGGAACAATAATAATAGTGCTGGTCCTTAGCTTTCAGATTGACAGGAATGGTTTAGATAGATTGTCTACCATGTTCCGTCACATCCAAATAATTTGAATGTTAATTTGTTGCTCGGAGTTAAAGTATGAACTCTACAATAAATCTTAAATACGATATAGAAGTCTTGTGATGAAGGACATTGAGAAATAAAAACGACTAAGACAATTGAAAGCAACACGTGACAGCTAAAACCATGTCTATATATCATCAGAGTAAACAAATGACATGTTTTGACAAACACTTTGCTGTTTTTGTGAATATATAATGTATGGAACCCACTTATATCATTTATCATAAATGGAGTTTCGATACTTAATCATTTTTTTCTCAGTGTTATAAGTGGTCAGTTAATTTGTACTCGTCTTGTTTATGTTGATTAATTCAACCCACGAAGAATACCTATGATTACCGGTATTTCACACGCCGGAAATGAATGTCTGTCTCTGTGTGCTTTCATTTCTATTGTGGCATGTACAGTCATAGAAATCTAACGACAGGGAATGGATTAAATTTGGTCAGCTTAGTCGATCTAGAAAGATTATCCAGCACCAGTGAAATACATAGTTATCAAACAGTTATGAGATACAACGAAAACTGTCAAAACCATACCCTGAATAAAGCGAAATCTAGTATAAACCAAGCTTTGAGTAAAGACCAAATGTAAGAAATCTATGTTAATTTAATCTGTATAAACTGAACACCTCTCTATTACAAGCACAAAAGCTGATCCTCAGGAGGTTCCGTCTAGACAGATTTCACTACATATAATGGAGGTGTCTTCGTCGGTGTTGTCCACGTGCTGTTAAGTATTCTGCCTGTTATGTATGGCTACAACATCTACTAGTTTGCTTTGACTAAGGCGTAGCGTACACATTTTGACTAAGACGTATCATTCATATTTTGACCAAGATATAGCATACACTTTATGACTAAGACGTATAAAGCATATTTTTATTATGACGTAATATACACATATAATTAGGCCGTATCATGCACATTCTTAATCAGATATAACATGCACATTGTGACTAAAACGTAGCATACACATTGTCAATAACACGTAGCATACACATTGTCAATAACACGTAGCATACACATTGTCAATAACACGTAGCATACACATTGTCAATAACACGTAGCATACACATTGTCAATAACACGTAGCATACACTTTTTCAATAACACGTAGCATACACTTTTTCAATAACACGTAGCATACACTTTTCAATAAAACGTAGCATACACATTGTCAATAACACGTAGCATACACATTGTCAATAACACGTAGCATACACATTGTCAATAGCACGTAGCATACACATTTTCAATAACACGTAGCATACACCTTTTCAATAACACGTAGCATACACATTGTCAATAACACGTAGCATACACATTGTCAATAACACGTAGCATACACATTGTCAATAACACGTAGCATACACATTTTCAATAACACGTAGCATACACTTTTCAATAACACGTAGCATACACATTGTCAATAACACGTAGCATACACATTGTCAATAGCACGTAGCATACACATTTTCAATAACACGTAGCATACATTTTTTTCAATAACACGTAGCATACACATTGTCAATAACACGTAGCATACACATTTTCAATAACACGTAGCATACACATTGTCAATAACACGTAGCATACACATTTTCAATAACACGTAGCATACACATTGTCAATAACACGTAGCATACACATTGTCAATAACACGTAGCATACACATTGTCAATAACACGTAGCATACACATTGTCAATAACACGTAGCATACACATTGTCAATAACACGTAGCATACACATTGTCAATAACACGTAGCATACACATTGTCAATAACACGTAGCATACACATTGTCAATAACACGTAGCATACACATTGTCAATAACACGTAGCATACACATTGTCAATAACACGTAGCATACACATTGTCAATAACACGTAGCATACACATTGTCAATAACACGTAGCATACACATTGTCAATAACACGTAGCATACACATTGTCAATAACACGTAGCATACACATTGTCAATAACACGTAGCATACACATTGTCAATAACACGTAGCATACACATTTTCAATAACACGTAGCATACACATTTTCAATAACACGTAGCATACATATTTTCAATAACACGTACCATACACATTTTCAATAGCACGTAGCATACACATTTTCAATAACACGTAGCATACACTTTTTCAATAGCACGTAGCATACACTTTTTCAATAGCACGTAGCATACACATTTTCAATAGCACGTAGCATACACTTTTCAATAGCACGTAGCATACACATTTTCAATAACACGTAGCATACACATTTTCAATAGCACGTAGCATACACATTTTCAATAACACGTAGCATACACATTTTCAATAGCACGTAGCATACACTTTTTCAATAACACGTAGCATACACATTGTCAATAACACGTAGCATACACTTTTTCAATAACACGTAGCATACACAATGTCAATAACACGTAGCATACACATTGTCAATAACACGTAGCATACACATTTTCAATAACACGTAGCATACACATTGTCAATAACACGTAGCATACACATTGTCAATAACACGTAGCATACACATTGTCAATAACACGTAGCATACACATTGTCAATAACACGTAGCATACACATTGTCAATAACACGTAGCATACACATTGTCAATAACACGTAGCATACACATTGTCAATAACACGTAGCATACACATTGTCAATAACACGTAGCATACACATTTTCAATAACACGTAGCATACACATTTTCAATAACACGTAGCATACACATTTTCAATAACACGTAGCATACACTTTTTCAATAGCACGTAGCATACACATTTTCAATAGCACGTAGCATACACATTTTCAATAACACGTAGCATACACATTTTCAATAACACGTAGCATACACATTTTCAATAGCACGTAGCATACACTTTTTCAATAACACGTAGCATACACATTGTCAATAACACGTAGCATACACATTTTCAATAGCACGTAGCATACACATTTTCAATAACACGTAGCATACACATTTTCAATAACACGTAGCATACACATTTTGTATCTCAATAATGATAGCTCATTGACACCGTACACATTATACCAACTCCTAGTCAACCAGTATGTTGTCTTACTCATTAGTGTTGAGTGGTTAACGGAAAAGCAGTAAATAGTAAAGTTATAGTCTGTGGTTTGACTCGACAGGAGATGGAGCCACACTCAAGCCGAGTACGCTAACCATTACACCACCGAATAGCTTTTTGTTTTAATTTCAGATGGTACACGTCTTTCTGTATTGCTTCGTAACAATAACATTGATCTGTTCGTTCCAACGTGTAAATTTACCCATAGTTCAATCCGATATCACGATAAAACTTTTTTACAGCAGTTTTAGGAAGTTAATGTTTTGTTCATAAAACATAGCATCACAATATATTACATAGATCTTATCGCTGTTATTTAAAGTCAATGCATCCATTAGTCGCAGACACTACATGTCTTAAACCAAAGACACATATTCTCCAACAAAAACATTTACAAATAGAAATGTCATGACATGTTATTGTGTTTCTATTCGTGACCTTGTGTTTGTTTTTACGGAGTAATAAGATCAAAGTAGCAACTTCCTGTATGATGTCATAACTCTTTAACGTTTCTGGTATATAAATGTTAGTTCCTGAAATTGCAACTGTTATTTGTATGGCATGACTTTAATATACTTGCTACAATGTAGAAAATATTGGTCCGTTTGTCAAGATTCTGTGTCATGACTTTAATACACTTGCTATAGTGTAGCTAATATTGGTCCGTTTGTTAAGATTCTGTGTCATGACTTTAATACACTTGCTATAGTGTAGATAATATTGGTCCGTTTGTTAAGATTCTGTGTGATGACTTTAATACACTTGCTATAGTGTAGATAATATTGGTCCGTTTGTTAAGATTCTGTGTCATGACTTTAATACACTTGCTATAGTGTAGATAATATTGGTTCGTTTGTTAAGATTCTGTGTGATGACTTTAATACACTTGCTATAGTGTAGCTAATATTGGTCCGTTTGTTAAGATTCTGTGTCATGACTTTAATACACTTGCTATAGTGTAGCTAATATTGGTCCGTTTGTTAAGATTCTGTGTCATGACTTTAATACACTTGCTATAATGTAGCTAATATTGGTCCGTTTGTTAAGATTCTGTGTCATGACTTTAATACACTTGCTATAGTGTATCTAATATTGGTCTGTTTGTTAAGATTCTGTGTCATGACTTTAATACACTTGCTATAATGTAGCTAATATTGGTCCGTTTGTTAAGATTCTGTGTCATGACTTTAATACACTTGCTATAATGTAGCTAATATTGGTCCGTTTGTTAAGATTCTGTGTCATGACTTTAATACACTTGCTATAATGTAGCTAATATTGGTCCGTTTGTTAAGATTCTGTGTCATAACTTTAATACACTTGCTATAATGTAGCTAATATTGGTCCGTTTGTTAAGATTCTGTGTCATGACTTTAATACACCTGCTATAGTGTTGCTAATATTGGTCCGTTTATTAAGATTCTGTGTCATGACTTTAATACACTTGCTATAGTGTAGCTAATATTGGTCCGTTTATTAAGATTCTGTGTCATGACTTTAATACACTTGCTATAGTGTAGCTAATATTGGTCCGTTTATTAAGATTCTGTGTCATGACTTTAATACACTTTCTATAGTGTAGCTAATATTGGTCCGTTTATTAAGATTCTGTGTCATGACTTTAATACACTTGCTATAGTGTAGCTAATATTGGTCCGTTTATTAAGATTCTGTGTCATGACTTTAATACACTTGCTATAATGTAGCTAATATTGGTTCGTTTGCTAAGATGCTGTGTCATGACTTTAATACACTTGCTATAATGTAGCTAATATTGGTCCGTTTGTTAAGATTCTGTGTCATGACTTTAATACACTTGCTATAATGTAGCTAATATTGGTATGTTTGTTAAGATTCTGTGTCATGACTTTAATACACTTGCTATATTGTAGCTAATATTGGTTCGTTTGTTAAGATTCTGTGTCATGACTTTAATACACTTGCTATAGTGTAGCTAATATTGGTCCGTTTGTTAAGATTCTGTGTCATGACTTTAATACACTTCCTATAGTGTAGCTAATATTGGTTCGTTTGCTAAGATATTGTGTCATGACTTTAATACACTTTCTATAGTGTAGCTAATATTGGTTCGTTTGTTAAGATTCTGTGTCATGACTTTAATACACTTGCTATAATGTAGCTAATATTGGTTCGTTTGTTAAGATTCTGTGTCATGACTTTAATACACCTGCTATAGTGTAGCTAATATTGGTCTGTTTGTTAAGATTCTGTGTCATGACTTTAATACACATCCTATAGTGTAGCTAATATTGGTTCGTTTGTTAAGATTCTGTGTGATGACTTTAATACACTTGCTATAGTGTAGCTAATATTGGTTCGTTTGCTAAGATATTGTGTCATGACTTTAATACACTTTCTATAGTGTAGCTAATATTGGTTCGTTTGTTAAGATTCTGTGTCATGACTTTAATACAATTGCTATAGTGTAGCTAATATTGGTCCGTTTGTTAAGATTCTGTGTCATGACTTTAATACACTTTCTATAGTGTAGCTAATATTGGTTCGTTTGCTAAGATATTGTGTCATGACTTTAATACACTTTCTATAGTGTAGCTAATATTGGTTCGTTTGTTAAGATTCTGTGTCATGACTTTAATACACTTCCTATAGTGTAGCTAATATTGGTTCGTTTGCTAAGATATTGTGTCATGACTTTAATACACTTTCTATAGTGTAGCTAATATTGGTTCGTTTGTTAAGATTCTGTGTCATGACTTTAATACACTTGCTATAATGTAGCTAATATTGGTCCGTTTGTTAAGATTCTGTGTCATGACTTTAATACACTTGCTATAATGTAGCTAATATTGGTCCGTTTGTTAAGATTCTGTGTCATGACTTTAATACACTTGCTATAGTGTAGCTAATATTGGTCTGTTTGTTAAGATTCTGTGTCATGACTTTAATACACATCCTAGAGTGTAGCTTATATTGGTCCGTTTGTTAAGATTCTGTGTCATGATTTTAATACACTTGCTATAGTGTAGCTAATATTGGTTCGTTTGTTAAGATTCTGTGTCATGACTTTAATACACATCCTAGAGTGTAGCTAATATTGGTCCGTTTGTTAAGATTCTGTGTCATGATTTTAATACACTTGCTATAATGTAGCTAATATTGGTTCGTTTGTTAAGATTCTGTGTCATGACTTTAATACACTTGCTATAATGTAGCTAATATTGGTCCGTTTTTTAAGATTCTGTGTCATGACTTTAATACACTTGCTATAGTGTAGCTAATATTGGTCTGTTTGTTAAGATTCTGTGTCATGACTTTAATACACTTGCTATAGTGTAGCTAATATTGGTCTGTTTGTTAAGATTCTGTGTCATGACTTTAATACACATCCTAGAGTGTAGCTAATATTGGTCCGTTTGTTAAGATTCTGTGTCATGACTTTAATACACCTGCTATAGTGTAGCTAATATTGGTTCGTTTGTTAAGATTCTGTGTCATGACTTTAATACACTTCCTATAGTGTAGCTAATATTGGTCCGTTTGTTAAGATTTTGTGTCATGACTTTAATACACATCCTAAAGTGTAGCTAATATTGGTCCGTTTGTTAAGATTCTGTGTCATGATTTTAATACACTTGCTATAGTGTAGCTAATATTGGTTCGTTTGTTAAGATTCTGTGTCATGACTTTAATACACATCCAAGAGTGTAGCTAATATTGGTCCGTTTGTTAAGATTCTGTGTCATGATTTTAATACACTTGCTATAGTGTAGCTAATATTGGTCCGTTTGTTAAGATTCTGTGTCATGACTTTAATACACTTCCTATACTGTAGCTAATATTGGTTCGTTTGTTAAGATTCTGTGTCATGACTTTAATACACATCCTAGAGTGTAGCTAATATTGGTCCGTTTGTTAAGATTTTGTGTCATGATTTTAATACACTTGCTATAGTGTAGCTAATATTGGTTCGTTTGTTAAGATTCTGTGTCATGACTTTAATACACTTCCTACAGTGTAGCTAATATTGGTCCGTTTGCTAAGATATTGTGTCATGACTTTAATACACTTTCTATAGTGTAGCTAATATTGGTTCGTTTGTTAAGATTCTGTGTCATGACTTTAATACACTTGCTATAATGTAGCTAATATTGGTTCGTTTGTTAAGATTCTGTGTCTTGACTTTAATACACTTGCTATAGTGTAGCTAATATTGGTCCGTTTGTTAAGATTCTGTGTCATGACTTTAATACACTTCCTATAGTGTAGCTAATATTGGTTCGTTTGCTAAGATATTGTGTCATGACTTTAATACACTTTCTATAGTGTAGCTAATATTGGTTCGTTTGTTAAGATTCTGTGTCATGACTTTAATACACTTGCTATAATGTAGCTAATATTGGTTCGTTTGTTAAGATTCTGTGTCATGACTTTAATACACTTGCTATAATGTAGCTAATATTGGTTCGTTTGTTTAGATTCTGTGTCATGACTTTAATACACTTGCTATAGTGTAGCTAATATTGGTCTTTTTGTTAAGATTCTGTGTCATGACTTTAATACACATCCTAGAGTGTAGCTAATATTGGTCCGTTTGTTAAGATTCTGTGTCATGACTTTAATACACTTTCTATAGTGTAACTAATATTGGTCCGTTTGGTAAGATTCTGTGTCATGACTTTAATACACTTGCTATAATGTAGCTAATATTGGTTCGTTTGTTAAGATTCTGTGTCATGACTTTAATACACTTGCTATAGTGTAGCTAATATTGGTCTGTTTGTTAAGATTCTGTGTCATGACTTTAATACACATCCTAGAGTGTAGCTAATATTGTTCCGTTTGTTAAGATTCTGTGTCATGATTTTAATACACTTGCTATAGTGTAGCTAATATTGGTTCGTTTGTTAAGATTCTGTGTCATGACTTTAATACACTTTCTATAGTGTAGCTAATATTGGTTCGTTTGTTAAGATTCTGTGTCATGACTTTAATACACTTGCTATAATGTAGCTAATATTGGTTCGTTTGTTAAGATATTATGTCATGACTTTAATACACTTTCTATAGTGTAGCTAATATTGGTTCGTTTGTTAAGATTCTGTATCATGACTTTAATACACTTGCTATAATGTAGCTAATATTGGTTCGTTGGTTAAGATTCTGTGTCATGACTTTAATACACTTGCTATAGTGTAGCTAATATTGGTCTGTTTGTTAAGATTCTGTGTCATGACTTTAATACACATCCTATAGTGTAGCTAATATTGGTTCGTTTGTTAAGATTCTGTGTGATGACTTTAATACACTTGCTATAGTGTAGCTAATATTGGTTCGTTTGCTAAGATATTGTGTCATGACTTTAATACACTTTCTATAGTGTAGCTAATATTGGTTCGTTTGTTAAGATTCTGTGTCATGACTTTAATACAATTGCTATAGTGTAGCTAATATTGGTCCGTTTGTTAAGATTCTGTGTCATGACTTTAATACACTTTCTATAGTGTAGCTAATATTGGTTCGTTTGCTAAGATATTGTGTCATGACTTTAATACACTTTCTATAGTGTAGCTAATATTGGTTCGTTTGTTAAGATTCTGTGTCATGACTTTAATACACTTGCTATAATGTAGCTAATATTGGTCCGTTTGTTAAGATTCTGTGTCATGACTTTAATACACTTGCTATAATGTAGCTAATATTGGTCCGTTTGTTAAGATTCTGTGTCATGACTTTAATACACTTGCTATAGTGTAGCTAATATTGGTCTGTTTGTTAAGATTCTGTGTCATGACTTTAATACACATCCTAGAGTGTAGCTTATATTGGTCCGTTTGTTAAGATTCTGTGTCATGATTTTAATACACTTGCTATAGTGTAGCTAATATTGGTTCGTTTGTCAAGATTCTGTGTCATGACTTTAATACACATCCTAGAGTGTAGCTAATATTGGTCCGTTTGTTAAGATTCTGTGTCATGATTTTAATACACTTGCTATAATGTAGCTAATATTGGTTCGTTTGTTAAGATTCTGTGTCATGACTTTAATACACTTGCTATAATGTAGCTAATATTGGTCCGTTTTTTAAGATTCTGTGTCATGACTTTAATACACTTGCTATAGTGTAGCTAATATTGGTCTGTTTGTTAAGATTCTGTGTCATGACTTTAATACACTTGCTATAGTGTAGCTAATATTGGTCTGTTTGTTAAGATTCTGTGTCATGACTTTAATACACATCCTAGAGTGTAGCTAATATTGGTCCGTTTGTTAAGATTCTGTGTCATGACTTTAATACACCTGCTATAGTGTAGCTAATATTGGTTCGTTTGTTAAGATTCTGTGTCATGACTTTAATACACTTCCTATAGTGTAGCTAATATTGGTCCGTTTGTTAAGATTTTGTGTCATGACTTTAATACACATCCTAAAGTGTAGCTAATATTGGTCCGTTTGTTAAGATTCTGTGTCATGATTTTAATACACTTGCTATAGTGTAGCTAATATTGGTTCGTTTGTTAAGATTCTGTGTCATGACTTTAATACACATCCAAGAGTGTAGCTAATATTGGTCCGTTTGTTAAGATTCTGTGTCATGATTTTAATACACTTGCTATAGTGTAGCTAATATTGGTCCGTTTGTTAAGATTCTGTGTCATGACTTTAATACACTTCCTATACTGTAGCTAATATTGGTTCGTTTGTTAAGATTCTGTGTCATGACTTTAATACACATCCTAGAGTGTAGCTAATATTGGTCCGTTTGTTCAGATTTTGTGTCATGATTTTAATACACTTGCTATAGTGTAGCTAATATTGGTTCGTTTGTTAAGATTCTGTGTCATGACTTTAATACACTTCCTACAGTGTAGCTAATATTGGTCCGTTTGCTAAGATATTGTGTCATGACTTTAATACACTTTCTATAGTGTAGCTAATATTGGTTCGTTTGTTAAGATTCTGTGTCATGACTTTAATACACTTGCTATAATGTAGCTAATATTGGTTCGTTTGTTAAGATTCTGTGTCTTGACTTTAATACACTTGCTATAGTGTAGCTAATATTGGTCCGTTTGTTAAGATTTTGTGTCATGACTTTAATACACTTCCTATAGTGTAGCTAATATTGGTTCGTTTGCTAAGATATTGTGTCATGACTTTAATACACTTTCTATAGTGTAGCTAATATTGGTTCGTTTGTTAAGATTCTGTGTCATGACTTTAATACACTTGCTATAATGTAGCTAATATTGGTTCGTTTGTTAAGATTCTGTGTCATGACTTTAATACACTTGCTATAATGTAGCTAATATTGGTTCGTTTGTTTAGATTCTGTGTCATGACTTTAATACACTTGCTATAGTGTAGCTAATATTGGTCTTTTTGTTAAGATTCTGTGTCATGACTTTAATACACATCCTAGAGTGTAGCTAATATTGGTCCGTTTGTTAAGATTCTGTGTCATGACTTTAATACACTTTCTATAGTGTAACTAATATTGGTCCGTTTGGTAAGATTCTGTGTCATGACTTTAATACACTTGCTATAATGTAGCTAATATTGGTTCGTTTGTTAAGATTCTGTGTCATGACTTTAATACACTTGCTATAGTGTAGCTAATATTGGTCTGTTTGTTAAGATTCTGTGTCATGACTTTAATACACATCCTAGAGTGTAGCTAATATTGTTCCGTTTGTTAAGATTCTGTGTCATGATTTTAATACACTTGCTATAGTGTAGCTAATATTGGTTCGTTTGTTAAGATTCTGTGTCATGACTTTAATACACTTGCTATAATGTAGCTAATATTGGTTCGTTTGTTAAGATATTATGTCATGACTTTAATACACTTTCTATAGTGTAGCTAATATTGGTTCGTTTGTTAAGATTCTGTATCATGACTTTAATACACTTGCTATAATGTAGCTAATATTGGTTCGTTTGATAAGATATTGTGTCATGACTTTAATACACTTTCTATAGTGTAGCTAATATTGGTTCGTTTGTTAAGATTCTGTGTCATGACTTTAATACACCTGCTATAGTGTAGCTAATATTGGTCCGTTTGTTAAGATTCTGTGTCAAGACTTTAATACACTTGCTATAATGTAGCTAATATTGGTCCGTTTATTAAGATTCTGTGTCATGAATTTAATACACTTGCTATTGTGTAGCTAATATTGGTCCGTTTGTTAAGATTCTGTGTCATGACTTTAATACACTTGCTATATTGTAGCTAATATTGGTCCGTTTGTTAAGATTCTGTGTCAAGACTTTAATACACTTGCTATAATGTAGCTAATATTGGTATGTTTGTTAAGATTCCGTGTCATGACTTTAATACACTTGCTATAATATAGCTAATATTGGTTCGTTTGTTAAGATTCTGTGTCATGACTTTAATACACTTGCTATAGTGTAGCTAATATTGGTTCGTTTGTTAAGATTCTGTATCATGGCTTTAATACACTTGCTTTAATGTAGCTAATATTGGTTCGTTTGTTAAGATATTGTGTCATGACTTTAATACACTTTCTATAATGTAGCTAATATTGGTTCGTTTGTTAAGATTCTGTGTCATGACTTTAATACACTTGCTATAGTGTAGCTAATATTGGTCCGTTTGTTAAGATTCTGTGTCATGACTTTAATAAACCTGCTATAGTGTAGCTAATATTGGTCCGTTTGTAAAGATTCTGTGTCAAGACTTTAATACACTTGCTATAATGTAGCTAATATTGGTCCGTTTATTAAGATTCTGTGTCATGACTTTAATACACTTGCTATAGTGTAGCTAATATTGGTCCGTTTGTTAAGATTCTGTGTCATGACTTTAATACACTTGCTATATTGTAGCTAATATTGGTCCGTTTGTTAAGATTCTGTGTCAACACTTTAATACACTTGCTATAATGTAGCTAATATTGGTCCGTTTATTAAGATTCTGTGTCATGACTTTAATACACTTGCTATAGTGTAGCTAATATTGGTCCGTTTGTTAAGATTCTGTGTCATGACTTTAATACACTTGCTATATTGTAGCTAATATTGGTTCGTTTGTTAAGATTCTGTGTCAAGACTTTAATACACTTGCTATAATGTAGCTAATATTGGTCCGTTTATTAAGATTCTGTGTCATGACTTTAATACACTTGCTATAGTGTAGCAAATATTGGTCCGTTTGTTAAGATTCTGTGTCATGACTTTAATACACTTGCTATAGTGTA
The DNA here is from genome assembly GCA_963680875.1 of Bathymodiolus brooksi. Classification (NCBI taxonomy): domain Eukaryota; kingdom Metazoa; phylum Mollusca; class Bivalvia; order Mytilida; family Modiolidae; genus Bathymodiolus; species Bathymodiolus brooksi. The sequence continues at coordinate 22,079,855 of OY804584.1, forward strand.
GCTAATATTGGTTCGTTTGTTAAGATTCTGTGTCATGACTTTAATACACTTGCTATATTGTAGCTAATATTGGTCCGTTTGTTAAGATTCTGTTTCAAGACTTTAATACACTTGCTATAATGTAGCTAATATTGGTCCGTTTATTAAGATTCTGTGTCATGACTTTAATACACTTGCTATAGTGTAGCTAATATTGGTCCGTTTGTTAAGATTCTGTGTCATGACTTTAATACACTTGCTATATTGTAGCTAATATTGGTCTGTTTGTTAAGATTCTGTGTCAAGACTTTAATACTCTTGCTATAATGTAGCTAATATTGGTCCGTTTATTAAGATTCTGTGTCATGACTTTAATACACTTGCTATAGTGTAGCTAATATTGGTCCGTTTGTTAAGATTCTGTGTCATGACTTTAATACACTTGCTATAGTGTAGCTAATATTGGTTCGTTTGTTAAGATTCTGTGGCATGACTTTAATACACTTGCTATAATGTAGCTAATATTGGTTCGTTTGTTAAGATTCTGTGTCATGACTTTAATACACTTGCTATAGTGTAGCTAATATTGGTCCGTTTGTTAGGATTCTGTGTCTTGACTTTAATACACCTTCTATAGTGTAGCTAATATTGGTCCGTTTGTTAAGATTCTGTGTCATGACTTTAATACACTTGCTATAGTGTAGCTAATATTGGTCTGTTTGTTAAGATTCTGTGTCATGACTTTAATACACTAGCTACAGTGTAGCTAATATTGGTCCGTTTGTTAAGATTCTGTGTCATGACTTTAATACACCTGCTATAGTGTAGCTAATATTGGTTCGTTTGCTAAGATATTGTGTCATGACTTTAATACACTTGCTATAGTGTAGCTAATATTGGTCCGTTTGTTAGGATTCTGTGTCTTGACTTTAATACACCTTCTATAGTGTAGCTAATATTGGTCCGTTTGTTAATATTCTGTGTCATGACTTTAATACACTTGCTATAGTGTAGCTAATATTGGTCCGTTTGGTAAGATTCTGTGTCATGACTTTAATACATTTGCTATAATGTAGCTAATATTGGTCCGTTTGGTAAGAGTCTGTGTCATGACTTTAATATACCTGCTATAGTGTAGCTAATATTGGTTCGTTTGTTAAGATTCTGTGTCTTGACTTTAATTCACTTGCTATAGTGTAGCTAATATTGGTCTGTTTGTTAAGATTCTGTGTCAAGATTTTAATACACTTGCTATAGTGTAGCTAATATTGTTTCGTTTGTTAAGATTCTGTGTCATGACTTTAATACAATTTTTATAGTGTAGCTAATATTGGTTCGTTTGTTAAGATTCTGTGTCATGACTTTAATACACTTGCTATAATGTAGCTAATATTGGTTCGTTTGTTAAGATTCTGTGTCATGACTTTAATACACTTGCTATAGTGTAGATAATATTGGTTCGTTTGCTAAGATATTGTGTCATGACTTTAATACAATTTCTATAGTGTAGCTAATATTGGTTCGTTTGTTAAGATTCTGTGTCATGACTTTAATACACTTGCTATAATGTAGCTAATATTGGTTCGTTTGTTAAGATTCTGTGTCATGACTTTAATACACTTGCTATAGTGTAGCTAATATTGGTCCGTTTGTTAAGATTCTGTGTCATGACTTTAATACACCTGCTATAGTGTAGCTAATATTGGTCCGTTTGTTAAGATTCTGTGTCATGACTTTAATACACTTGCTATATTGTAGCTAATATTGGTCCGTTTGTTAAGATTATGTGTCAAGACTTTAATACACTTGCTATAATGTAGCTAATATTGGACCGTTTATTAAGATTCTGTGTCATGACTTTAATACACTTGCTATAGTGTAGCTAATATTGGTCTGTTTTTTAAGATTCTGTGTCATGACTTTAATACACTTGCTATATTGTAGCTAATATTGGTCCGTTTGTTAAGATTCTGTGTCAAGACTTTAATACACTTGCTATAATGTAGCTAATATTGGTCCTTTTATTAAGATTCTGTGTCATGACTTTAATACACTTGCCATAGTGTAGCTAATATTGGTTCGTTTGTTAAGATTCTGTGTCATGACTTTAATACACTTGCTATAGTGTAGCTAATATTGGTCCGTTTATTAAGATTCTGTGTCATGACTTTAATACACCTGCTATAGTGTAGCTAATATTGGTTCGTTTGCTAAGATATTGTGTCATGACTTTAATACACTTGCTATAGTGTAGCTAATATTGGTCCGTTTGTTAGGATTCTGTGTCTTGACTTTAATACACCTTCGATAGTGTAGCTAATATTGGTCCGTTTGTTAATATTCTGTGTCATGACTTTAATACACTTGCTATAGTGTAGCTAATATTGGTCCGTTTGGTAAGATTCTGTGTCATGACTTTAATATTCCTGCTATAGTGTAGCTAATATTGGTTCGTTTGTTAAGATTCTGTGTCTTGACTTTAATACACTTGCTATAGTGTAGCTAATATTGGTCTGTTTGTTAAGATTCTGTGTCAAGATTTTAATACACTTGCTATAGTGTAGCTAATATTGGTTCGTTTGTTAAGATTCTGTGTCATGACTTTAATACACTTTCTATAGTGTAGCTAATATTGTTTCGTTTGTTAAGATTCTGTGTCATGACTTTAATACAATTTTTATAGTGTAGCTAATATTGGTTCGTTTGTTAAGATTCTGTGTCATGACTTTAATACACTTGCTATAATGTAGCTAATATTGGTTCGTTTGTTAAGATTCTGTGTCATGACTTTAATACACTTGCTATAGTGTAGATAATATTGGTTCGTTTGCTAAGATATTGTGTCATGACTTTAATACAATTTCTATAGTGTAGCTAATATTGGTTCGTTTGTTAAGATTCTGTGTCATGACTTTAATACACTTGCTATAATGTAGCTAATATTGGTTCGTTTGTTAAGATTCTGTGTCATGACTTTAATACACTTGCTATAGTGTAACTAATATTGGTCCGTTTGTTAAGATTCTGTGTCATGACTTTAATACACCTGCTATAGTGTAGCTAATATTGGTCCGTTTGTTAAGATTCTGTGTCATGACTTTAATACACTTGCTATATTGTAGCTAATATTGGTCCGTTTGTTAAGATTATGTGTCAAGACTTTAATACACTTGCTATAATGTAGCTAATATTGGACCGTTTATTAAGATTCTGTGTCATGACTTTAATACACTTGCTATAGTGTAGCTAATATTGGTCTGTTTTTTAAGATTCTGTGTCATGACTTTAATACACTTGCTATATTGTAGCTAATATTGGTCCGTTTGTTAAGATTCTGTGTCAAGACTTTAATACACTTGCTATAATGTAGCTAATATTGGTCCGTTTATTAAGATTCTGTGTCATGACTTTAATACACTTGCCATAGTGTAGCTAATATTGGTTCGTTTGTTAAGATTCTGTGTCATGACTTTAATACACTTGCTATAGTGTAGCTAATATTGGTCCGTTTATTAAGATTCTGTGTCATGACTTTAATACACTTGCTATAGTGTAGCTAATATTGGTTCGTTTGTTAAGATTCTGTGTCATGACTTTAATACACTTGCTATAGTGTAGCTAATATTGGTTCGTTTATTAAGATTCTGTGTCATGACTTTAATACACTTGCTACAGAGTAGCTAATATTGGTCCGTTTGTTAAGATTCTGTGTCATGATTTTAATACACTTGCTAGAGTGTAGCTAATATTGGTCCGTTTGTTAAGATTCTGTGTCATGACTTTAATACACTTGCTATAGTGTAGCTAATATTGGTTCGTTTATTAAGATTCTGTGTCATGACTTTAATACACTTTCTACAGTGTAGCTAATATTGGTCCGTTTGTTAAGATTCTGTGTCATGACTTTAATACACTTGCTATAGTGTAGCTAATATTGGTCCGTTTATTAAGATTCTGTGTCATGACTTTAATACACTTGCTATAGTGTAGCTAATATTGGTTCGTTTGTTAAGATTCTGTGTCATGACTTTAATACACTTGCTATAGTGTAGCTAATATTGGTTCGTTTGCTAAAATATTGTGTCATGACTTTAATACACTTGCTATAGTGTAGCTAATATTGGTCCGTTTGTTAGGATTCTGTGTCTTGACTTTAATACACCTTCTATAGTGTAGCTAATATTGGTCCGTTTGTTAAGATTCTGTGTCATGACTTTAATACACCTGCTATAGTGTAGCTAATATTGGTCCGTTTGTTAAGATTCTGTGTCATGACTTTAATACACTTGCTATAGTGTAGCTAATATTGGTCCGTTTGGTAAGATTCTGTGTCATGACTTTAATACACTTGCTATAATGTAGCTAATATTGGTTCGTTTGGTAAGATTCTGTGTCAAGACTTTAATACACTTGCTATAATGTAGCTAATATTGGACCGTTTATTAAGATTCTGTGTCATGACTTTAATACACTTGCTATAGTGTAGCTAATATTGGTCTGTTTGTTAAGATTCTGTGTCATGACTTTAATACACTTGCTATATTGTAGCTAATATTGGTCCGTTTGTTAAGATTCTGTGTCAAGACTTTAATACACTTGCTATAATGTAGCTAATATTGGTCCGTTTATTAAGATTCTGTGTCATGACTTTAATACACTTGCTATAGTGTAGCTAATATTGGTTTGTTTGTTAAGATTCTGTGTCATGACTTTAATACACTTGCTATAGTGTAGCTAATATTGGTCCGTTTGTTAAGATTCTGTGTCATGACTTTAATACACTTGCTATAGTGTAGCTAATATTGGTTCGTTTATTAAGATTCTGTGTCATGACTTTAATACACTTTCTACAGTGTAGCTAATATTGGTCCGTTTGTTAAGATTCTGTGTCATGACTTTAATACACTTGCTATAGTGTAGCTAATATTGGTCCGTTTATTAAGATTCTGTGTCATGACTTTAATACACTTGCTATAGTGTAGCTAATATTGGTTCGTTTGTTAAGATTCTGTGTCATGACTTTAATACACTTGCTATAGTGTAGCTAATATTGGTTCGTTTGCTAAGATATTGTGTCATGACTTTAATACACTTGCTATAGTGTAGCTAATATTGGTCCGTTTGTTAGGATTCTGTGTCTTGACTTTAATACAACTTCTATAGTGTAGCTAATATTGGTCCGTTTGTTAAGATTCTGTGTCTTGACTTTAATACACCTGCTATAGTGTAGCTAATATTGGTCCGTTTGTTAAGATTCTGTGTCATGACTTTAATACACTTGCTATAGTGTAGCTAATATTGGTCCGTTTGGTAAGATTCTGTGTCAAGACTTTAATACACTTGCTATAATGTAGCTAATATTGGTTCGTTTGGTAAGATTCTGTGTCATGACTTTAATACACTTGCTATAGTGTAGCTAATATTGGTCCGTTTGTTAAGATTCTGTGTCTTGACTTTAATACACCTGCTATAGTGTAGCTAATATTGGTCTGTTTGTTAAGATTCTGTGTCATGACTTTAATACACTTGCTATATTGTAGCTAATATTGGTCCGTTTGTTAAGATTCTGTGTCATGACTTTAATACACCTGCTATAGTGTAGCTAATATTGGTCTGTTTGTTAAGATTCTGTGTCATGACTTTAATACACCTGCTATAGTGTAGCTAATATTGGTTCGTTTGCTAAGATATTGTGTCATGACTTTAATACACTTTCTATAGTGTAGCTAATATTGGTCCGTTTGTTAAGATTCTGTGTCATGACTTTAATACACCTGATATAGTGTAGCTAATATTGGTCCGTTTGTTAAGATTCTGTGTCATGACTTTAATACACTTTCTATAGTGTAGCTAATATTGGTCCGTTTGGTAAGATTCTGTGTCATGACTTTAATACACTTGCTATAATGTAGCTAATATTGGTTCGTTTGTTAAGATTCTGTGTCATGACTTTAATACACTTGCTATAGTGTAGCTAATATTGGTCCGTTTGTTAAGATTCTGTGTCTTGACTTTAATACACCTGCTATAGTGTAGCTAATATTGGTCTGTTTGTTAAGATTCTGTGTGATGACTTTAATACACTTGATATAATGTAGATAATATTGGTTCGTTTGTTAAGATTCTGTGTCAAGACTTTAATACACTTGCTATAATGTAGCTAATATTGGTCTGTTTGTTAAGATTCTGTGTGATGACTTTAATACACTTGCTATAGTGTAGCTAATATTGGTTCGTTTGTCAAGATTCTGTATCATGACTTTAATACACTTGCTATAATGTAGCTAATATTGGTCCGTTTGTTCAGATTCTCTGTCATGACCTTAATTCACTTGCTGCAGTGTAGTTAATATTTGTCCGTTTGTTCACACAGATATATGTAGTAATCTTTAGTCCGTAGTCCATATCGGTTCTGATATAGCATGTTAATATTACAAATAAACATAAAACCAACAGCAATGTTAGATTGTGAACATATTCTTAACTAGTGCCAGTGGAAGTTCTTTGTATAACATGTAGTGTGTACTTGAACAGACGAAAGTATATATCTCCTGCGACGAGCCCCTTAAGCGCGGGTCCCATTTAGGAGTAATTGGTTCAATAGTCTTATGGCCGGCCCGGTTCTTTGCTTCATATTTGGAATCATATTTAATACGCATTATAGTGGGAAAGTGAGTGATTGATTGCTGTTTAATTCCTAGGAAGCAATGTTACAGGTATAATGTTCCATTTGGACGAGATAACGATAATGATTTCCGCTGATCTGGATTGTTATAGTGCTAGTTCACTGAAACAAATGTCCACTGCTTGACATGTCGCTCCACTCGTACACATGATGATGATTCCGAGCCAACCAGTCTTTGCTTTAACTACTAAATGATGAGTCCTAAGTGGGCAAGCAGTAAACATCAAGTTTATAGTTTGACACAACAGGGGACAGAACTCATGATCTACAGCACCCACCCGAGCACGCTAAGCCTTATAACACCAATGCGGTCAATATTTCAGCTATGCCATGACAATCGCTTTAATAAACATAGGAAACCGAACTAATCGCTGAAAATAGTTAGTTAAACCCACTAGATTTATTGAAAAGCCTGTACCAAGTCACAACAAAGTTAAAGGTTATGTATATGCGTGTTGTGGGTATATAATTTGCCTCTGTTTCTACGATTGTTCTATTAGAGTTTAGAACTGTTCTGACAGTGTGGTATATCTTGTGCTTGGAGGGGGGACTATTCTGACAGTGTGGTATATCTTTTGCTTGGAGGGGGGACTATTCTGACAGTGTGGTATATGTTGTGCTTTTCTATTAGAGTTTAGAACGGTTCTAACAGTGTGGTATATGTTGTGCTTTTCTATTAGAGTTTAGAACTGTTCTGACAGTGTGGTATATGTTGTGATTTGTCTATTAGAGTTTAGAACTATTCTAACAGTGTGGTATATGTTGTGATTTTCTATTAGAGTTTAGAACTGTTCTGACAGTGTGGTATATGTTGTGCTTTTCTATTAGAGTTTAGAACTGTTCTGACAGTGTGGTATATGATGTGATTTTCTATTAGAGTTTAGAACTGTTCTGACAGTGTGGTGTATGTTGTGATTTTCTATTAGAGTTTAGAACTGTTCTGACAGTGTGGTATATGTTGTGATTTGTCTATTAGAGTTTAGAACTGTTCTGACAGTGTGGTATATGTTGTGATTTGTCTATTAGAGTTTAGAACTGTTCTGACAGTGTGGTATATGTTGTGATTTTCTATTAGAGTTTAGAACTGATCTGACAGTGTGGTATATGTTGTGATTTTCTATTAGAGTTTAGAACTGTTCTGACAGTGTGGTATATGTTGTGATTTGTCTATTAGAGTTTAGAACTGTTCTGACAGTGTGGTATATGTTGTGATTTGTCTATTAGAGTTTAGAACTGTTCTGACAGTGTGGTATATGTTGTGATTTGTCTGTTAGAGTTTAGAACTGTTCTGACAGTGTGGTATATGTTGTGCTTTTCTATTAGAGTTTAGAACTGTTCTGACAGTGTGGTATATGTTGTGATTTGTCTATTAGAGTTTAGAACTGTTCTGACAGTGTGGTATATGTTGTGATTTGTCTATTAGAGTTTAGAACTGTTCTGACAGTGTGGTATATGTTGTGATTTGTCTATTAGAGTTTAGAACTGTTCTGACAGTGTGGTATATGTTGTGATTTGTCTATTAGAGTTCAGAACGGTTCTGACAGTGTGGTATATGTTGTGATTTTCTATTAGAGTTTAGAACTGTTCTGACAGTGTGGTATATGTTGTGATTTGTCTATTAGAGTTCAGAACGGTTCTGACAGTGTGGTATATGTTGTGATTTTCTATTAGAGTTTAGAACTGTTCTGACAGTGTGGTATATGTTGTGCTTTTCTATTAGAGTTTAGAACTGTTCTGACAGTGTGGTATATGTTGTGATTTGTCTATTAGGGTTTAGAACTGTTCTGACAGTGTGGAATATGTTGTGATTTGTCTATTAGAGTTTAGAACTGTTCTGACAGTGTGGTATATGTTGTGCTTTTCTATTAGAGTTTAGAACTGTTCTGACAGTGTGGTATATGTTGTGATTTGTCTATTAGGGTTTAGAACTGTTCTGACAGTGTGGAATATGTTGTGATTTGTCTATTAGAGTTTAGAACTGTTCTGACAGTGTGGTATATGTTGTGATTTGTCTATTAGAGTTTAGAACTGTTCTGACAGTGTGGTATATGTTGTGATTTGTCTATTAGAGTTTAGAACTGTTCTGACAGTGTGGTATATGTTGTGATTTGTCTATTAGAGTTTATAACGGTTCTGACAGTGTGGTATATGTTGTGCTCTGTTTATTAGAGTTTAGAACTGTTCTGACAGTGTGGTATATGTTGTGATTTGTCTATTAGAGTTTAGAACTGTTCTGACAGTGTGGTATATGTTGTGCTTTTCTATTAGAGTTTAGAACTGTTCTGACAGTGTGGTATATGTTGTGATTTGTCTATTAGAGTTTAGAACTGTTCTGACAGTGTGGTATATGTTGTGCTTTTCTATTAGAGTTTAGAACTGTTCTGACAGTGTGGTATATGTTGTGCTTTTCTATTAGAGTTTAGAACTGTTCTGACAGTGTGGTATATGTTGTGCTTTTCTATTAGAGTTTAGAACTGTTCTGACAGTGTGGTATATGTTGTGCTTTTCTATTAGAGTTTAGAACTGTTCTGACAGTGTGGTATATGTTGTGCTTTTCTATTAGAGTTTAGAACTGTTCTGACAGTGTGGTATATGTTGTGATTTGTCTATTAGAGTTTAGAACTGTTCTGACAGTGTGGTATATGTTGTGATTTGTCTATTAGAGTTTAGAACTGTTCTGACAGTGTGGTATATGTTGTGCTTTTCATTTTATTATTGACAATCTTGATCTTTTTCGATATAATGATTCTGAATACTCCTTTGCTGTCTTCATTTGTTAAATTTTTATTAAAGTTTCACCTACGCCCGGGCGGAATTTGAACTCAACTTAAATGGTGACTGATGGTAAAGGTACATTGAAGTTCAACTATTCCATATGATAGCAGTCATGACGGTCCCCACACAATATAGGACCTAACAATAAGAAAGTAATATAAATATTATGATGTAAAAAAAAAATCAACCCTGTTTTTTTTTTCATTTTCCATACTTGACCGCCAAAACATGATTAGGCGTAAATTATAGATTGACTAATTATTCTAAATTATTCTTTCTCATCTATTATTTCTATAACCACTACAATTCATCTTCTACAGATATAACTTTTGACGTTTGTGGCGACACTATATGACTTTCAAATGTGAATCCTACTGACGGGATGTCGTAAAAGTGACGCAAATGTCATCATATACGTCGGGCCCACAATCATTCAAAATGGCGGAAATTTTTAGATCGGTAATTTTGATATTTTGATGAACTACTTGTCAATTTTACATTTGTGTAACACATTTGTAGTCTCTTATTTGACCTTATGATGGAAATAATAACATACGACCTGTTACGATACGTGTCCAGATTAAATAAAGTCAAACTAATAAGTGAGATAGAGGGAGGGGAGTAGAGAGAGCTTCCAGAACCGTTACAATACGTCTACAGAATAAATACAATGTAACAAATGAGAGAAAGTGTGGAGGTTAGAGAGAGCTTCCAGAACCGTTACAATACGTCTACAGAACAAATAAAATGTAACAAAGGAGAGAAAGTGCGGAGGTTAGCTAAATTGAAGTAAATGAGAGAGAGAGAGAGAGAGAGAGAGAGAGAGAGAGAGAGTATTCGTCATGTACGAGCCGATTTTGACTTTTCTGTGTGTTTTTTTTTTTTGCTCGCAAATACTTTTGAGCTATTTTTTTTACCTTCTTACCCGATGAAGATTATTTCAGAAACACGACGTGCGCGCTAACTTATATATCTACATTTTTCATACAAAAAACAACAATAGGGCTAAATGAAGTCGATATGAAAATACAAGAGATCTACAATATCAAAGTAATTCAAGTGGGCTTTTCATTAATATATAGTTCGGACTACAAAAACATAGTCGTTCATGATTGCTGTATGTCTATTAAAATCCAGGAGGTAACCAGTACAAGCTCTTGATCCCTCGAATTGCGTCATGGAAGTTGGCTCGGATAAAATGAACATGGTATCTCTTGCAAAACAAAACCACGAAGGCGTACTGTAGAAGGAGAGATGAAAACCATGAACAATACCTGGGGGACAGTCGAAAAGATGGCCAAGAACAGACAGAAATGGAGGATCTTTGTTGCTGCCCTACCTGCCAATGGCATATCGGGTAGTAAGTAGGTAAGTATCTCTTGTAAAATTCACATATTTTGATACTATCTAACTTTCAAATGTATTGGTTAACTCTGCAAATGAGATGTATATTTTAGCTAGAGCTCCATTAAATGCATGCAATTGTTTTTGTGTAGTAAAACAGTGATGATCAACAATTTTACTATTATCAACAAAACAAACAATTTACCTCTCACCGCAAATCATTGAACGTAAAAGAGATCACGACAGGATCTGGCCAGGGGCAGGCTAAGCATATGGCGGAGTTTTACCGCCTTAAGATATCGCAGCCGATCCTCTTTGTAATTGTATCTCCAGTAATATAGATATAAACAAACAACAGATCTACAAAGATTCACTACCGCTCATAAAGTCCACATACTATCACAACAATCAATGTCAACATATACAGTACAGGGGCTGTCGTGATCGTATGGTAATTGGATTTACAACTACCTATGCAATCAGTGCCAATCACCACTAACGTTGTGAGTTCGATTCCTGTTAATGGCGAGGTGTATTTCACCTCTAAGCACACAACATTAAGGAGAAAGAACAAAAACTGGTTGGCCCGGAATCAGGATAATGTACCCGAGTGGGGCGACAAGTCTGTCCACGGACTATTGTTTCAGTGAGTTAGCACTATAAATATCCAACTCAGCGTGTTGGTCCAGTACAAAGCGGACCTGATCGTCATCTCATTGAAAATTAACTTGTTCTCGCCATGATATGGCTGAAAATTACTGAGTTGGTAATAAACAACAATCTTACTTGCAATAAATAATTAATAGTAACAGGCACTGATTGCATATGTAGATATACATCCAAGTACATGCGATCGCACGAAACCCCCCTTTTCCCCACCCCTCCATCACAACAACGAATGAGGAAACTATAATTATACTAATGATGCTACCACCAGGAAAGACTATTCATTCTCAATAAACACGTTTACTTTCTTTAATCTTGCATAAACATGTAAAAATGTTCTTCTGCAACTCTTTGAAGCTAACTTCCAGGATAAATCACTTCTTTGAATTTTGTTTAAAATGAAATTCAAAAGTGCTTTGGAAAAATAATCAATAATCGATATCAATATTACACATTTTTTAACTGTTGAGTTGGCAATTTATTTAACAAAAACATTTCCTGCAGAGGAAAAATGCATGAAAAAGAATTTTAATGTGTACCTTATAAAGAGTATTCAAACGAATTTCGATTTAAAATGATTGCAATCTGAAAACATAAAAGGTAAATAAATGAATGAGACATCAAAGACGTGAGTTTAAGCTTATACCAATGGAAAACAAGTCTTAGATGTGAAGTACTTTTATTTTTAAATCACATTTTCCTCCCTGGAATTTCCAAATGAGTCCATATTTAAAAAAAAACGGACATCTTTTTGTTTCTATCAATTCATCGACTAAAAGTGCAAAATATCAAATATCTAAATATTCTCCTGTGGGAACCCCTGGGTATGGAATTGAATATCAAATATTTACATATTCTCATGTGGGAACATCCGGGTATAGAAATGAATATCAAATATCTACATATTATTATATAGATAGGTGTGAATTGTGGGGATTTATCCGTGAAATAAATTGCGGTATCTCACATGTGAAATGTGTTTTCCCGCCGGAACTACTTTTGCGCAACTATAAGTGTGGTGGTTCCGTTCCTTGTTGTGTTACGGCGAATACACATACGATTGTAAACTGAAAAAAGTCTGCGAAATGTCATTGACTACTTTGGCACATAACCAACATGACGTTATTGACGTCATATGAAGACTTCCAGTTTGAAACGCAAAGATTAGACGTCATTTGACTTCGTGTACGCTTCAATTTTGATTAAATTTAGCTAAATAAGTTTTCAAGGTAAGCATTTTAGTTATTTTTGTGTATTGTAAATATGACATTTTCAAGATGGCAGACCTTTCCAGCTGAACCCATTAGTATCACTGCTCGTAGATTCACACGCGTGGAATGAAATATACAAATAACAAAAATAATATATCAGAAATGTTGAAAGTCTATATAATAAACAGTATAACTAAATCATACATTTTGAATATCAAAATAAGACCACTCTTGACCGAATACGCATTAATGATTTAACTCGTGGACGGAACAAGTTCCGCCCACTCGTTTAATCATTATATGTTCTTCGGTCACTCGTGATCTTATTTTGATATTCAAAATCTACGATTAGTTATACTATATTTCTCCTGAGGTAACTCCCGGGTATAGAAATGAATATCAAATATCTACATATTCTCCTTTGGGAACCCCTGAGTATAGAAATGAATATCAAATATCTACATATTCTCCTGTGGGAACCCCGGGGTATAGAAATGAATATCAAATATCTACATATTCTCCTGTGGGAACCCCCCGGCATAGGAATGAATATCAAATATCTACATATTCTCCTGTGGGAACCCCCGGGTATAGAAATGAATATCAAATACCTAAATATTCTCCTGTGGGAGCCCAGATGCATAGAAATGAATATCAAATACCTACATATTCTCCTGTGGGAACCCGGGGTATAGAAATGAAAATCAAATATCTACATATTCTCCTGTGAGAACCTCCGGGTATAGAAATGAATATCAAATATCTACATATTCTCCTGTGGGAACCCCCTGGTATAGAAATGAATATCAAATACCTACATATTCTCCTGTGAGTGCCCAGGGGTATAGAAATGATTATCAAATATCTACATATTCTCCTGTGGGAGCCCCGGGGTATAGAAATGAATATCAAATACCTACATATTCTCCTGTGGGAACCCGGGGTATAGAAATGCAAATCAAATATCTACATATTCTCCTGTGAGAGCCTCCGGGTATAGAAATGAATATCAAATACCTACATATTCTCCTGTGGGAACCCGGGGTATAGAAATGAAAATCAAATATCTACATATTCTCCTGTGAGAACCTCCGGGTATAGAAATGAATATCAAATATCTACATATTCTCCTGTGGGAACCCCGGGGTATAGAAATGAATATCAAATACCTACATATTCACCTGTGGGAACCCCAGGGTATATAAATGAATATCAAATATCTACATATTCTCCTGTGGGAACATCCGGGTATATAAATGAATATCAAATATCTACATATTCTTCTGTGGGAACATCCGGGTATAGAAATGAATATCAAATATCTACATATTCTCCTGTGGGAACATCCGGGTATAGAAATGAATATCAAATATCTACATATTCTCCTGTGGGAACTTCCGGATATATAAATGAAAATCAAATATCTACACATTCTCCTGTGGGAGCCCGGATATAGAAATGAATATCAAATATCTGCATATTATCCTGTGGGAACCTTCGGGTATAGAAATGAATATCAAATATCTACATATTCTCCTGTGGGAACCCCCGGTATAGAAATGAATATAACATATCTACATATTCTCCTGTGGGAACCCCAGGGGATAGAAATGTATATCAAATATCTACTTATTCTCCTGTGGGAACCCTCCGGTATAGAAATGAATATAGAATATCTACAAATTCTCCTGTAGGAACCCCAGGGTATAGAAATGAATATCAATATCTACATATTTTCCTACAGGAACCACGGGTATATATTTTGTGTTGTTGATCTTTTTGGTGTTTTAACGCCACTTTCGGCAATATTTCAGCTATATCATGGCGACCAGTTTTAGTGGTGGAAGAAGCCAGAGTACCCGGAGAGAACCACCGACCGTGGGTCAGCAACTGGTAAACTTGATCACCTGCGGCCGTAAGTCGAGTGCACACTGGAATAGAAATGAATATCAAATATCTACATATTCTCCTGTGGGAACCCCCGGGTATAGAAATGAATATCAAATACCTACATATTCTCCTGTGGGAACTCCCGGGTATAGAAATGAATATCAAATATCTACATATTCTCCTGTGGGAACTCCCGGGTATAGAAATGAATATCAAATATCTACATATTCTCCTGTGGGAACCCCCGGGTATAGAAATGAATATCAAATATCTACATATTCTCCTGTGGGAACCCCGGATTTAGGAATTAATAGTTTACCCGCTGCTAGATACATCATCTTACAGGGATTTTCACAGATTGTGTGTGTGTGTGGGGGGGGGGGGGGGGGGGGGGGTATTAAGTGTATGCATCTACAACTCGGAACGTGAACTAATATTTCGTGTTTTGGACAATGTCACGTTTTTTCAAGGAAAGAGAATCAGATTAAGTGGGAGATTGCTGTTTAACATCAAGCGAGCAATTATTTAGCTATATTATGGCAAAAGCTAGTTACATTTTTACGAGATGATGATGTCAGCTTTGTATTAGAACAACACGCTAAGTTGAATTTTATAGTACTTAACCACTGAAACAACAGGCCGTGGGTAGACATGTCTCTCCACACATTATTCTGATTCCAAGCCAACCATTCCTTGCATTGCTTGCCTTGCTGAGAAGCATCAAATACCAATTGTATAGTCTTTGGTTTAATGAGAATCAGAATATTATTCGATTTAAAAGCCGATATTTTATGGCAAGACATTTGATTTATCAAACAACACGTATTTATTATTTTTATCTTGCCATTATTTTCGGAGAGGAACTTCTAGTTATCCCTTTGTTATCTTCAAGTCTTTTCTTAGTTATAAAAATTGAGAAAATCGATCATAAATAGGTAGACATTGGTTTCCATACATTTTGTCAAAACTGATTTTATGTGTGATAAGGAAGATAACTCTGATAAAATTGAACGTCTTCTGACTTGATGAAACAGACCGAAAATTTAAGATCGGAGAAAGATTATAATAAAAAAGAATAATTCATATCTTAATATTAAAATTAAAATAATTAATTTGAAACGGTATTTGAAATTCGGATGTTATCTTCTAATTATACACTGATGTATTAGCTAGTAGTGTACTACAGAATAGCTTTTCTTACATATTTGCAAATTTGAAAATCGCAAGTTTTTCTTTTCTTTCGTTTTTTTTTTAGAAATATTTCCAGTGTGACTTCCAAATGTCTGTCTTTCAGATTACTGTATTACTTTGAGGTTGTGTGATTTTTTTTTTTTTTTATCAAATTGAATTGTTCATGTATTTTTAAAACTCAAATATTTCAAACCATTTAACTCTTAAATAAGGCTCCAAATATAAAACAGTGTATCTGCTGTAAAAATAGAAGTTGACTCGTGTTTTGTGTTTTGTGTTTTTATTTTGGCGAGATTCATCTGCCTAATCTCTCCTGATTCAGAACCATCTGCACGCTTATTCTCTTAGAATAAAAAAAAAATGTCACTTTCTTAGATTTTTTTTAAACAAACAGTGTTGATTTATTTGATGTTTTTAAGATTTATTTGTTTTCACACCAATTAACATTCCATTCATTTACCAAAAATTGATTCAAATTTCAGTCCCAAAGCAAAGACTGTTAGACTGACAAATCTGTTTTCAAATTTTCTGGCAGAGACAAACACGTCAAATCTTTGTTTGAAGTTTACAGCAGAGGAAGATATATTTCAATTCAATTTCAATTTGTTTCAGATAATAAATGTGTTTCTGAGCAGATTATTTCAGTGACGAACCACCATGGCTGACTTAGCTCCTGGAGAGTTGTGTGGTCTTATGTCGTCCAAGGGTTAACTCTTGTCATGTTAGTCGGATACTCGAAATATTTCTATAAATGTTAAATGTTTCGTTCTCCCCCCACTCTTTCAAATCTATTGTTAGGATTATCGTTCTTGAATAAACCCATAAATCATTGAGTAACTTCCCTTATACTTCAAACTTGAATAACAATAGAAGACAGCGGTCTCCATTTCAATATTGAGATTTTTTAACAATGACAAATTTGTATTCAAAAGAAAGGTTGTGGTAGGTTATTCTTGTGTGTGTGTGAATCAACATTCCCCTGGTATTTAAGGTTGTAAAATGTTAGATTTTTATTTTCCTGTGCCTCTCCTTATTTCTTAGTCAATTATCAGATTATGTATTTTATATATCGGCCAATTATTTATACATTTGTCTTGCTAAATAAAACAAAATGGAATCAACATAATTTTTTTGTTATTGAGAAAAAAGTAATAATATTGTGAATTGTAAAAGTGCAATTTATTTACGTGTTGTTGTTGTTTTTTTGTTTTTTTTTTTCTATTTTTTTTTTATTTTTTGTTTTTTGTTTTTTTTTACCTTTTTTAGTTCTTTAAAATAAAACATTCTTCGTCTATAGGTCAACTGTTTTAGATATATTTCAGATCAAATCAGTACTTCATGTTAATTATTTACAAGTTTATTAATATGAATATCTTTTCCGTTTCATCAAGACATCCAAAGGGAGATAAGCGCGACAGACCTAGAATGCCAAACGATATCGTACTTCAATTGGTTAATATAATAAATATTTTCACTTTAAACGGACTGCAATTTGGTTGGAGAAACTGCATTTTAGTCTGAAAACATTTTATTTTGTGTTATTAACCTAAGATATTAGTAAAAGGTAAAATATTACCTTAGATACCAAAGGCCTAAAATATAAGGTAAAAGTGGTAGTGTTTTACGTTAATAACTAAAATATCAGGTAAAAGTGGTAGTGTTTTACGTTAATAACTAAAATATCAGGTAAAAGTGGTGGTGTTTTACGTTAATAACTAAAATATCAGGTAAAAGTGGTAGTGTTTTACGTTAATAACTAAAATATCAGGTAAAAGTGGTGGTGTTTACGTTAATAACTAAAATATCAGGTAAAAGTGGTAGTGTTTTACGTTAATAACTAAAATATCAGGTAAAAGTGGTGGTGTTTTACGTTAATAACTAAAATATCAGGTAAAAGTGGTAGCGTTTTACGTTAATAACTGAAATATCAGGTAAAAGTGGTAGCGTTTTACGTTAATAACTGAAATATCAGGTAAAAGTGGTAGTGTTTTACGTTAATAACTAAAATATCAGGTAAAAGTGGTAGTGTTTTACGTTGATAACTAAAATATCAGGTAAAAGTGGTGGTGTTTTACGTTAATAACTAAAATATCAGGTAAAAATGGTAGTGTTTTACGTTAATAACTAAAATATCAGGTAAAAGTGGTGGTGTTTTACGTTAATAACTAAAATATCAGGTAAAAGTGGTAGTGTTTTACGTTAATAACTAAAATATCAGGTAAAAGTGGTGGTGTTTTACGTTAATAACTGAAATATCAGGTAAAAGTGGTAGTGTTTTACGTTAATAACTAAAATATCAGGTAAAAAAAGTGGTAGTGTTTTACGTTAATAACTAAAATATCAGGTAAAAGTGGTGGTGTTTTACGTTAATAACTGAAATATCAGGTAAAAGTGGTAGTGTTTTACGTTAATAACTAAAATATCAGGTAAAAGTGGTGGTGTTTTACGATAATAACTGAAATATCAGGTAAAAGTGGTGGTGTTTTACGTTAATAACTGAAATATCAGGTAAAAGTGGTGGTGTTTTACGTTAATGACTAAAATATCAGGTAAAAGTGGTGGTCTTTTTACGTTAATAACTAACATATCAGGTAAAAGTGGTAGTGTTTTACGTTAATAACTAAAATATCAGGTAAAAGTGGTAGTGTTTTACGTTAATAACTAAAATATCAGGTAAAAGTGGTGGTGTTTTACGTTAATAACTGAAATATCAGGTAAAATTGGTAGTGTTTTACGTTAATAACTAAAATATCAGGTAAAAGTGGTAGTGTTTTACGTTAATAACTAAAATATCAGGTAAAAGATGTAGTGTTTTACGTTAATAACTGAAATATCAGGTAAAAGTGGTAGTGTTTTACGTTAATAACTAAAATATCAGGTAAAAGTGGTAGTGTTTTACGTTAATAACTGAAATATCAGGTAAAAGTGGTGGTGTTTTACATTAATAACTAAAATACAAGGTAAAAGTGGTGGTGTTTTACGTTAATAACTAAAATATCAGGTAAAAGTGGTGGTGTTTTACGTTAATAACTAAAATATCAGGTAAAAGTGGTGGTGTTTTACGTTAATAACTAAAATATCAGGTAAAAGTGGTGGTGTTTTACGTTAATAACTAAAATATCAGGTAAAAGTGGTAGTGTTTTACGTTAATAACTAAAATATCAGGTAAAAGTGGTGGTGTTTTACGTTAATAACTGAAATATCAGGTAAAATTGGTAGTGTTTTACGTTAATAACTAAAATATCAGGTAAAAGTGGTAGTGTTTTACGTTAATAACTAAAATATCAGGTAAAAGTGGTAGTGTTTTACGTTAATAACTGAAATATCAGGTAAAAGTGGTAGCGTTTTACGTTAATAACTAAAATATCAGGTAAAAGTGGTGGTGTTTTACGTTAATAACTAAAATATCAGGTAAAAGTGGTGGTGTTTTACGTTAATAACTAAAATATCAGGTAAAAGTGGTAGTGTTTACGTTAATAACTAAAATATCAGGTAAAAGTGGTGGTGTTTTACGTTAATAACTGAAATATCAGGTAAAAGTGGTAGTGTTTTACGCTAATAACTAAAATATCAGGTAAAAGTGGTGGTGTTTTACGTTAATAACAAAAATATCAGGTAAAGGTGGTAGTGTTTTACGTTAATAACTAAAATATCAGGTAAAAGGGGTGGTGTTTAACGTTAATAACTAAAATATCAGGTAAAAGTGGTGGTATTTTACGTTAATAACTAAAATATCAGGTAAAAGTGGTGGTGTTTTACGCTAAGAACTAAAATATCAGGTAAAAGTGGTGGTGTTTTACGTTAATAACTAAAATATCAGGTAAAAGTGGTGGTATTTTACGTTAATAACTGAAATATCAGGTAAAAATGGTAGTGTTTTACGTTAATAACTAAAATATCAGGTAAAAGTGGTAGCGTTTTACGTTAATAACTGAAATATCAGGTAAAAGTGGTAGTGTTTTACGTTAATAACTAAAATATCAGGTAAAAGTGGTAGCGTTTTACGTTAAAAACTAAAATATCAGGTAAAAGTGGTAGTGTTTTATGTTAATAACTAAAATAGCAGGTAAAAGTGGTGGTATTTTACGTTAATAACTAAAATATCAGGTAAAAGTGGTAGTGTTTTACGTTAATAACTAAAATATCAGGTAAAAGTGGTAGTGTTTTACGTTAATAACTAAAATATCAGGTAAAAGTGGTAGTGTTTTACGTTAATAACTAAAATATCAGGTAAAAGTGGTGGTGTTTTACGTTAATAACTGAAATATCAGGTAAAAGTGGTGGTGTTTTACGTTAATAACTAAAATATCAGGTAAAAGTGGTAGTGTTTTACGTTAATAACTAAAATATCAGGTAAAAGTGGTAGTGTTTTACGTTAATAACTAAAATATCAGGTAAAAGTGGTAGTGTTTTACGTTAATAACTAAAATATCAGGTAAAAGTGGTAGTGTTTTACGTTAATAACTAAAATATCAGGTAAAAGTGGTAGTGTTTTACGTTAATAACTAAAATATCAGGTAAAAGTGGTAGCGTTTTACGTTAATAACTAAAATATCAGGTAAAAGTGGTAGTGTTTTACGTTAATAACTAAAATATCAGGTAAAAGTGGTAGTGTTTTACGTTAATAACTAAAATATCAGGTAAAAGTGGTAGTGTTTTACGTTAATAACTAAAATATCAGGTAAAAGTGGTGGTGTTTTACGTTAATAACTAAAATATCAGGTAAAAGTGGTGGTGTTTTACGTTAATAACTAAAATATCAGGTAAAAGTGGTGGTGTTTTACGTTAATAACTAAAATATCAGGTAAAAGTGGTAGTGTTTTACGTTAATAACTAAAATATCAGGTAAAAGTGGTAGTGTTTTACGTTAATAACTAAAATATCAGGTAAAAGTGGTGGTGTTTTACGTTAATAACTAAAATATCAGGTAAAAGTGGTAGTGTTTTACGTTAATAACTAAAATATCAGGTAAAAGTGGTAGTGTTTTACGTTAATAACTAAAACAATGTTTCAAAACTAAATGCAGTTTATCAAACCAAATTGTGGTCCGTTTATAGTGAAATGTAAATCATATATAATCTTGCAAATCTGGTTTGAAAAAACTAAGAATTTTCCATATAATGGAGCTTTTTAGGTTTTTTTTGTTTTTTTGTTTTTTTGTTTTTTATGGATATACTAAAATATTATTTTTTCATGGATATATTATTTATATGAAATTTTTAAAAGAAGCAACATTTATTTTATCCAATATAAAATCCTGTAAATTCCGGATGTACAATAATACTAAAGCACAATAACTGAGAAAGATATAACGAATAAAATGATCAAAACAAATAATTTCATGTATGACTTTGTTTGTGTGCGATACAACATTATGTGATAAAGCTTGTCAGTCACTTGCGACAGGTCTGTGGTTTTCTCCGGGTATTCCGATTCCCTCCACCAATAAAACTGACCGCTATGATATAACCTGTCAGCAATTTTAATAGTCGTGTGTCCTCTTACATCCACATCGTGTTCAATATTCCCTATCCGTCTGTACTCATATTATGCCATAAACTGTTGAATCCTGAAATGCAGTAAATAAACTCTGTTTAAACAATCATCTACTCCACAATGACACACAACTGTAATAGTTTGTGAGAAAATTAATTTTTCTTCAGATAAGAAATTATTTATTGTAATTGAATCTATCTTTCAATGAACAAGCTGTATTGATTTAATATCAATTTTATATATAATTAGTTTCAATAAAATGTTGTAGACATTATCATTGGTTTGTTTATGGAATATATAAAGTAGTATTGCTTAAATAACTTTACAGTATGGACTAGATGACATAGGAAAATGCCATTAGTGAATATAGTAAGATTACGTTGTTTTAATTACCCTATTAATTACATATGAATCTGGAAATAGATGTGAAGAAATATGAGAGATTATTTCTTTTTTTTTTCATTTAAGAGCGAGTGGTTGTTGTTTATCGCCATATAAGGATCGTGTCAGATTTATCGCCATATAAGGATCGTGTCAGATATATGATTGCGGAAACAAACTTCATTTTGGTGAGATGATAGCTTTGATTAGATTGTACTCGACCAACTTTTTGAGATCGAGTTTTATAGTGCTAGTTTCGATCACTGCTATAACAGTCCGTAGGCATCCATGTTGTTTCAGTCGAACACATTATGCAGGTTCGGAGTTCTTGTTTAAGTCGAACACACTATTAATATCCTGAGCTCTTGTTTTAATCAAACACATCATACAGAGTCTACGCTCTTGCTTTAGCCGAACACATTATTCAGATTCTGAGCTCTTGCTTCAGCCGAACACATTATTCAGATTCTGAGCTCTTGTTTCAGTCGAACACATTATTCAGATGCTAAGCTCATGTTTCAGTCGAACACGTTATTCAGATTCTGATCTCCTGTTCTTATTCTTTAAATCTGGGTGGTTAAAAGCAGCATATACCAATTTCATAGTCTTTGCCTTGACTCGACCGGAGATCGAACCCTCCGGAGAATCTTCCACATTGGAAGCGAATGCTCTGACGCATTACACGACAGAGATATTCGTTTGGCACTTCAGTTACATCTGACAGTCATGACTTGTCTAGTGATTACCATAGAGTGGGTGTGCAATGTTATATCACCTGTAGCTTACCAGTATGCTTAATAAAAAATATGTAAGAACATTTCAGTTACAACAATTAATTCGAGCTCTCATGGGTTGAATTTTCAGACGTTTATTATATACATATTATAATTTTGTTGAGTTATCGCCCCTTTCAACAATATTCCAGTTACATCGTGGTGGTAAGTTGTAGTGATTAGTTTCCATAAGTGTAGGGTACTGTTATATCGAGTACACCTTGAATAAATGCTCGTATTGAGTATGGTAGATCGTGGGTTCGAGTCCCGGTCGGTTTAAACCAAACACCGAAGCAAGCAGCATTAAAGATAAAATACTGGTTGGCTCGGAATCAGTATAATATATCCGAGTGGATCGAAATGCTTACCCGCGGAGTGTTGTTTAAGTCAGCAGCTAGCGCTATTAAAAAAATCGAACTATGCGCGTTGATCGTCACCATTTTATCGAAATGTAATGTGTTCACTTCGTGATAAAGCTGACTTGCTAGCTTGTTGTTAAAGCAACACTCGCCGGTCGACTCGCTCACTCAATAATATTACAATATGTTTGGGCAATACGACAACAGTGAATCTTAATATTGATACAAGAAGTAGAGAAAACTTCGATAAACACTGGGGAAGTGAACATAAGTGCATGTTGAATATCACTAGTTGACAGCCTATGGAGATATTGGGATGTGTAGCGAGAGCAACACGACAGGTGCCCCTAGAGAAGCATGATCTACTTACCATTCCGGAGCACCGGATTCCCTTCTCCACCGGTTTTAGTGGGGTTCGTGTTGCTCAATCTATAGTTTTCTGTGTAATGTTTTGCAGATCATTGTTTAACCTTTTGTTCATTTTTCATTTGACGTCTGTATTGTCTGTCCTTAGATTTACGGCTTCTGACCACTTTAATAGCTTCAAACTTTTCATGACGTCATGAAAGGACTTTACTCATGCGACTAAAATGCCAAAATCTTTCATCAAATAATTGATTGGCATATTCGTCAGGGGCGGATCCAGGGGGGGGGGGGGGGGGCGCTTCCCCCTTAAAATTGGAAAAAATATGATATTTTGGCATAAAATCGTGATTTTTCACACGAAATACCCCAAAAATGTTCGCGTCTCCCTCCGCTCGGCGCAATTTTTTTAAGTGCGCCCCCCCCCCCCCCCTAACTTGAAATCCTGGATTCGCCCCTGTTCGTTGTATTTCGTATTGCATTTACAACATATTGCTGAAAGTGGCGTTAAACACCACAACACTGACCCCTAACCCGTATTGCATTTAAACACCGTTGTATGTAAGGGAATAATTCATATTACAAGGAGCGCTAAACAATGAAATTATGTTATTTATTCTTCGCAAATGATATTTTCTCGTGTGAATTGTAATACGGTTTGATTGGCTATAATCTGTATTTATACCTTAATGAATAAAAAGATCGTATTATAAAGTAATATAAAGTGCAATTGTAATTAGCATCTAACTAATTAAGCCTAAAGATGTTAAATATTAAAACGGCTTATTATTGTATTTTCCCAACACAATTTTTTCATCATAAACATTATCCTTCTTGCTAATGAATTAGTTAGTTTGAGCTACTGTGGTATATTACTGGTAAGTAATTCATTATATACGATTGCATTTTCTCTAATAAGAAATTCCTTTGAAATCACATTTTTGAAATTGTGGATAATTTTGCGTTGCAGCATATGATTGATAGTAGTCCTTTTGATGCCAAGAAAAACCCATTCATTATACAAGAGAAAATATAACACATAATCCTTAGCATCATCATTTTGAACATATAATTGTCTACGTAATTCTGTTTCTAAATTGCTGTCTTCACAACAATAAATCTGGTAATAATATTTAGAAAAAAGGGTTTGTACTATTTTTCTTATTTTAAGTTTCCGTGGGCGGTAAATGTTATTTAGAGTCAAATGAGTATGTAATAGAAGTATAATTTCACGACGCAACGATAGAGTTGAAATATTGTTATGTTGGGTGTTAAAACACTAGTCAATCAATCAATCAATCAATCAATCAATCAATCAATCAATCAATCAATCAATCAATCAATCAATCAATCAATCAATCAATCAATATTAATTCAGAAAGAACAGATCTGTCCGAATTTAGATGAAAGAAAAATGAAACAGACCAATAGAGTCTGGCACTGGAACTCCAAGAAATCATGAAACAGACCGATAGAGTCTGGCACTGGAACTCCAAGAAATCATGAAACAGACCGATAGAGTCTGGCACTGGAACTACCAGAAATCATGAAACAGACCGATAGAGTCTGGCACTGGAACTCCCAGAAATCTGGACTTGTGGTGTTATTTGTTATGTGTGGGATGTATGGAAAAAACGAAAAACAAAAATACCACAAAGTCAGGACAATTCCAAAATCAGACATCAAAAATCGTAGAAAAGGCGAAATTGATTCCACTATCTCACAAATTAGGACAGATCTGTTCACTTTCAGGGATTGGTACAGGCAAATCAATAAAAAATGGCGGGGCTAAATCTAGCTTATGTGTCAAACCTCCCCTCGTAGTGAGGTCGTGCAAGTACTTTCCATGCCACTTTCAACAATATTTCAGCTATATCGTGGTGGTCAGTTTTATTGTTGGGGGAAGTCACTGACAAACTTTATCACAACATATTGTTTTGAACACACCTCGCCATGAGCGAGATTCGAACTCACAACGTTTGTGGTGATAGGCACTGATTGCACAGGTAGTTGTATATCCAACTGCCACACGCTCACGACAGGATATAACAAGTAATCATACTTATAGCGCATTTATTCTAGATACCACTTAATTCTATTTAAGAAAATAAATGTCTCCAAAATTTACACCCGAGGGATTGCATTAATATATATATACAAGTAAGATGTCTACAAAGAATATACTTGGCAATGCGACGTGTGCCTTAATGCACAGCACCATATTTTGTCTCTGTAAACAGTACCGTTCTTAGTCTTTCATCATTATTTAATGATATATCAATTAAACTTTAGAATAATTTGAACTTTTTGAACTAAAGCTCTTGCACTTTAGTATCACATGAAAGTATATCAAATAACATTTTTGTCATAGTTTTTTATCTCCCCTTTGTTCTTTATTATTACTGTTTGGGGAACGGCAATTAAGCTTTCAGTGGGCTATGTTTTTGTCTCAAAGACATTTTCTGTCGCCAAACTTTAGAGAAAGATAAATTGACATGAAAGATGCAAACAATTTACACACTCTGGACGTGTAGGTTGCTCTGCAAAACACATGCAAATGTTTGAAGGAGGATAATGTGTTTTTTACTGTTATTTCAGTGAGCTAGCGCTATGAAAATTAAATTTAGTGTCTTGTTCTAATCCACAAACCCTCGTCATCATCTCATTCAAAAGGTTACATATTCTCACAAAGATGCAGCTGGAAATATTTTTTTTCAATTGGCATTAATCAACAACTAGTCACTCAAAACATAACCCGAAACAGCACAATCCGTTATTCTAAAGTAAATTTACGATTGCTAAATTTGAGTGAGCGAGTGAGTGAGTTATTTAATAATTTTTCCTCTATATCATGGCGCGAGAACAAGTTAATGTTCAATGAGACGCGGACACATTATCCTGATCCAGACCCAACCAGTATTTGCTCTTTCTCCTTAATGTTGCGTGCCAACGAAGAAGCAACATATATCAATTTTATATTCTTTGGTTTGTCCCGATTAAGGATTGAATCCACCATTTACCTGACTCGAGCTCGCTAACCATTACACCAGCGAGACGGTTGCTAAATTTGAAGGAATACATTAATATAAAAACTACAACATGTTTACTTGATTTGTTTCAGGTCTTGGGCTATTTAAGGGTTGATTGGTTTTGGAAAAAAAAATGTTTACGAACAGTGGAACTATAGAAGAGGGACGTACATTAATTAGCGCCGCGAGTTCTAAGTTAGATATCGAGATTTTAATTAGACAGAAGAACGTTCTATGATGTCTTTGAGAATTACAAAAAAGAGAAACACAGGGGATAGGAATGCCCTACAATGGAAAGATTCTGCAAGACAAAATGTCGCAACGCTTTTGAAATTATCATAAAGTTTACTACATTAGTGAAGAGATGTCAAGTTCGGGTTGTGTAAGATGCTTCTAATTTCTTTTTCATATTCTACTATTTTGATTTATTTCATTTTTCGCTCAAGGACAATTGGTGGGACTGTTAAACGGTTGTATTATACTGTAGTATATTACAACATAATACAATATAAGTCATCATAGTAAGTGTTCTTCATAACACCATATCTTCCGTTGACCTCATTAGTTAACAGTGTGTCATCTTCATTCAAACTGCCAGATTTTGTGGACAGATTTGCTTCTGATGTTGGGGTAAACTAAAGAGGTTTTCTAAAATAAAAGAGTTATTAATTAATTTGACCACTTGTGTATGCCGTCTGATTAAGAGACTCAAGTCTCCATCTTAGAAGACAAAGACAGTCTCACTTATCATTACAATCGTACATTTGTAGTTGGATAGTAATGTGACTTGAATTTTAGTTGATGGTTTTTCATGAAGGTGTAAGAATTCATAAGAGTGCGGATCGCAATAAAATAGTAGCAAAGCAATAAAACATGTTTGACAATATGATAATCACGTGTCTGTGTATGTCATCTCTACAACACTACATTCGAGTTCACCATATAGTTTCTATCCCTTGACAATATGATAATCACGTGTCTGTGTATGTCATCTCTACAACACTACATTCGAGTTCACCATATAGTTTCTATCTCATGACAATATGATAATCACGTGTCTGTGTATGTCATCTCTACAACACTACATTCGAGTTCACCATATAGTTTCTATCCCTTGACAATATGATAATCACGTGTCTGTGTATGTCATTTCTACAACACTACATTCGAGTTCACCATATAGTTTCTATCTCATGACAATATGATAATCACGTGTCTGTGTATGTCATCTCTACAACACTACATTCGTGTTCACCATATAGTTTCTATCTCTTGACAATATGATAATCACGTGTCTGTGTATGTCATCTCTACAACACTACATTCGAGTTCACCATATAGTTTCTATCTCTTGACAATATGATAATCACGTGTCTGTGTATGTCATCTCTACAACACTACATTCGAGTTCACCATATAGTTTCTATCTCTTGACAATATGATAATCACGTGTCTGTGTATGTCATCTCTACAACACTACATTCGAGTTCACCATATAGTTTCTATCTCTTGACAATATGATAATCACGTGTCTGTGTATGTCATCTCTACAACACTACATTCGAGTTCACCATATAGTTTCTATCTCTTGACAATATGATAATCACGTGTCTGTGTATGTCATCTCTACAACACTACATTCGAGTTCACCATATAGTTTCTATCTCTTGACAATATGATAATCACGTGTCTGTGTATGTCATCTCTACAACACTACATTCGAGTTCACCATATAGTTTCTATCTCTTGACAATATGATAATCACGTGTCTGTGTATGTCATCTCTACAACACTACATTCGAGTTCACCATATAGTTTCTATCTCTTGACAATATGATAATCACGTGTCTATGTATGTCATCTCTACAACACTACATTCGAGTTCACCATATAGTTTCTATCTCTTGACAATATGATAATCACGTGTCTGTGTATGTCATCTCTACAACACTACATTCGAGTTCACCATATAGTTTCTATCTCTTGACAATATGATAATCACGTGTCTGTGTATGTCATCTCTACAACACTACATTCGAGTTCACCATATAGTTTCTATCTCTTGACAATATGATAATCACGTGTCTATGTATGTCATCTCTACAACACTACATTCGAGTTCACCATATAGTTTCTATCTCTTGACAATATGATAATCACGTGTCTATGTATGTCATCTCTACAACACTACATTCGTGTTCACCATATAGTTTCTATCTCTTGACAATATGATAATCACGTGTCTGTGTATGTCATCTCTACAACACTACATTCGAGTTCACCATACAGTTTCTATCTCTTGACAATATGATAATCACGTGTCTGTGTATGTCCTCTCTACAACACTACATTCGAGTT
The DNA here is from genome assembly GCA_963680875.1 of Bathymodiolus brooksi. Lineage (NCBI taxonomy): Eukaryota > Metazoa > Mollusca > Bivalvia > Mytilida > Modiolidae > Bathymodiolus > Bathymodiolus brooksi. Next base: position 22,108,355 of record OY804584.1, read on the forward strand.
CACCATATAGTTTCTATCTCTTGACAATATGATAATCACGTGTCTGTGTATGTCATCTCTACAACACTACATTCGAGTTCACCATATAGTTTCTATCTCTTGACAATATGATAATCACGTGTCTATGTATGTCATCTCTACAACACTACATTCGTGTTCACCATATAGTTTCTATCTCTTGACAATATGATAATCACGTGTCTGTGTATGTCATCTCTACAACCCTACATTCGAGTTCACCATATAGTTTCTATCTCTTGACAATATGATAATCACGTGTCTATGTATGTCATCTCTACAACACTACATTCGTGTTCACCATATAGTTTCTATCTCTTGACAATATGATAATCACGTGTCTATGTATGTCATCTCTAAAACACTACATTCGAGTTCACCATATAGTTTCTATCTCTTGACAATATGATAATCACGTGTCTGTGTAAGCGATCACTACAACACTACATTCGTGTTCACCATATAGTTTCTATCTCTTGACAATATGATAATCACGTGTCTGTGTATGTCATCTCTACAACACTACATTCGAGTTCACCATATAGTTTCTATCTCTTGACAATATGATAATCACGTGTCTGTGTATGTCATCTCTACAACACTACATTCGTGTTCACCATATAGTTTCTATCTCTTGACAATATGATAATCACGTGTCTATGTATGTCATCTCTACAACACTACATTCGAGTTCACCATATAGTTTCTATCTCTTGACAATATGATAATCACGTGTCTATGTATGTCATCTCTACAACACTACATTCATATTCACCATATAGTTTCTATCTCTTGACAATATGATAATCACGTGTCTGTGTATGTCATCTCTACAACACTACATTCGAGTTCACCATATAGTTTCTATCTCTTGACAATATGATAATCACGTGTCTGTGTATGTCATCTCTACAACACTACATTCGTGTTCACCATATAGTTTCTATCTCTTGACAATATGATAATCACGTGTCTATGTATGTCATCTCTACAACACTACATTCGAGTTCACCATATAGTTTCTATCTCTTGACAATATGATAATCACGTGTCTATGTATGTCATCTCTACAACACTACATTCGAGTTCACCATATAGTTTCTATCTCTTGACAATATGATAATCACGTGTCTATGTATGTCATCTCTACAACACTACATTCGAGTTCACCATATAGTTTCTATCTCTTGACAATATGATAATCACGTGTCTGTGTATGTCATCTCTACAACACTACATTCGAGTTCACCATATAGTTTCTATCTCTTGACAATATGATAATCACGTGTCTATGTATGTCATCTCTACAACACTACATTCGAGTTCACCATATAGTTTCTATCTCTTGACAATATGATAATCACGTGTCTGTGTATGTCATCTCTACAACACTACATTCGTGTTCACCATATAGTTTCTATCTCTTGACAATATGATAATCACGTGTCTGTGTATGTCATCTCTACAACACTACATTCGAGTTCACCATATAGTTTCTATCTCTTGACAATATGATAATCACGTGTCTATGTATGTCATCTCTACAACACTACATTCGTGTTCACCATATAGTTTCTATCTCTTGACAATATGATAATCACGTGTCTATGTATGTCATCTCTAAAACACTACATTCGAGTTCACCATATAGTTTCTATCTCTTGACAATATGATAATCACGTGTCTGTGTAAGCGATCACTACAACACTACATTCGTGTTCACCATATAGTTTCTATCTCTTGACAATATGATAATCACGTGTCTGTGTATGTCATCTCTACAACACTACATTCGAGTTCACCATATAGTTTCTATCTCTTGACAATATGATAATCACGTGTCTGTGTATGTCATCTCTACAACACTACATTCGTGTTCACCATATAGTTTCTATCTCTTGACAATATGATAATCACGTGTCTATGTATGTCATCTCTACAACACTACATTCGAGTTCACCATATAGTTTCTATCTCTTGACAATATGATAATCACGTGTCTATGTATGTCATCTCTACAACACTACATTCATGTTCACCATATAGTTTCTATCTCTTGACAATATGATAATCACGTGTCTGTGTATGTCATCTCTACAACACTACATTCGAGTTCACCATATAGTTTCTATCTCTTGACAATATGATAATCACGTGTCTGTGTATGTCATCTCTACAACACTACATTCGTGTTCACCATATAGTTTCTATCTCTTGACAATATGATAATCACGTGTCTATGTATGTCATCTCTACAACACTACATTCGAGTTCACCATATAGTTTCTATCTCTTGACAATATGATAATCACGTGTCTATGTATGTCATCTCTACAACACTACATTCGAGTTCACCATATAGTTTCTATCTCTTGACAATATGATAATCACGTGTCTATGTATGTCATCTCTACAACACTACATTCGAGTTCACCATATAGTTTCTATCTCTTGACAATATGATAATCACGTGTCTGTGTATGTCATCTCTACAACACTACATTCGAGTTCACCATATAGTTTCTATCTCTTGACAATATGATAATCACGTGTCTGTGTATGTCATCTCTACAACACTACATTCGAGTTCACCATATAGTTTCTATCTCTTGACAATATGATAATCACGTGTCTATGTATGTCATCTCTACAACACTACATTCGAGTTCACCATATAGTTTCTATCTCTTGACAATATGATAATCACGTGTCTGTGTATGTCATCTCTACAACACTACATTCGTGTTCACCATATAGTTTCTATCTCTTGACAATATGATAATCACGTGTCTGTGTATGTCATCTCTACAACACTACATTCGAGTTCACCATATAGTTTCTATCTCTTGACAATATGATAATCACGTGTCTGTGTATGCCATCACTACAACACTACATTCGAGTTCACCATATAGTTTCTATCTCTTGACAATATGATAATCACGTGTCTGTGTATGCGTCACTACAACACTACATTCGAGTTCACCATATAGTTTCTATCTCTTGACAATATGATAATCACGTGTCTATGTATGTCATCACTACAACACTACATTCGTGTTCACCATATAGTTTCTATCTCTTGACAATATGATAATCACGTGTCTGTGTATGTCATCTCTACAACACTACATTCGAGTTCACCATATAGTTTCTATCTCTTGACAATATGATAATCACGTGTCTGTGTATGCCATCACTACAACACTACATTCGAGTTCACCATATAGTTTCTATCTCTTGACAATATGATAATCACGTGTCTATGTATGTCATCTCTACAACACTACATTCGTGTTCACCATATAGTTTCTATCTCTTGACAATATGATAATAACGTGTCTATGTATGTCATCTCTAAAACAATACATTCGAGTTCACCATATAGTTTCTATCTCTTGACAATATGATAATCACGTGTCTGTGTAAGCGATCTCTACAACACTACATTCGTGTTCACCATATAGTTTCTATCTCTTGACAATATGATAATCACGTGTCTGTGTATGCCATCTCTGCAACACTACATTCGAGTTCACCATATAGTTTCTATCTCTCAACAATATGATAATCACGTGTCTATGTATGTCATCCCTACAACACTACATTCGTGTTCACCATATAGTTTCTATCTCTTGACAATATGATAATCACGTGTCTGTGTATGCCATCTCTACAACACTACATTCGTCTTCACCATGTAGTTTCTATCTCTCAACAATATGATAATCACGTGTCTGTGTATGTCATCCCTACAACACTACATTCGTGTTCACCATATAGTTTCTATCTCTTGACAATATGATAATAACGTGTCTATGTATGTCATCTCTAAAACAATACATTCGAATTCACCACATAGTTTCTATCTCTTGACAATATGATAATCACGTGTCTGTGTAAGCGATCTCTACAACACTACATTCGTGTTCCCATATAGTTTCTATCTCTTTGACAATATGATAATCACGTGTCTATGTATGTCATCTCTACAACACTACATTCGTGTTCACCATATAGTTTCTATCTCTTGACAATATGATAATCACGTGTCTATGTATGTCATCTCTACAACACTACATTCGAGTTCACCTTATAGTTTCTATCTCTTGACAATATGATAATCACGTGTCTATGTATGTCATCTCTACAACACTACATTCGAGTTCACCATATAGTTTCTATCTCTTGACAATATGATAATCACGTGTCTGTGTATGCCATCACTACAACACTACATTGGAGTTCACCATATAGTTTCTATCTCTTGACAATATGATAATCACGTGTCTGTGTATGCCATCACTACAACACTACATTCGAGTTCACCATATAGTTTCTATCTCTTGACAATATGATAATCACGTGTCTATGTATGTCATCACTACAACACTACATTCGTGTTCACCATATAGTTTCTATCTCTTGACAATATGATAATCACGTGTCTGTGTATGTCATCTCTACAACACTACATTCGAGTTCACCATATAGTTTCTATCTCTTGACAATATGATAATCACGTGTCTGTGTATGCCATCACTACAACACTACATTCGAGTTCACCATATAGTTTCTATCTCTTGACAATATGATAATCACGTGTCTATGTATGTCATCTCTACAACACTACATTCGTGTTCACCATATAGTTTCTATCTCTTGACAATATGATAATAACGTGTCTATGTATGTCATCTCTAAAACAATACATTCGAGTTCACCATATAGTTTCTATCTCATGACAATATGATAATCACGTGTCTGTGTAAGCGATCTCTACAACACTACATTCGTGTTCACCATATAGTTTCTATCTCTTGACAATATGATAATCACGTGTCTGTGTATGCCATCTCTACAACACTACATTCAAGTTCACCATATAGTTTCTATCTCTCAACAATATGATAATCACGTGTCTATGTATGTCATCCCTACAACACTACATTCGTGTTCACCATATAGTTTCTATCTCTTGACAATATGATAATCACGTGTCTGTGTATGCCATCTCTACAACACTACATTCGTGTTCACCATGTAGTTTCTATCTCTCAACAATATGATAATCACGTGTCTGTGTATGTCATCCCTACAACACTACATTCGTGTTCACCATGTAGTTTCTATCTCTCAACAATATGATAATCACGTGTCTGTGTATGCCATCTCTACAACACTACATTCGAGTTCACCATATAGTTTCTATCTCTTTGACAATATGATAATCACGTGTCTGTGTATGTCATCTCTACAACACTACATTCGAGTTCATCATATAGTTTCTATCCCTTGACAATATGATAATCACGTGTCTATGTATGTCATCTCTACAACACTACATTCGTGTTCACCATATAGTTTCTATCTCTTGACAATATGATAATCACGTGTCTATGTATGTCATCTCTACAACACTACATTCGAGTTCACCTTATAGTTTCTATCTCTTGACAATATGATAATCACGTGTCTATGTATGTCATCTCTACAACACTACATTCGAGTTCACCATATAGTTTCTATCTCTTTGACAATATGATAATCACGTGTCTGTGTAAGCGATCTCTACAACACTACATTCGAGTTCACCATATAGTTTCTATCTCTTGACAATATGATAATCACGTGTCTGTGTATGTCATCTCTACAACACTAATTCGAGTTCACCATATAGTTTCTATCTCTTGACAATATGATAATCACGTGTCTATGTATGCCATCTCTACAACACTACATTCGAGTTCACCAGATAGTTTCTATCTCTTGACAATATGATAATCACGTGTCTATGTATGTCATCTCTACAACACTACATTCGAGTTCACCATATAGTTTCTATCTCTTGACAATATGATAATCACGTGTCTGTGTATGTCATCTCTACAACACTACATTCGAGTTCACCATATAGTTTCTATCTCTTGACAATATGATAATCACGTGTCTGTGTATGTCATCTCTACAACACTACATTCGTGTTCACCATATAGTTTCTATCTCTTGACAATATGATAATCACGTGTCTGTGTATGCCATCACTACAACACTACATTCGAGTTCACCATATAGTTTCTATCTCATGACAATATGATAATCACGTGTCTGTGTATGTCATCTCTACAACACTACATTCGTGTTCCCCATATAGTTTCTATCTCTTGACAATATGATAATCACGTGTCTGTGTATGTCCTCTCTACAACATTACATTCGTGTTCACCATATAGTTTCTATCTCTTGACAATATGATAATCACGTGTCTGTGTATGCCATCTCTACAACACTACATTCGAGTTCACCATATAGTTTCTATCTCATGACAATATGATAATCACGTGTCTGTGTATGTCCTCTCTACAACACTACATTCGTGTTCACCATATAGTTTCTATCTCTCAACAATATGATAATCACGTGTCTATGTATGTCATCTCTACAACACTACATTCGAGTTCACCATATAGTTTCTATCTCTTAACAATATCATAATCACGTGTCTATGTATGCCATCTCTACAACAATACATTCGAGTTCACCATATAGTTTCTATCTCTTGACAATATGATAATCATGTGTCTGTGTATGCCATCTCTACAACACTACATTCGAGTTCACCATATAGTTTCTATCTCTCAACATCTTTCACTGCTCCATTAAAAAAGTTTGGTCTGTTTTGGTGTAATCTTGACTGGAGCTTCATTTTCATCCGCCCACTGTTTTACTTCATCACTTCAACTCAGATTATCATCGTGTTTACTTTCCTTGATTACGTGCTGGTCGCCTTCGTGACCATCTGAAGGATCCCGAGATTTCAGGATGTAAAGCAACGTGTACTTTTGCTGGTTCATATGATGTTTACTTTTCCGCTACATGTGCTTTTTCCCGCCCTAAGATCGATCACCTCTTCTATAGATATATTTTTCGGAATGCATGGAAAGTGTTAATTTATAGCTGAAAGCATTTGTAAGTGTTTCGCCATTAACCTTATTTAATCCATTCCATATTGAAAACAAAATACAAAGAATCCTTTGTGTTTTTGATTTTGTTTTCTTGTTGTTTTGCATCACATTATTCCGTGAACAAAGGACGATCGTCATGGAATCAGGGTCAGCTCTGGGTAGATATATTCTATTGATACAAATGGATGGCCAGTTAAATGACAATTCTAGACAGCTCCACACAGTTTATTGCTAACTAATTACGATAATTGTAAAATATTATTTAAAAAACAATGTTATTCCACTGATTAGATATCTTTGATTTTATTACTATCACTGGATCGATACCTCTGTTGGCGGACTGTTAGATTCTGAAGGTATCAGCCGCCCAGTATTCTACATAATGGCTAGACAAATTTATTTTTCAATGAGGGGATGATGAGGTCCGTTTTGTACCCAGACCAACAAGCGTATTTAAATTTGTATAATGCTAGATCACTGAAACAACAGTCTGTGGATAGAGATGTCGCCCCACTCGAACACATTATCCTGATTTCGAGCCAACCCGTCTTTGTTCTTTCACTACGATCACGACGTCAGTATTGTTGCCTGAATAATTATTGCTATTAAACATATTACTACGCGTTATTACATAGACAACATCTTTAAAACAATATACAATTATTGCCTGCACTTATGATGTTCACCGCAAGTGCAGGAAATTCTTGTTTTATTATATCGAAACTCTATTTACAATAATGCTGGATGCAATAATCACTTATTTGTGTGTGTTTTTATCTTGTGCTTTCATAAGCTTCATATGGGACGAATTCCCAACTATGGTAGAAATAGCAATATTTTGATTCCAGATCCATATCACTAAAGTTTAATGGCTTAAATTTCATGCACCGTAAATGACACACCGGAAACCAATACATGGCTAAATCTGCAGAAAATATTATGTGCAGTAACCTGGAACTACTTCCGGTTAATAATGTTAAAAATCGTCCCCGATATATCTCGGCCCTAAAAAATAATCGCCCCCGATATATCACGGTCCAAGAAATCTCGACACTATTTTGATGCACTGAATGAGCGTAAAATTGGAAGATAATTTTCAGATGCCCGAGCATGGCCGTGCCTGTTTCAATAGATGGAAAGAGCATCCTTACATTGTACTACAGTACACTCCAAAAAGTACACAAAAGTAAGAAACATTTCTATTTCAATCATCCCAAGGATTTACATGATTTAAATATTAGATCATGTGGATTGTGCTTCGCTGGCACTACAGGTAGCACCTGTCTCATAGTATTGTTTAAACAAATTTATTTGACTTCGTCCCAAATTAGGTAACACCTATTATCATATTATTTGTGTTTTTAACTTCCGGTCAAGATTGTAATTCCGGAATGCAAAAACGGATACATTTCCTGACACACATGGAACATAACATTTGTCGACCGGTGAACAACAGTGATGTTTCCCTGGGGTACCAATTTTGTAAAAACATCACTTGTATTTTGTATATATAATATATAATGTAAGGTATAATAACAGATGGTGTTTACTTCACTTAATAGATATTAGACATTTTTTTTCCCATTTTCAAAACAAATCTTCATCCGCAATGTTATAATATTCACACATTCGTCATTAATGTCGTCTACCTATTTATTTACCTATTATCAATGCCTGGTACCAAATACTGCGTCATACGTTCTACGGCTTGTGACTGGTACTTTTCCATCGTATATTATTATAAGAGATTGGTACAGCAGATGAATCAATTGGTTTTGTCTTGTACCATGAACAATGACAACACTTCTATATGTCTAGACATCAAATGTATTGTGCACAACACGTTTCTGGACTAACCTTCATTTGGTATGCTCAAAACCGAAAGATTAGAAAGCCAAATAATTTAGAGTTTTGGGAGCAATAACCCCAAAGGGCATAAACAGGATTGATACCTAAATACACATCGGTTTTTTGATAGTATAGTCTTACACCCTGAATCCATAACAGACCTAATTAATATTCATGCACGCACTTAAATCAATTCATATACACTTACCAGCAATTTTGATATTACTGGCATGTATTCTGTGCAAATCAGCATTAGACCGATTACTTTATCGCCAAAGGCAACAATGTTCATATTCAATAAACATTAGAGAAAACCGAAGGGGCAATCAAAATGGACAATCCAGAGAAACTGGCAACACATGGTACACAAGATGAAGAAAGACAAAGCAAAACAAAAACACAACACAATATGTGTTAGACACCACTATGCGTAAACAAACAGAAATAGCGTAAATAAGACATGAGCCATCATACAATCAACTGGAGGTAAAGACGAACCGAACGTAAATAAGACATGAGCCATCATACAATCAACTGGAGGTAAAGACGAACCGAACGTAAATAAGACATCAGCCATCATACAATCAACTGGAGGAAAAGACGAACCGAACGTAAATAAGACATCAGCCATCATACAATCAACTGGAGGAAAAGACGAACCGAACGTAAATAAGACATGAGCCATCATACAATCAACTGGAGGTAAAGACGAACCGAACGTAAATAAGACATGAGCCATCATACAATCAACTGGAGGTAAAGACGAACCGAACGTAAATAAGACATGAGCCATCATACAATCAACTGGAGGTAAAGACGAACCGAACGTAAATAAGACATGAGTCATCATACAATCAACTGGAGGTAAAGACGAACCGAACGTAAATAAGACATGAGCCATCATACAATCAACTGGAGGTAAAGACGAACCGAACGTAAATAAGACATCAGCCATCATACAATCAACTGGAGGAAAAGACGAACCGAACGTAAATAAGACATGAGCCATCATACAATCAACTGGAGGTAAAGACGAACCGAACGTAAATAAGACATGAGCCATCATACAATCAACTGGAGGTAAAGACGAACCGAACGTAAATAAGACATCAGCCATCATACAATCAACTGGAGGAAAAGACGAACCGAACGTAAATAAGACATGAGCCATCATACAATCAACTGGAGGTAAAGACGAACCGAACGTAAATAAGACATGAGCCATCATACAATCAACTGGAGGTAAAGACGAACCGAACGTAAATATGACATGAGCCATCATACAATCAACTGGAGGTAAAGACGAACCGAACGTAAATAAGACATGAGCCATCAAACAATCAACTGGAGGTAAAGACGAACCGAACGTAAATAAGACATGAGCCATCATACAATCAACTGGAGGTAAAGACGAACCGAACGTAAATAAGACATGAGCCATCATACAATCAACTGGAGGTAAAGACGAACCGAACGTAAATAAGACATGAGCCATCATACAATCAACTGGAGGTAAAGACGAACCGAACGTAAATAAGACATGAGCCATCATACAATCAACTGGAGGTAAAGAGGAACCGAACGTAAATAAGACATCAGCCATCATATAATCAACTGGAGGTAAAGACGAACCGAACGTAAATAAGACATCAGCCATCATACAATCAACTGGAGGTAAAGACGAACCAAACGTAAATAAGACATGAGCCATCAAACAATCAACTGGAGGTAAAGACGAACCGAACGTAAATAAGACATGAGCCATCAAACAATCAACTGGAGGTAAAGACGAACCGAACGTAAATAAGACATGAGCCATCATACAATCAACTGGAGGTAAAGAGGAACCGAGCGTAAATAAGACATGAGCCATCATACAATCAACTGGAGGTAAAGACGAACCGAACGTAAATAAGACATGAGCCATCATACAATCAACTGGAGGTAAAGACGAACCGAACGTAAATAAGACATGAGCCATCATACAATCAACTAGAGGTAAAGACGAACCGAACGTAAATAAGACATGAGCCATCATACAATCAACTGGAGGTAAAGACGAACCGAACGTAAATATGACATGGGCCATCATACAATTAACTGGAGGTAAAGACGAACCGAACGTAAATATGACATGTATCCCCCCTCGAACAAGATACCAGTGATACATAATAAGGTATATAAATTGTATCCCCCCTCGAACAAGATACCAGTGATACATAATAAGGTATATAAATTGTATCCCCCCTCTCGAACAAGATACCAGTGATACATAATAAGGTATATAAATTGTATCCCCCTTCTCGAACAAGATACCAGTGATACATAATAAGGTATATAAATTGTATCCCCCCCTCTCGAACAAGATACCAGTGATACATAATAAGGTATATAAATTGTATCCCCCCCTCGAACAAGATACCAGTGATACATAATAAGGTATATAAATTGTATCCCCCACTCTCGAACAAGATACCAGTGATACATAATAAGGTATATAAATTGTATCCCCCCCCTCGAACAAGATACCAATGATACATAATAAGGTATATAAATTGTATCCACCCCTCGAACAAGATACCAGTGATACATAATAAGGTATATAAATTGTATCCCCCCTCGAACAAGATACCAGTGATACATAATAAGGTATATAAATTGTATCCCCTTTCGAACAAGATACCAGTGATACATAATAAGGTATATAAATTGTATCCCCCCCCTCGAACAAGATACCAGTGATACATAATAAGGTATATAAATTGTATCCCTCCTCTCGGACAAGATACCAGTGATACATAATAAGGTATATAAATTGTATCCCCCCTCGAACAAGATACCAGTGATACATAATGAGGTGTATAAATTGTATCCCCCCTCGAACAAGATACCAGTGATACATAATAAGGTATATAAATTGTATCCCCCCTCGAACAAGATACCAGTGATACATAATAAGGTATATAAATTGTATCCCCCCTCGAACAAGATACCAGTGATACATAATAAGGTATATAAATTGTATCCCCCTCGAACAAGATACCAGTGATACATAATAAGGTATATAAATTGTATCCCCCTCGAACAAGATACCAGTGATACATAATAAGGTATATAAATTGTATCCCCCCTCGAACAAGATACCAGTGATACATAATAAGGTATATAAATTGTATCCCCCCTCGAACAAGATACCAGTGATACATAATAAGGTATATAAATTGTATCCCCCCCTCGAACAAGATACCAGTGATACATAATAAGGTATATAAATTGTATCCCCCCCTCGAACAAGATACCAGTGATACATAATAAGGTATATAAATTGTATCCCCCCTCTCGAACAAGATACCAGTGATACATAATAAGGTATATAAATTGTATCCCCCTCGAACAAGATACCAGTGATACATAATAAGGTATATAAATTGTATCCCCCCTCGAACAAGATACCAGTGATACATAATAAGGTATATAAATTGTATCCCCCCTCTCGAACAAGATACCAGTGATACATAATAAGGTATATAAATTGTATCCCCCTCGAACAAGATACCAGTGATACATAATAAGGTATATAAATTGTATCCCCCCCTCGAACAAGATACCAGTGATACATAATAAGGTATATAAATTGTATCCCCCTCGAACAAGATACCAGTGATACATAATAAGGTATATAAATTGTATCCCCCCTCTCGAACAAGATACCAGTGATACATAATAAGGTATATAAATTGTATCCCCCCTCTCGAACAAGATACCAGTGATACATAATAAGGTATATAAATTGTATCCCCCTCGAACAAGATACCAGTGATACATAATAAGGTATATAAATTGTATTCCCCCCTCGAACAAGATACCAGTGATACATAATAAGGTATATAAATTGTATCCCCCTCGAACAAGATACCAGTGATACATAATAAGGTATATAAATTGTATCCCCCCTCTCGAACAAGATACCAGTGATACATAATAAGGTATATAAATTGTATCCCCCCTCTCGAACAAGATGCCAGTGATACATAACAAGGTATATAAATTGTATCCCCCTCGAACAAGATACCAGTGATACATAATAAGGTATATAAATTGTATCCCCCCTCTGGAACAAGATACCAGTGATACATAATAAGATATATAAATTGTATCCCCCTCGAACAAGATACCAGTGATACATAATAAGGTATATAAATTGTATCCCCCCCCTCGAACAAGATACCAGTGATACATAATAAGGTATATAAATTGTATCCCCCCCTCAAACAAGATACCAGTGATACATAATAAGGTATATAAATTGTATCCCCCCTCGAACAAGATACCAGTGATACATAATAAGGTATATAAATTGTATCCCCCCTCGAACAAGATACCAGTGATACATAATAAGGTATATAAATTGTATCCCCCCCTCAAACAAGATACCAGTGATACATAATAAGGTATATAAATTGTATCCCCCCTCGAACAAGATACCAGTGATACATAATAAGGTATATAAATTGTATCCCCCCCTCAAACAAGATACCAGTGATACATAATAAGGTATATAAATTGTATTCCCCCTCGAACAAGATACCAGTGATACATAATAAGGTATATAAATTGTATCCCCCCTCGAACAAGATACCAGTGATACATAATAAGGTATATAAATTGTAACCCCCCTCGAACAAGATACCAGTGATACATAATAAGGTATATAAATTGTATCCCCCCTCGAACAAGATACCAGTGATACATAATAAGGTATATAAATTGTATCCCCCCTCGAACAAGATACCAGTGATACATAATAAGGTATATAAATTGTATCCCCCCTCGAACAAGATACCAGTGATACATAATAAGGTATATAAATTGTATCCCCCCTCGAACAAGATACCAGTGATACATAATAAGGTATATAAATTGTATCCCCCCTCGAACAAGATACCAGTGATACATAATAAGGTATATAAATTGTATCCCCCCTCGAACAAGATACCAGTGATACATAATAAGGTATATAAATTGTATCCCCCCTCGAACAAGATACCAGTGATACATAATAAGGTATATAAATTGTATCCCCCCTCGAACAAGATACCAGTGATACATAATAAGGTATATAAATTGTATCCCCCCTCGAACAAGATACCAGTGATACATAATAAGGTATATAAATTGTATCCCCCCTCGAACAAGATACCAGTGATACATAATAAGGTATATAAATTGTATCCCCCCCCCTCGAACAAGATACCAGTGATACATAATAAGGTATATAAATTGTATCCCCCCCTCAAACAAGATACCAGTGGTACATAATAAGGTATATAAATTGTATCCCCCCTCGAACAAGATACCAGTGATACATAATAAGGTATATAAATTGTATCCCCCCCCTCAAACAAGATACCAGTGATACATAATAAGGTATATAAATTGTATCCCCCCTCGAACAAGATACCAGTGATACATAATAAGGTATATAAATTGTATCCCCCCTCGAACAAGATACCAGTGATACATAATAAGGTATATAAATTGTATCCCCCCTCGAACAAGATACCAGTGATACATAATAAGGTATATAAATTGTATCCCCCCTCGAACAAGATACCAGTGATACATAATAAGGTATATAAATTGTATCCCCCCTCGAACAAGATACCAGTGATACATAATAAGGTATATAAATTGTATCCCCCCTCGAACAAGATACCAGTGATACATAATAAGGTATATAAATTGTATCCCCCCTCGAACAAGATACCAGTGATACATAATAAGGTATATAAATTGTATCCCCCCCTCGAACAAGATACCAGTGATACATAATAAGGTATATAAATTGTATCCCCCCCTCGAACAAGATACCAGTGATACATAATAAGGTATATAAATTGTATCCCCCCCTCGAACAAGATACCAGTGATACATAATAAGGTATATAAATGAAAACCGTATCAAATGTAGTGCTCACGATGCGTTTCTGGAATAACCTTCATCGAAAGATGGGAAAGTCAAAGTTTGGGAGCAATACAACCAAAGGTCATGAACAGATAAGGTCAGATAAGGTCACCTACGCCTGAAGGAGGATAATATAAGAAATATGAAATCAATCATACCTAAAATTAAAAACAAAATCTTAATCAACAGAATGTTTATTTATTTATATTTATATCAAGATTTTATTGTTATATAATATGATCATTTCACTGTTTAATGGACTATTAATATTCTATGTTCTTAAAAGTAGACAATGAATTAACTCTGATATATGAATATATATATCTATATTGGTTGACAATACAGCAATCAATTGGTTGGGGTGAGAAGAATGAAACAGCTGTCGGACCAATCAGAATCTGCATACCATTTGACAGTATGAAAATCTTCATTAAAGATTGTCTTTTTAATAGGTCAAATCACTGTACTTTAAACATAACATAGACATATACAGTGAAACAAAGAAAATGTGGTCTTTTAGGACAGGTGACCTCTTAATACAGGTTAAATTCATATGACATTTTCAATGACAGGACAAGAAAAAGGTGACCTCTTAATAAAGGTGGCTGCTTAATAGAGGTGACCACATAAACCGGTTTGACTGTAATAGCTTTAAACTAAGAACGTTGTGGAAACAGTTGAATATTCGCTTTTAACTCATATTTAAAAATAATTCATTAATTTCACAGCTGGCCTTTCAAGTTACAAACATCGACATTAACTCTTGTATTACTGTTAATTGAATATTGAGTGTAGCATTTTTAAAATGGGCGACAGGTTTATTAACTTTTGTTAATACATGTGTACCAGACACTTCTTTACATGATTTCAGATGACTAACGGAATATAGACAAAGTAAATGAGAAGTTACAATGGTATCGTACAACGCGCAATATAACTTATCACCATATTTGGACAAGAGCAACACGACAGGTGCCATTATTTGAGTAGGAACTGCTTACCCATCCGAAGCACATGAGTTCCCATCCAGATTTTCGTGGGGTTCGTGTTGTTCAATCTTCAGTTTTATATGTATGTTTTGTTGATCGTTGTTTGTCCTTTTGTACTTTTTCTTTTGGCCATTGTGTTGTCTGTCCGTCTTCGATATACGGATTCTGTTTGCCCCTTTGGTATCTTCAAACTCTTCTTAAATATATTAATACAAATCTGGCACTGTGCTATGATATCTAGGCGTCCACGTCAATCTTCATGATATAGCAAATTCACCGGTACGATTAGGTCACATGACAGTGATCATATCGTTATTGATTACCTAAGTTCATAAGGTCATGGCAGTCAGAACAAATATAAGGACTGTCTGGTCCTAGATACGTCATAATAACATAACACGATATATCCGTACACAATACAGAAAATGATATATGTTTATAAATATTGTATTTATGTTAATCAAAGGCGAAGGTTGAATCAGGTATATGTTGATCACATCATACTTTTTTTAGAGTGGCTCACCTGTTGCAGGAACAAAGGTAGATATACACTAGGACATTGAAATACAGTCAAACTTTATGAGTAGTTGTCCTTTATATACAGGTTAAAATTATATGCACTAATCATTAATGGAAAAAATGAGGCTGTCCTTTTAAACAGTGATTTGTTATATAGAGGTGCCCTTTAAGGCAGGTTTGACTGTATATGTATATCAAATGGCAAGTAATAAATATGACACCTTGGCTTCTTTGTCTGGTCTTCCCTTGTTTGACTTGTTGATCTTCCCTTGTTTGACTTGTTGGTCTTCCCTTGTTTGACTTGTTGGTCGTTCCTTATGGTCAATGTATTGTCTGCATGTTCTTCTTTTGATGACCCATTTGGTATCTTCCAGTTTTTCATGAAACAAAATAGACAAATGTTTAGCGGAGAAGCAACACAGTTTGACCCGAACTTATGGCCATTGTATTGTCTACATGTCCTTCTTCGATTTATACCTTCTGATTACCCCTTTGGTATCTTCCAGCTTTTCCTGAAAGAAAATGAACAAATGCTTAGCAGTGACGCAACAAAGTTTGACCCGACCTGGACTCAAATCCACGGCACTCGAGTCGAGCACGCTAATAATTACACGACCGATGTGGTAAATATTTCAGGATTTTATGCAAACACTCGTCATAATATCATAAACTAAGGTCAGATGTGAGGACAATCTGATATATGTGTCACAATGACTTGACAGTAAAAAATGAGAAATTATTTCCTCCGTGATGTATTGTATAGACTTATTGTATAATTTGTATATCAATTCTCAGCGTACATTTGTAAGTGTCCTGGTGAAGGATATAGTTCATGTTTACTTGGTAAGGGCACACTTTAGTAGAACGGTTTTTGTAATCAAATAGTATTTTGGTAAATGATTTTCGCCCATTAAACTAGCTTAACCTCGTCTCCTTTTTTATTGAAGTGCTTTCACTAAGCCTGGAAAATGAGCGATCCTGTATTTGTGTGTAAGGCAATTCGATTGTTTCTTATTTCTACAATTTTGATAGTTGATATTAGAATTGTTCCGACAACGTGGTGTTTTTTGTTTTTATCTTATCCTCCTTTTATTGTCATTTCAATTGTTACTTCTTTTACCTTTACACTACACGGGTTTTAAGTCATTCTGTTTTGTTATCAACACAAGGAGCTTTGTGCCCGTGATCACATGATAGTTGTATGCACATCTAAACTATTCAACCACTATCCAACATAACTAAGGCATGTGAACGTTAGGGTTAATCTTAGGGTTATGGTGTGTGATGCCTCTTTAAGCAATATGTCAGTTATATTGTGGCGGAACACTTTATTGGTGGAGGAAACCGAAGTACTCGGAGAAAACCACCAACCAGCCGCAAGTCACTGACGAACTTTATCACGTAATTTTGTATCGAGTGGATCTCACAATGAGAGGCATTCAAACGCACAACTTTAGTTGTGATAGACACTGATTACACAGGTAGTTGTAAATATAACTACCATTCGACCACGAAGGCTCCACATGTAAGATTGTCTCCGTTATGTTACTGTGTTTGCTCAATATAACGTTACGTATTATGTGTAACAAAATGTGGAAGTATTTCACCAGGTACTTCGCTTTCCTCTCAAGTGTTGATTCAGACGTAGGTGCAAGTAATGTACGTCACCTCCAAAGCAATCGGCTGTCGGTCGTTAAATTAGACAATAATAATTTCTTCCTAGATATTTACATCGTCTAATAGCTAACTCTTAAGACCTTATAGTGGATTTGCCCGCCAGCCACTGCCCTGGATCTAATAGACCCTAGCTTTATTGTGTAAAAAATGTACGCCCTTTCAATCACAAACGCCTGCATTTGCACCCGTCTCCTACACTAATGAGCAGTATTGTAGCTAGTGGAGCAGGACCGGTTTACCATTCCTGACCACCCGAGTTCACTCTCGATGTAGAGTCCCTGATGTTAAATATTTAGTTTCTCTGTAGTGTTTTGTAGATCATTGTTTGTCTTTTTGCCCATTTTCCTTTATAGTCATTGTATTGTCATTGTATTGTCATTGTATTGTCATTGTATCGTCATTGTATCGTCATTGTATTGTCATTGTATTGTCATTGTATTGTCATTGTATTGTCTTGCCTTCGCTTTACCCCTTTAGTGTCTTCATTTCATTTGAGTAATGGGATTGATTTAATTGATTGATTGATTGGTGTTTAACGTCCAGCGAGCAGTTTTTCAGCTATATTCAGGACGAGAACATTTAAAAATTTAAACGCCACCGGACTCGAAACAAGGAATGGTGATGGGTAGAGACGGATAATTTTGCCAGTGCAACAGGTCTCTTATGGACCACTCATCATGAGCATAATGCTCATAATGAGCTGTTACACTGGGTTCTTTAACGTGCGGAGAGGGTGGCAATCTCTCAACACGGGACCTCGGTTTTATTTACGTCTCATCCGCAGGACGGGTTGGTTGTGAATTTATGCATCCCGCACAACCGACGGACGCCCCTTCAAGCCGAAGAAGCTCTCGGTCCCATTTCTATACCCCAGGGTTCCCGCGGGGGGGTTACGAGTAATGGGTTCTTTAAGTAATTATTATATACTGACTAATACTTTGAACTCGACATGAGCCATACCAAATATAGGTTCTATGATGATAATGATATGATGGTCGTGCGGTCAAATGTTAGGACAGTCTGGTGCGAAACGTGTCGAATTAACATACTCAACGGTCAACCTGTCCCGGAAATAACAGAGGAATGAATATTTATTTAATTATGAATGTTTTATTAATATTAATGCATCTTAAGGTCGAATCCTGTATAGGTAGAACAGTCATATATTTTTTTCATATCGGTCAAATATTGACATTTTTGCAAATTACAAAAAGGGTGTACTCGATTCGCAGCCGCAAGTGATAAAGTTTACCAGTTGCTTGCCCATGGTCGGGGATTTTCTCCGGGTACTCCGGCTTCTTCCATCACTAAAACTGGTTGCCATGATATAGCTGAAATATTGCTGAAAGTGGCGTTAAACACAATAAATCAAATCAAATCGGATATTAGTGAAGATTGCCATGGCTAAACCAACAGAACTGTACACTGTGATGTGGGATTGTCGGAGACATTTTTCGCTATTAAACTTGGAACCGTTCGAGAGAAAATAAAATGCCCAATGTTATTTATAACTCAGTTACCGTCGTGAAGAATTATTATTTATTGATGTAGCTTAAATAACGAGTGAAGTTCAATGGAAAGGTAGATATCTAATTAAATGTGCACAGTTTTTGGAATATTCCTCATCATATACTCTCCATAGCAAAAGATTGGAAAGCCAAATAACTTCAAAGTTTTTCCAAGCAAGAAAAACAAAACAAAATGCCTAACAGGACAGCCAAAATCTGCTAAGGTCACTTATGAATGAGTAGGAGAATCTGTGTTTAAGTCCTAATTACATGTACAATGTACATTATTTTTTAAATGCAAAAATTAAATCACAATATGTCTAATAAACCATATCAGTCTTATCAGTTTTATTGGTGGAGGAAACCGGAGTACCCGGAGAAAACCACCGATATGACGCAAGTCACTGACGAACTCTATTACATAATGCTGTATCGAGTACATCTCGCCATGAGCGGGATTCGAGCTCAGTTGAAGTTTTTAGCATGAACAAGTAATATTCTTGTTATAATTAGGTTTTGAATATCAAAATGTGTTTATTCTATCGCTGTTAGCCGTTCCAAAATGTCACACGAAGAACCTCATTAAGGCCATTTTTAATACATATCTTAGAAAACGATAGTTGGGGTAGAATCATAATTGTCTACGTTTTAAAAGTCACTGAACAAAACATTTAAAGCACATTTATAATCGATTCCAAAGACAATATAGCTGCTGTTTAAGGAGTTGTTGATTTCAGCAGTAATCGCAGCCTTCTTTGGCCATATGTTCTCTTGGATGTCTTTTTCAGTGGCGGATCCAGGATTAGAGAGGGCGCACTTAAAAAAATTGTGCCGAGCGGAGGGAGACGCAAAATGTTTTAGGGTATTTCGTGTGAAAAATCACGATATTACGCCAAAAAATCATATTTTTTCCAATTTTAGGGGCGCGCGCCGGGTGCGCCCCCCCCCCCCCCCCCCCCTTGGATCGCCCCTGTTATTTAGAAATCTCATTGGCTCCCTGTGCTTGTTGTTTATCTTATTATTGACATTGCTATACTAGTTGTCTTTCCTGCTTCTCTTACTCGTTTGTTTTTAAATGCCAGTTTACTGCTAAAGTTTGTCAGTGACTTGCGTTAGGTTTGTCATTTCTCATGTTTCCTCTACCAATAAAGCTAGCCGCCACGATATGGCTGAAATATCTAGGAAAGTTGCATTAAACACCATAATCATAACTGCTTAGTTTAAAGTAATCGTATATCGTACTTAACATGTAATTTATTTGGACGAAAAATTAGCATGGAAAATGTCCCCTGTTCCCTTCTGAAATAGGTTTCCACTGGGATTTCGTACTTGAAAATAAAAGTTATGTCGATCTCATCGTCCTGAAATTATTTGGACGAAAAATTAAAGAAATGCCATGACAAGATCTATTAGCTAAGAACCATGCATATATAGCTCGTGTTCTTCATTCTGTAATTACGTTAAGATAACATCAATTTACTTCCTTGTCTAAACTTCAATCGACACAATATTTAAGTCAGTCTCTTTATCTAGCCGATCATGTAAATGGTTCATGAAATATTTTATTTGTTGTTTCATACATTAAGAATAAGTGAATTGGCACTGAGCAACTCTCGCAATATCTCGTGAGATTAGAGAATAAATCAAACTATTGAATTTTAAATTGACGTAGAAACAAAGAAAACTATATTAATCAGAATTTATTTTATTTTTTCTCTTTTTTCATAAAGAATAATAAATCACTTATAGCCGTGATCATATAATTACGTTAAATGTGCCGACGATTTGATAACATTAACTTTATAACATTTAATGAACCGGAAATGACTTCATCAATTCATAACATCCAGCCATCTTTAAAAAAAAAAACTCTGTTGCTTTTTTTGAAAATTATAAATACCACGCATATGAATATATAACTGTAACACGTCTATTTAAAATAAAAATAAAAGATTCATCTAAAAGATAAAACTAGCATATGTGAATGGATTATAAATATAAAATTAGGAAGAAATGCATCAATTATTATGACATAATACAAAGACCGATCAATATACAGAAAAATCCAGACACAATGCGTAACGACGAAAATAAACCACAAGGATATAAATAGCAAAAATATTGATAGCTAAGATAAAAATGAAAATGAATAGACTTTCTGGAAAGGTATGTCTCTCCTGCTCCATTACGACACAATTTCATACTGTGATGTACAAGCAGATAAATCTGTCCTGCTCCACTGATGATGCATGTCGCGAACATAAAGGTAACGTTGTCCTCTTCCACTAACGACGCATGTGGTGAACATTTAGGTAAATATATCCTGCTTCGCTAAAGACACATGTCATGATGAACCTGCAGGTAAATTTATCCTGCTCCACTAAAGATACATGTGATGATGAACCTGCAGGTAAATATATCCTCCTCCACTAAAGATACATGTCATGATGAACCTGCAGGTAAATTTATCCTGCTCCACTAAAGACACATGTCATGATGAACCTGCAGGTAAATTTATCCTGCTCCACTAAAGATACAAGTGATAATGATCATGTAAGTGGATTCTGAAATTTGTTTGACATCGAAATCCGGAATTTATTACCATAAAACCTACGAAATAATGATTGTCTCCAAATGTCACGGTATAAATGTCACGGTATAAATGTCACGGTATAAACATTGATTTTGATGACCGACGTTTTGTGTATTGTATTTTTGCCATCATATCGTTTTTATTTGTCCCCGCCTTTGTTTCATTGGCGTGTGTGTGTGTGTGTGTGTATGTGTGTGTGTGTGTGTGTGTGTTTTCCATCATTAGAGATATGTGAGTGAGTGAGTGAGTGATAAGAGATAGTTGTTCGTTTTGTTGATATTTGTTGAATTGTTATTGTTGTTCTTATTATTTAAATCAACGGTTTTAATTGTGGTGTTTGTTAATGAACCACAACAACAAAGACACTATTGCTCTTTCATGGCAGAACGAGTATTAACGTACCACAATTTACTATTTTAAAAATAAATTTCATATTGATAATGAGCAGTCTTTACTTTTAATCGATCTCCGGGTTTTTTGACATTCTTTACATATTTTTTCCATATTGATTTTTATGTTTTGATATGTTTTCTTTATTTAATTGATTGTATATTGTCCATTTGAATGATGGGTTTTGATTTTAGAAAAAAATGTACTTGAAATATGCTGAACGAGGAACAAAAATCGATGATGTTGATTGACTGAATATTGTTTACATGAATTTCAGCAGCATTTCAGCAATATATTTATAACATGGCTCGGTGGAGAAAGATGACAAGATTACCAGACGAAAACAAACAGACTTGATTTTAAAACTTTCTGATTTATGATATTGCAAGTCGAGTTCACCTTTGCTTAACTTTCATACATGAACGGATGAAAGGGCGATGATGAACCGATATTGAAAGTTAAATGTGAAATGAAATGGGTTAACTGTGAGATTCACTGGTGAGATCATATTCATTGGTAATATTCAAATGTCAATGAATGATTTTTCCTAATGAATATGACTTCCGGTAGTTCGTGGTTTACTCCGGGTTCTCCGGTTTCCTCCACCAATAAAACTGACCGTCACGATATAACTGAAATATTGTTGAAAAAAACGTTAGATTCAGAATATCAGCAGTATATTAGATATGATAAATCAGAATACTAAAATATTTCACTTGTCTTGATTCGTTTGGTATAATTTCCTCTATCACTAACAAGACTTGACTGTATATATGAGCAACACGATGGGTATGTTGTAAGAAGCAGGAACTCATTACCCTTTCGAGCATCTGAGTTCACCCCCGGATTTATTAATTTTTTTGGTGGGGTCCGTGATGCTCCTATTTTTAGTTTTTTGTGTTGTCCTATTATATTTCTTTACGTTCTTAATTCCGTGTTGTGATGTCCGCTACGATTTCCGCATAAAACGATGTTCGAGTTTTCTTTACCTTCAGTTGTGTGTACAAGGGCTCGTGTCATATTTACGCTATTTGTGTTTGCTTGCGCATAGTGGTGTCCAACACATACTGGGTTGTGTTTTTTGTTTGGTTTGTCCTCATCTTGTGTACCCAATGTTGCCAGTTTCTCTGGATTGTTCATTCTTCATTGTCCCTTCGGTTGTCTCTAACGTTAAAACAACGTGCTATTTGTGTTATTTGAACATATTTTCTACGCTATCTATTTGCGCCACAAAATATGTATTAACCTACCGTATAACGTTCATAGCGTTCCTTCAATCATTTTTATCGTACCTGTAAGGGACCGACCATTTAACTTTCAAAGGGGAGGGGGGGGAAGGGGGTTATGGTTAATTGTTTCGTTCAGAATTTTTATTTTCGGAAAACACGAGAGCTAGAATTTTTTTTTTTCGGAATTCAACATGTTTTTAAAAAAAATGTGGTTTTACATGAAATACATAGTAAAAAATCACAGTGACCGATTACTTTTGGCACGTCTCTGTACATTGTAGTATATCAATACATTATATTAATGCTACTTCAACAGTAACCCGAATAATCCAGTCGTTATATTACTCTCCCGCTAGTCGCTGCATTAACCTCGTCCAACGAAAGTGCCGATTGAGGGCGCAGTATTATTCAAGTTACTTCAACAGCGATAAATACCTGTACAAATTATCTTCGTTTGGTCAAAGGGAGGTAATTTGTTTATTTACGTTAGTAACTAACAAGGGAGAGCACTCTATTATCTAATTAATGTACACAACCGTTGACATGGTAGAAAAGGGTGAGCAAAAAGTCAAACACGATGAAAGGTGAAATCTGAGATACCCTCGGGTCAAATTTACCACCGGATGTCACAGATTTTACGATCTTGCACCACCTTTCCCGGTGTTAGACCCTCTATGTCTCTCCTTCCTCGAATTGCCACGTGTGATTACCACTGTGTTATCTGCAAACTTGTTTTCATTAGTCAATAATTGGATTCTCCCTCTGATCTTGTCGTAAGACATAAACGCATTAAGAAAGCACAAGTTACCTAACGTGTGACATGTATGGAGGAAACTGTATATATCTTTTACGTGTGACATGTATGGAGGAAACTGTATATATCTTTTACGTGTGACATATATGGAGGAAACTGTATATATCTTTTACGTGTGACATGTTTGGAGGAAACTGTATATATCTTTTACGTGTGACATGTATGGAGGAAACTGTATAAATCTTTTACGTGTGACATGTATGGAGGAAACTGTATATATCTTTTACGTGTGACATGTATGGAGGAAACTGTATATATCTTTTACGTGTGACATGTATGGAGGAAACTGTATATATCTTTAACGTGTGACATGTATGGAGGAAACTGTATATATCTTTTACGTGTGACATGTATGGAGGAAACTGTATATATCTTTTACGTGTGACATGTATGGAGGAAACTGTATATATCTTTTACGTGTGACATGTATGGAGGAAACTGTATATATCTTTTACGTGTGACATGTATGGAGGAAACTGTATATATCTTTTACGTGTGACATGTATGGAGGAAACTGTATATATCTTTTACGTGTGACATGTATGGAGGAAACTGTATATATCTTTTACGTGTGACATGTATGGATGAAACTGTATATATCTTTAACGTGTGACATGTATGGAGGAAACTGTATATATCTTTTACGTGTGACATGTATGGAGGAAACTGTATATATCTTTTACGTGTGACATGTATGGAGGAAGCTGTATATATCTTTTACGTGTGACATGTATGGAGGAAACTGTATATATCTTTTACGTGTGACATGTATGGAGGAAACTGTATATATCTTTTACGTGTGACATGTATGGAGGAAACTGTATATATCTTTTACGTGTGACATGTATGGAGGAAACTGTATTATATCTTTTACGTGTGACATGTATGGAGGAAACTGTATATATCTTTTACGTGTGACATGTATGGAGGAAACTGTATATATCTTTTACGTGTGACATGTATGGAGGAAACTGTATATATCTTTTACGTGTGACATGTATGGAGAAAACTGTATATATCTTTTATGTATGGAGGAAACTGTATATATCTTTTACGTGTGACATGTATGGAGGAAACTGTATATATCTTTTATGTGTGACATGTATGGAGGAAACTGTATATATCTTTTACGTGTGACATGTATGGAGGAAACTGTATATATCTTTAACGTGTGACATGTATTGAGGAAACTGTATATATCTTTTACGTGTGACATGTATGGAGGAAACTGTATATATCTTTTACGTGTGACATGTATGGAGGAAACTGTATATATCTTTTACGTGTGACATGTATGGAGGAAACTGTATTATATCTTTTACGTGTGACATGTATGGAGGAAACTGTATATATCTTTTACGTGTGACATGTATGGAGGAAACTGTATATATCTTTTACGTGTGACATGTATGGAGGAAACTGTATATATCTTTTACGTGTGACATGTATGGAGGAAACTGTATATATCTTTTACGTGTGACATGTATGGACGAAACTGTATATATCTTTTACGTGTGACATGTATGGAGGAAACTGTATTATATCTTTTACGTGTGACATGTATGGAGGAAACTGTATATATCTTTTACGTGTGACATGTATGGAGGAAACTGTATATATCTTTTACGTGTGACATGTATGGAGGAAACTGTATATATCTTTTATGTGTGACATGTATGGAGGAAACTGTATATATCTTTTACGTGTGACATGTATGGAGGAAACTGTATATATCTTTTACGTGTGACATGTATGGAGGAAACTGTATATATCTTTTACGTGTGACATGTGTGGAGGAAACTGTATATATCTTTTACGTGTGACATGTATGGAGGAAACTGTATATATCTTTTACGTGTGACATGTATGGAGGAAACTGTATTATATCTTTTACGTGTGACATGTATGGAGGAAACTGTATATATCTTTTACGTGTGACATGTATGGAGGAAACTGTATATATCTTTTACGTGTGACATGTATGGAGGAAACTGTATATATCTTTTACGTGTGACATGTATGGAGGAAACTGTATATATCTTTTACGTGTGACATGTATGGAGGAAACTGTATATATCTTTTACGTGTGACATGTATGGAGGAAACTGTATATATCTTTTACGTGTGACATGTATGGAGGAAACTGTATATATCTTTTACGTGTGACATGTATGAAGGAAACTGTATATATCTTTTACGTGTGACATGTATGGAGGAAACTGTATATATCTTTTATGTGTGACATGTATGGAGGAAACTGTATATATCTTTTACGTGTGACATGTATGGAGGAAACTGTATATATCTTTTACGTGTGACATGTATGGAGGAAACTGTATATATCTTTTACGTGTGACATGTATGGAGGAAACTGTATTATATCTTTTACGTGTGACATGTATGGAGGAAACTGTATATATCTTTTACGTGTGACATGTATGGAGGAAACTGTATATATCTTTTACGTGTGACATGTATGGAGGAAACTGTATATATCTTTTACGTGTGACATGTATGGAGGAAACTGTATATATCTTTTACGTGTGACATGTATGGAGGAAACTGTATATATCTTTTACGTGTGACATGTATGGAGGAAACTGTATATATCTTTTACGTGTGACATGTATGGAGGAAACTGTATATATCTTTTACGTGTGACATGTATGGAGGAAACTGTATATATCTTTTACGTGTGACATGTATGGAGAAAACTGTATATATCTTTTATGTATGGAGGAAACTGTATATATCTTTTACGTGTGACATGTATGGAGGAAACTGTATATATCTTTTATGTGTGACATGTATGGAGGAAACTGTATATATCTTTTACGTGTGACATGTATGGAGGAAACTGTATATATCTTTAACGTGTGACATGTATGGAGGAAACTGTATATATCTTTTACGTGTGACATGTATGGAGGAAACTGTATATATCTTTTACGTGTGACATGTATGAAGGAAACTGTATATATCTTTTACGTGTGACATGTATGGAGGAAACTGTATATATCTTTTACGTGTGACATGTATGGAGGAAACTGTATATATCTTTTACGTGTGACATGTATGGAGGAAACTGTATATATCTTTTACGTGTGACATGTATGGAGGAAACTGTATATATCTTTTACGTGTGACATGTATGGAGGAAACTGTATTATATCTTTTACGTGTGACATGTATGGAGGAAACTGTATATATCTTTTACGTGTGACATGTATGGAGGAAACTGTATATATCTTTTACGTGTGACATGTATGGAGGAAACTGTATATATCTTTTACGTGTGACATGTATGGAGGAAACTGTATATATCTTTTACGTGTGACATGTATGGAGGAAACTGTATATATCTTTTACGTGTGACATGTATGGAGGAAACTGTATTATATCTTTTACGTGTGACATGTATGGAGGAAACTGTATATATCTTTTACGTGTGACATGTATGGAGGAAACTGTATATATCTTTTACGTGTGACATGTATGGAGGAAACTGTATATATCTTTTACGTGTGACATGTATGGAGAAAACTGTATATATCTTTTATGTATGGAGGAAACTGTATATATCTTTTACGTGTGACATGTATGGAGGAAACTGTATATATCTTTTATGTGTGACATGTATGGAGGAAACTGTATATATCTTTTACGTGTGACATGTATGGAGGAAACTGTATATATCTTTAACGTGTGACATGTATTGAGGAAACTGTATATATCTTTTACGTGTGACATGTATGGAGGAAACTGTATATATCTTTTACGTGTGACATGTATGGAGGAAACTGTATATATCTTTTACGTGTGACATGTATGGAGGAAACTGTATTATATCTTTTACGTGTGACATGTATGGAGGAAACTGTATATATCTTTTACGTGTGACATGTATGGAGGAAACTGTATATATCTTTTACGTGTGACATGTATGGAGGAAACTGTATATATCTTTTACGTGTGACATGTATGTAGGAAACTGTATATATCTTTTACGTGTGACATGTATGGACGAAACTGTATTATATCTTTTACGTGTGACATGTATGGAGGAAACTGTATTATATCTTTTACGTGTGACATGTATGGAGGAAACTGTATATATCTTTTACGTGTGACATGTATGGAGGAAACTGTATATATCTTTTACGTGTGACATGTATGGAGGAAACTGTATATATCTTTTATGTATGGAGGAAACTGTATATATCTTTTACGTGTGACATGTATGGAGGAAACTGTATATATCTTTTACGTGTGACATGTATGGAGGAAACTGTATATATCTTTTACGTGTGACATGTGTGGAGGAAACTGTATATATCTTTTACGTGTGACATGTATGGAGGAAACTGTATATATCTTTTACGTGTGACATGTATGGAGGAAACTGTATTATATCTTTTACGTGTGACATGTATGGAGGAAACTGTATATATCTTTTACGTGTGACATGTATGGAGGAAACTGTATATATCTTTTACGTGTGACATGTATGGAGGAAACTGTATATATCTTTTACGTGTGACATGTGTGGAGGAAACTGTATATATCTTTTACGTGTGACATGTATGGAGGAAACTGTATATATCTTTTACGTGTGACATGTATGGAGGAAACTGTATTATATCTTTTACGTGTGACATGTATGGAGGAAACTGTATATATCTTTTACGTGTGACATGTATGGAGGAAACTGTATTATATCTTTTACGTGTGACATGTATGGAGGAAACTGTATATATCTTTTACGTGTGACATGTATGGAGGAAACTGTATATATCTTTTACGTGTGACATGTATGGAGGAAACTGTATATATCTTTTACGTGTGACATGTATGGAGGAAACTGTATATATCTTTTACGTGTGACATGTATGGAGGAAACTGTATATATCTTTTACGTGTGACATGTATGGAGGAAACTGTATATATCTTTTACGTGTGACATGTATGGAGGAAACTGTATATATCTTTTACGTGTGACATGTATGAAGGAAACTGTATATATCTTTTACGTGTGACATGTATGGAGGAAACTGTATATATCTTTTATGTGTGACATGTATGGAGGAAACTGTATATATCTTTTACGTGTGACATGTATGGAGGAAACTGTATATATCTTTTACGTGTGACATGTATGGAGGAAACTGTATATATCTTTTACGTGTGACATGTATGGAGGAAACTGTATTATATCTTTTACGTGTGACATGTATGGAGGAAACTGTATATATCTTTTACGTGTGACATGTATGGAGGAAACTGTATATATCTTTTACGTGTGACATGTATGGAGGAAACTGTATATATCTTTTACGTGTGACATGTATGGAGGAAACTGTATATATCTTTTACGTGTGACATGTATGGAGGAAACTGTATATATCTTTTACGTGTGACATGTATGGAGGAAACTGTATATATCTTTTACGTGTGACATGTATGGAGGAAACTGTATATATCTTTTACGTGTGACATGTATGGAGGAAACTGTATATATCTTTTACGTGTGACATGTATGGAGAAAACTGTATATATCTTTTATGTATGGAGGAAACTGTATATATCTTTTACGTGTGACATGTATGGAGGAAACTGTATATATCTTTTATGTGTGACATGTATGGAGGAAACTGTATATATCTTTTACGTGTGACATGTATGGAGGAAACTGTATATATCTTTAACGTGTGACATGTATGGAGGAAACTGTATATATCTTTTACGTGTGACATGTATGGAGGAAACTGTATATATCTTTTACGTGTGACATGTATGAAGGAAACTGTATATATCTTTTACGTGTGACATGTATGGAGGAAACTGTATATATCTTTTACGTGTGACATGTATGGAGGAAACTGTATATATCTTTTACGTGTGACATGTATGGAGGAAACTGTATATATCTTTTACGTGTGACATGTATGGAGGAAACTGTATATATCTTTTACGTGTGACATGTATGGAGGAAACTGTATTATATCTTTTACGTGTGACATGTATGGAGGAAACTGTATATATCTTTTACGTGTGACATGTATGGAGGAAACTGTATATATCTTTTACGTGTGACATGTATGGAGGAAACTGTATATATCTTTTACGTGTGACATGTATGGAGGAAACTGTATATATCTTTTACGTGTGACATGTATGGAGGAAACTGTATATATCTTTTACGTGTGACATGTATGGAGGAAACTGTATTATATCTTTTACGTGTGACATGTATGGAGGAAACTGTATATATCTTTTACGTGTGACATGTATGGAGGAAACTGTATATATCTTTTACGTGTGACATGTATGGAGGAAACTGTATATATCTTTTACGTGTGACATGTATGGAGAAAACTGTATATATCTTTTATGTATGGAGGAAACTGTATATATCTTTTACGTGTGACATGTATGGAGGAAACTGTATATATCTTTTATGTGTGACATGTATGGAGGAAACTGTATATATCTTTTACGTGTGACATGTATGGAGGAAACTGTATATATCTTTAACGTGTGACATGTATTGAGGAAACTGTATATATCTTTTACGTGTGACATGTATGGAGGAAACTGTATATATCTTTTACGTGTGACATGTATGGAGGAAACTGTATATATCTTTTACGTGTGACATGTATGGAGGAAACTGTATTATATCTTTTACGTGTGACATGTATGGAGGAAACTGTATATATCTTTTACGTGTGACATGTATGGAGGAAACTGTATATATCTTTTACGTGTGACATGTATGGAGGAAACTGTATATATCTTTTACGTGTGACATGTATGGAGGAAACTGTATATATCTTTTACGTGTGACATGTATGGACGAAACTGTATTATATCTTTTACGTGTGACATGTATGGAGGAAACTGTATTATATCTTTTACGTGTGACATGTATGGAGGAAACTGTATATATCTTTTACGTGTGACATGTATGGAGGAAACTGTATATATCTTTTACGTGTGACATGTATGGAGGAAACTGTATATATCTTTTAGTGACTATGCTAGTGATGGAAACTGTATATATCTTTTACGTGTGACATGTATGGAGTAAACTGTATATATCTTTTACGTGTGACATGTATGGAGGAAACTGTATATATCTTTTACGTGTGACATGTGTGGAGGAAACTGTATATATCTTTTACGTGTGACATGTATGGAGGAAACTGTATATATCTTTTACGTGTGACATGTATGGAGGAAACTGTATTATATCTTTTACGTGTGACATGTATGGAGGAAACTGTATATATCTTTTACGTGTGACATGTATGGAGGAAACTGTATATATCTTTTACGTGTGACATGTATGGAGGAAACTGTATATATCTTTTACGTGTGACATGTGTGGAGGAAACTGTATATATCTTTTACGTGTGACATGTATGGAGGAAACTGTATATATCTTTTACGTGTGACATGTATGGAGGAAACTGTATTATATCTTTTACGTGTGACATGTATGGAGGAAACTGTATATATCTTTTACGTGTGACATGTATGGAGGAAACTGTATATATCTTTTACGTGTGACATGTATGGAGGAAACTGTATATATCTTTTACGTGTGACATGTATGGAGGAAACTGTATAAATCTTTTACGTGTGACATGTATGGAGGAAACTGTATATATCTTTTACGTGTGACATGTATGGAGGAAACTGTATATATCTTTTACGTGTGACATGTATGGAGGAAACTGTATATATCTTTTACGTGTGACATGTATGGAGGAAACTGTATATATCTTTTACGTGTGACATGTATGGAGGAAACTGTATATATCTTTTACGTGTGACATGTATGGAGGAAACTGTATATATCTTTTACGTGTGACATGTATGGAGGAAAACTGTATATATCTTTTACGTGTGACATGTATGGAGGAAACTGTATATATCTTTTACGTGTGACATGTATGGAGGAAACTGTATATATCTTTTACGTGTGACATGTATGGAGAAACTGTATATATCTTTACGTGTGACATGTATGGAGGAAACTGTATATATCTTTTACGTGTGACATGTATGGAGGAAACTGTATATATCTTTTACGTGTGACATGTATGGAGGAAGCTGTATATATCTTTTACGTGTGACATGTATGGAGGAAACTGTATATATCTTTTACGTGTGACATGTATGGAGGAAACTGTATATATCTTTTACGTGTGACATGTATGGAGGAAACTGTATATATCTTTTACGTGTGACATGTATGGAGGAAACTGTATATATCTTTTACGTGTGACATGTATGGAGGAAACTGTATTATATCTTTTACGTGTGACATGTATGGAGGAAACTGTATATATCTTTTACGTGTGACATGTATGGAGGAAACTGTATATATCTTTTACGTGTGACATGTATGGAGGAAACTGTATATATCTTTTACGTGTGACATGTATGGAGGAAAACTGTATATATCTTTTATGTATGGAGGAAACTGTATATATCTTTTACGTGTGACATGTATGGAGGAAACTGTATATATCTTTTATGTGTGACATGTATGGAGGAAACTGTATATATCTTTTACGTGTGACATGTATGGAGGAAACTGTATATATCTTTAACGTGTGACATGTATTGAGGAAACTGTATATATCTTTTACGTGTGACATGTATGGAGGAAACTGTATATATCTTTTACGTGTGACATGTATGGAGGAAACTGTATATATCTTTTACGTGTGACATGTATGGAGGAAACTGTATTATATCTTTTACGTGTGACATGTATGGAGGAAACTGTATATATCTTTTACGTGTGACATGTATGGAGGAAACTGTATATATCTTTTACGTGTGACATGTATGGAGGAAACTGTATATATCTTTTACGTGTGACATGTATGGAGGAAACTGTATATATCTTTTACGTGTGACATGTATGGACGAAACTGTATATATCTTTTACGTGTGACATGTATGGAGGAAACTGTATTATATCTTTTACGTGTGACATGTATGGAGGAAACTGTATATATCTTTTACGTGTGACATGTATGGAGGAAACTGTATATATCTTTTACGTGTGACATGTATGGAGGAAACTGTATATATCTTTTATGTGTGACATGTATGGAGGAAACTGTATATATCTTTTACGTGTGACATGTATGGAGGAAACTGTATATATCTTTTACGTGTGACATGTATGGAGGAAACTGTATATATCTTTTACGTGTGACATGTATGGAGGAAACTGTATATATCTTTTACGTGTGACATGTATGGAGGAAACTGTATATATCTTTTACGTGTGACATGTATGGAGGAAACTGTATTATATCTTTTACGTGTGACATGTATGGAGGAAACTGTATATATCTTTTACGTGTGACATGTATGGAGGAAACTGTATATATCTTTTACGTGTGACATGTATGGAGGAAACTGTATATATCTTTTACGTGTGACATGTATGGAGGAAACGGTATATATCTTTTACGTGTGACATGTATGGAGGAAACTGTATATATCTTTTACGTGTGACATGTATGGAGGAAACTGTATATATCTTTTACGTGTGACATGTAGGAGGAAACTGTATATATCTTTTACGTGTGACATGTATGGAGGAAACTGTATATATCTTTTACGTGTGACATGTATGGAGGAAACTGTATATATCTTTTACGTGTGACATGTATGGAGGAAACTGTATATATCTTTTACGTGTGACATGTATGGAGGAAACTGTATATATCTTTTACGTGTGACATGTATGGAGGAAACTGTATATATCTTTTACGTGTGACATGTATGGAGGAAACTGTATTATATCTTTTACGTGTGACATGTATGGAGGAAACTGTATATATCTTTTACGTGTGACATGTATGGAGGAAACTGTATATATCTTTTACGTGTGACATGTATGGAGGAAACTGTATATATCTTTTTACGTGTGACATGTATGGAGGAAACTGTATATATCTTTTACGTGTGACATGTATGGAGGAAACTGTATATATCTTTTACGTGTGACATGTATGGAGGAAACTGTATATATCTTTTACGTGTGACATGTATGGAGGAAACTGTATATATCTTTTACGTGTGACATGTATGGAGGAAACTGTATATATCTTTTACGTGTGACATGTATGGAGGAAACTGTATATATCTTTTACGTGTGACATGTATGGAGGAAAACTGTATATATCTTTTATGTATGGAGGAAACTGTATATATCTTTTACGTGTGACATGTATGGAGGAAACTGTATATATCTTTTATGTGTGGACATGTATGGAGGAAACTGTATATATCTTTTACGTGTGACATGTATGGAGGAAACTGTATATTATCTTTAACGTGTGACATGTATTGAGGAAACTGTATATATCTTTTACGTGTGACATGTATGGAGGAAACTGTATATATCTTTTACGTGTGACATGTATGGAGGAAACTGTATATATCTTTTACGTGTGACATGTATGGAGGAAACTGTATTATATCTTTTACGTGTGACATGTATGGAGGAAACTGTATATATCTTTTACGTGTGACATGTATGGAGGAAACTGTATATATCTTTTACGTGTGACATGTATGGAGGAAACTGTATATATCTTTTACGTGTGACATGTATGGAGGAAACTGTATATATCTTTTACGTGTGACATGTATGGACGAAACTGTATTATATCTTTTACGTGTGACATGTATGGAGGAAACTGTATTATATCTTTTACGTGTGACATGTATGGAGGAAACTGTATATATCTTTTACGTGTGACATGTATGGAGGAAACTGTATATATCTTTTACGTGTGACATGTATGGAGGAAACTGTATATATCTTTTACGTGTGACATGTATGGAGGAAACTGTATATATCTTTTACGTGTGACATGTATGGAGGAAACTGTATATATCTTTTACGTGTGACATGTATGGAGGAAACTGTATATATCTTTTACGTGTGACATGTGTGAGGAAACTGTATATATCTTTTACGTGTGACATGTATGGAGGAAACTGTATATATCTTTTACGTGTGACATGTATGGAGGAAACTGTATATATCTTTTACGTGTGACATGTATGGAGGAAACTGTATATATCTTTTACGTGTGACATGTATGGAGGAAACTGTATATATCTTTTACGTGTGACATGTATGGAGGAAACTGTATATATCTTTTACGTGTGACATGTATGGAGGAAACTGTATATATCTTTTACGTGTGACATGTATGGAGGAAACTGTATATATCTTTTACGTGTGACATGTATGGAGGAAACTGTATATATCTTTTACGTGTGACATGTATGGAGGAAACTGTATATATCTTTTACGTGTGACATGTATGGAGGAAACTGTATATATCTTTTACGTGTGACATGTATGGAGGAAACTGTATATATCTTTTACGTGTGACATGTATGGAGGAAACTGTATATATCTTTTACGTGTGACATGTATGGAGGAAACTGTATATATCTTTTACGTGTGACATGTATGGAGGAAACTGTATATATCTTTTACGTGTGACATGTATGGAGGAAACTGTATATATCTTTTACGTGTGACATGTATGGAGGAAACTGTATATATCTTTTACGTGTGACATGTATGGAGGAAACTGTATATATCTTTTACGTGTGACATGTATGGAGGAAACTGTATATATCTTTTACGTGTGACATGTATGGAGGAAACTGTATATATCTTTTACGTGTGACATGTATGGAGGAACTGTATATATCTTTTACGTGTGACATGTATGGAGGAAACTGTATATATCTTTTACGTGTGACATGTATGGAGGAAACTGTATATATCTTTTACGTGTGACATGTATGGAGGAAACTGTATATATCTTTTACGTGTGACATGTATGGAGGAAACTGTATATATCTTTTACGTGTGACATGTATGGAGGAAACTGTATATATCTTTTACGTGTGACATGTATGGAGGAAACTGTATATATCTTTTACGTGTGACATGTATGGAGGAAACTGTATATATCTTTTACGTGTGACATGTATGGAGGAAACTGTATATATCTTTTACGTGTGACATGTATGGAGGAAACTGTATATATCTTTTACGTGTGACATGTATGGAGGAAACTGTATATATCTTTTACGTGTGACATGTATGGAGGAAACTGTATATATCTTTTACGTGTGACATGTATGGAGGAAACTGTATATATCTTTTACGTGTGACATGTATGGAGGAAACTGTATATATCTTTTACGTGTGACATGTATGGAGGAAACTGTATATATCTTTTACGTGTGACATGTATGGAGGAAACTGTATATATCTTTTACGTGTGACATGTATGGAGGAAACTGTATATATCTTTTACGTGTGACATGTATGGAGGAAACTGTATATATCTTTTACGTGTGACATGTATGGAGGAAACTGTATATATCTTTTACGTGTGACATGTATGGAGGAAACTGTATATATATTTTACGTGTGACATGTATGGAGGAAACTGTATATATCTTTTACGTGTGACATGTATGGAGGAAACTGTATATATCTTTTACGTGTGACATGTATGGAGGAAACTGTATATATCTTTTACGTGTGACATGTATGGAGGAAACTGTATATATCTTTTACGTGTGACATGTATGGAGGAAACTGTATATATCTTTTACGTGTGACATGTATGGAGGAAACTGTATATATCTTTTACGTGTGACATGTATGGACGAAACTGTATATATCTTTTACGTGTGACATGTATGGAGGAAACTGTATTATATCTTTTACGTGTGACATGTATGGAGGAAACTGTATATATCTTTTACGTGTGACATGTATGGAGGAAACTGTATATATCTTTTACGTGTGACATGTATGGAGGAAACTGTATATATCTTTTATGTGTGACATGTATGGAGGAAACTGTATATATCTTTTACGTGTGACATGTATGGAGGAAACTGTATATATCTTTTACGTGTGACATGTATGGAGGAAACTGTATATTTCTTTTACGTGTGACATGTGTGGAGGAAACTGTATATATCTTTTACGTGTGACATGTATGGAGGAAACTGTATATATCTTTTACGTGTGACATGTATGGAGGAAACTGTATTATATCTTTTACGTGTGACATGTATGGAGGAAACTGTATATATCTTTTACGTGTGACATGTATGGAGGAAACTGTATATATCTTTTACGTGTGACATGTATGGAGGAAACTGTATATATCTTTTACGTGTGACATGTATGGAGGAAACTGTATATATCTTTTACGTGTGACATGTATGGAGGAAACTGTATATATCTTTTACGTGTGACATGTATGGAGGAAACTGTATATATCTTTTACGTGTGACATGTATGAAGGAAACTGTATATATCTTTTACGTGTGACATGTATGGAGGAAACTGTATATATCTTTTACGTGTGACATGTATGGAGGAAACTGTATATATCTTTTACGTGTGACATGTATGGAGGAAACTGTATATATCTTTTACGTGTGACATGTATGGAGGAAACTGTATATATCTTTTACGTGTGACATGTATGGAGGAAACTGTATATATCTTTTACGTGTGACATGTATGGAGGAAACTGTATTATATCTTTTACGTGTGACATGTATGGAGGAAACTGTATTATATCTTTTACGTGTGACATGTATGGAGGAAACTGTATATATCTTTTACGTGTGACATGTATGGAGGAAACTGTATATATCTTTTACGTGTGACATGTATGGAGGAAACTGTATATATCTTTTACGTGTGACATGTATGGAGGAAACTGTATATATCTTTTACGTGTGACATGTATGGAGGAAACTGTATTATATCTTTTACGTGTGACATGTATGGAGGAAACTGTATATATCTTTTACGTGTGACATGTATGGAGGAAACTGTATATATCTTTTACGTGTGACATGTATGGAGGAAACTGTATATATCTTTTACGTGTGACAT
Source organism: Bathymodiolus brooksi (assembly GCA_963680875.1). Classification (NCBI taxonomy): domain Eukaryota; kingdom Metazoa; phylum Mollusca; class Bivalvia; order Mytilida; family Modiolidae; genus Bathymodiolus; species Bathymodiolus brooksi. The sequence goes on from OY804584.1 coordinate 22,146,862, forward strand.
GTATGGAGGAAACTGTATATATCTTTTATGTGTGACATGTATGGAGGAACTGTATATATCTTTTACGTGTGACATGTATGGAGGAAACTGTATATATCTTTTATGTGTGACATGTATGGAGGAAACTGTATATATCTTTTACGTGTGACATGTATGGAGGAAACTGTATATATCTTTTACGTGTGACATGTATGGAGGAAACTGTATATATCTTTTACGTGTGACATGTATGGAGGAAACTGTATATATCTTTTACGTGTGACATGTATGGAGGAAACTGTATATATCTTTTATGTGTGACATGTATGGAGGAAACTGTATATATCTTTTACGTGTGACATGTATGGAGGAAACTGTATATATCTTTTACGTGTGACATGTATGGAGGAAACTGTATATATCTTTTACGTGTGACATGTATGGAGGAAACTGTATATATCTTTTACGTGTGACATGTATGGAGGAAACTGTATATATCTTTTACGTGTGACATGTATGGAGGAAACTGTATTATATCTTTTACGTGTGACATGTATGGAGGAAACTGTATTATATCTTTTACGTGTGACATGTATGGAGGAAACTGTATATATCTTTTACGTGTGACATGTATGGAGGAAACTGTATATATCTTTTACGTGTGACATGTATGGAGGAAACTGTATATATCTTTTACGTGTGACATGTATGGAGGAAACTGTATATATCTTTTACGTGTGACATGTATGGAGGAAACTGTATATATCTTTTACGTGTGACATGTATGGAGGAAACTGTATATATCTTTTACGTGTGACATGTATGGAGGAAACTGTATATATCTTTTACGTGTGACATGTATGGAGGAAACTGTATATATCTTTTACGTGTGACATGTATGGAGGAAACTGTATATATCTTTTACGTGTGACATGTATGGAGGAAACTGTATATATCTTTTACGTGTGACATGTATGGAGGAAACTGTATATATCTTTTACGTGTGACATGTATGGAGGAAACTGTATATATCTTTTACGTGTGACATGTATGGAGGAAACTGTATATATCTTTTACGTGTGACATGTATGGAGGAAACTGTATATATCTTTTACGTGTGACATGTATGGAGGAAACTGTATATATCTTTTACGTGTGACATGTATGGAGGAAACTGTATATATCTTTTACGTGTGACATGTATGGAGGAAACTGTATATATCTTTTACGTGTGACATGTATGGAGGAAACTGTATATATCTTTTACGTGTGACATGTATGGAGGAAACTGTATATATCTTTTACGTGTGACATGTATGGAGGAAACTGTATATATCTTTTACGTGTGACATGTATGGAGGAAACTGTATATATCTTTTACGTGTGACATGTATGGAGGAAACTGTATATATCTTTTACGTGTGACATGTATGGAGGAAACTGTATATATCTTTTACGTGTGACATGTATGGAGGAAACTGTATATATCTTTTACGTGTGACATGTATGGAGGAAACTGTATATATCTTTTACGTGTGACATGTATGGAGGAAACTGTATATATCTTTTACGTGTGACATGTATGGAGGAAACTGTATATATCTTTTACGTGTGACATGTATGGAGGAAACTGTATATATCTTTTACGTGTGACATGTATGGAGGAAACTGTATATATCTTTTACGTGTGACATGTATGGAGGAAACTGTATATATCTTTTACGTGTGACATGTATGGAGGGAAACTGTATATATCTTTTACGTGTGACATGTATGGAGGAAACTGTATATATCTTTTACGTGTGACATGTATGGAGGAAACTGTATATATCTTTTACGTGTGACATGTATGGAGGAAACTGTATATATCTTTTACGTGTGACATGTATGGAGGAAACTGTATATATCTTTTACGTGTGACATGTATGGAGGAAACTGTATATATCTTTTACGTGTGACATGTATGGAGGAAACTGTATTATATCTTTTACGTGTGACATGTATGGAGGAAACTGTATATATCTTTACGTGTGACATGTATGGAGGAAACTGTATATATCTTTTACGTGTGACATGTATGGAGGAAACTGTATATATCTTTTACGTGTGACATGTATGGAGGAAACTGTATATATCTTTTACGTGTGACATGTATGGAGGAAACTGTATATATCTTTTACGTGTGACATGTATGGAGGAAACTGTATATATCTTTTACGTGTGACATGTATGGAGGAAACTGTATATATCTTTTACGTGTGACATGTATGGAGGAAACTGTATATATCTTTTACGTGTGACATGTATGGAGGAAACTGTATATATCTTTTACGTGTGACATGTATGGAGGAAACTGTATATATCTTTTACGTGTGACATGTATGGAGGAAACTGTATATATCTTTTACGTGTGACATGTATGGAGGAAACTGTATATATCTTTTACGTGTGACATGTATGGAGGAAACTGTATATATCTTTTACGTGTGACATGTATGGAGGAAACTGTATATATCTTTTACGTGTGACATGTATGGAGGAAACTGTATATATCTTTTACGTGTGACATGTATGGAGGAAACTGTATATATCTTTTACGTGTGACATGTATGGAGGAAACTGTATATATCTTTTACGTGTGACATGTATGGAGGAAACTGTATATATCTTTTACGTGTGACATGTATGGAGGAAACTGTATATATCTTTTACGTGTGACATGTATGGAGGAAACTGTATATATCTTTTACGTGTGACATGTATGGAGGAAACTGTATATATCTTTTACGTGTGACATGTATGGAGGAAACTGTATATATCTTTTACGTGTGACATGTATGGAGGAAACTGTATATATCTTTTACGTGTGACATGTATGGAGGAAACTGTATATATCTTTTACGTGTGACATGTATGGAGGAAACTGTATATATCTTTTACGTGTGACATGTATGGAGGAAACTGTATATATCTTTTACGTGTGACATGTATGGAGGAAACTGTATATATCTTTTACGTGTGACATGTATGGAGGAAACTGTATTATATCTTTTACGTGTGACATGTATGGAGGAAACTGTATATATCTTTTACGTGTGACATGTATGGAGGAAACTGTATATATCTTTTACGTGTGACATGTATGGAGGAAACTGTATATATCTTTTACGTGTGACATGTATGGAGGAAACTGTATATATCTTTTACGTGTGACATGTATGGAGGAAACTGTATATATCTTTTACGTGTGACATGTATGGAGGAAACTGTATATATCTTTTACGTGTGACATGTATGGAGGAAACTGTATATATCTTTTACGTGTGACATGTATGGAGGAAACTGTATATATCTTTTACGTGTGACATGTATGGAGGAAACTGTATATATCTTTTACGTGTGACATGTATGGAGGAAACTGTATATATCTTTTACGTGTGACATGTATGGAGGAAACTGTATATATCTTTTACGTGTGACATGTATGGAGGAAACTGTATATATCTTTTACGTGTGACATGTATGGAGGAAACTGTATATATCTTTTACGTGTGACATGTATGGAGGAAACTGTATATATCTTTTACGTGTGACATGTATGGAGGAAACTGTATATATCTTTTACGTGTGACATGTATGGAGGAAACTGTATATATCTTTTACGTGTGACATGTATGGAGGAAACTGTATATATCTTTTACGTGTGACATGTATGGAGGAAACTGTATATATCTTTTACGTGTGACATGTATGGAGGAAACTGTATATATCTTTTACGTGTGACATGTATGGAGGAAACTGTATATATCTTTTACGTGTGACATGTATGGAGGAAACTGTATATATCTTTTACGTGTGACATGTATGGAGGAAACTGTATATATCTTTTACGTGTGACATGTATGGAGGAAACTGTATATATCTTTTACGTGTGACATGTATGGAGGAAACTGTATATATCTTTTACGTGTGACATGTATGGAGGAAACTGTATATATCTTTTACGTGTGACATGTATGGAGGAAACTGTATATATCTTTTACGTGTGACATGTATGGAGGAAACTGTATATATCTTTTACGTGTGACATGTATGGAGGAAACTGTATATATCTTTTACGTGTGACATGTATGGAGGAAACTGTATATATCTTTTACGTGTGACATGTATGGAGGAAACTGTATATATCTTTTACGTGTGACATGTATGGAGGAAACTGTATATATCTTTTACGTGTGACATGTATGGAGGAAACTGTATATATCTTTTACGTGTGACATGTATGGAGGAAACTGTATATATCTTTTACGTGTGACATGTATGGAGGAAACTGTATATATCTTTTACGTGTGACATGTATGGAGGAAACTGTATATATCTTTTACGTGTGACATGTATGGAGGAAACTGTATATATCTTTTACGTGTGACATGTATGGAGGAAACTGTATATATCTTTTACGTGTGACATGTATGGAGGAAACTGTATATATCTTTTACGTGTGACATGTATGGAGGAAACTGTATATATCTTTTACGTGTGACATGTATGGAGGAAACTGTATATATCTTTTACGTGTGACATGTATGGAGGAAACTGTATATATCTTTTACGTGTGACATGTATGGAGGAAACTGTATATATCTTTTACGTGTGACATGTATGGAGGAAACTGTATATATCTTTTACGTGTGACATGTATGGAGGAAACTGTATA